>JAWNKV010000348.1:4335000-4750000 GCA_035041805.1 Amiota mariae
TTCAACATTTTTAGAGTTTCTTGGCATCGTCAAGCTCGTCACCATCACCATCATCATCATCACCAACATCGTCATCATCATCATCATCATCAACATCCTTATCAAAGTTTCAGGATTTTTGTTATTCTTGTTGTTAGTTGTTAAGTATTGGTCAATGGTGTTGCTTGTTGCCCTTATCCATGGTTTTGATTCTTTGTTTGTTATACTTAGCTTACATTGTTTTGCTTAAATGAAGGCATATAATTTATGTTGTAACCAAAGTTAGAGCATGGGAAAAAGTACTAGTATGTAGCATTCTTTGTAAACCAACTTGACTTGGTCATTTAACCTCAAATGAAGGCAGGCAGGCAGGCAGGCAGGCAACATTCAACATCAACATTGAATAAAATGAACAGCTTTCGTTGCAATGTCGTCAACAGTATTTAAGAATTGCATGCATGCAATAACTTCATAGTTCTTCTTCTACTTCTAGTTGTTGTCCAGGACATTGTTGTTCATCTCCTAGTTATTTGTGTGTTTGTGTGTGTGTGTGTGTTGGTTGTTGTTGTTATCCGGTTATGAAATAACCAACAAGTATGGGAGTGTTTCTTGTAACGCCTTTTATTTTTCACTGATGACGATGTGAATGTGAATGTGGAAGTGGATGATGATGACGAGAACGACAAACTTGTAGCGTGACAAAATTTTGAGTGCTTGCAAGGATAACAAATAACAAATAACAAAAGGCAAAAGCAACTGAAAGATGGTCGGTCACTTGTTATTATTTTTTTGTGTTATACAAGCATTTCCTGTTTCTTTGTTTGTATCATTGTGTGTTTGTTTAGTAAATAAAAGCTGTTAACTACTTTTAAAGTCACACACACACACACACACACACACACACACACACACACATATACACACTCCATTGTTGTCCTCATAGATATGCTTACGTATCCCATTTACTTGGCCGCACGTGTTTTGTACTTTTTTACTCTGTTGTCCTTTTATCTTCTTTACAAATATGACTAAAGTCTTTGTGTGTTTGCATCTCTGTTTCTTTATTTGGTTCGTTCGTTTATTTGTTTGCCTAAGTATATCCTTGTCCATGTATGTTTGTGTGTATTTCTATTTGTTTGCTATTTAAAATTGTTTAACGTAACTCAGTAGCAGCAGCAGCAGCAACAACTGCAACAACAACAACAACAACAACAACAACAACAACAACAACAACAACAACAACAACAAAGAAGTATTCATTCATTGTCATTTTCATGCTTTTGTTATTATTGCTTTGCTTTGCTTTGTGTTGGAATCATTATGATGAAGATGATCATCATCATTATCAGCATTCAAATCATTGTCATTGTTACAACAGTAGCAGCGGCAGCAGCAGCAGCAACAATCGTTGGTATAGTACTTTATTGTACTGTTGCTCCTTTTTTATTCACTATTTGCTTTTATCCTTTCGCTTTTAATTGTGCTCCGTTGTGTAACTTTAAGTGTTTGTCTTGTAAATAATCGCATGTCCTTCTTCTAAGCTTCATCTATGTATTGTTGTTGTTGTTGTTGTTGTTGGTCCT
This sequence comes from Amiota mariae, assembly GCA_035041805.1. Classification (NCBI taxonomy): domain Eukaryota; kingdom Metazoa; phylum Arthropoda; class Insecta; order Diptera; family Drosophilidae; genus Amiota; species Amiota mariae. The sequence goes on from JAWNKV010000348.1 coordinate 4,336,563, forward strand.
ATAGAATAACATCCTGTTTAGTTTGATTCTGCTTTGCTTGTTTAGCATTGCACATGATGTCCTTTTTGGTTGTCACACTCACACAGGCTCACGCATGCACGCATTCTTTGTATAAGAAAATTAATTACAACAATTATTTTGTTTGCACTTTTTCCGGCACTTTTCACACACACACACACACACACACACACACACACACACACACACACACACACACACACACACACACACATAAATACATATACTTATATATATATTCGCATACTCATGCATAGTTATTCATACTTCAAATGTTTAGTCCTTGTCAACTTTGTATACTTTTCATTTTTTCAATTTAGTTTTACTTTTCAAACTTATGAAAAAGAAGCAAAGAAATGAAAGAAAATGAAGCCTTTTTGGATTGCATAAGATGAAAAATTCTAACGTATTTTTCTTTGAAAATTCCCAAGCAATTAATATTTTTCTTATTTCTTAGTCATGATTTAGTTGTTGCTGTTGTTGCTGTTGTTGATGATGTTGATGATGTTGCTGTTGTTGTTCTTGTTCTTGTATCCTGCAGCATGTGTTTTCTATTTGTGCGCCATTAAACAATGTAATCCATATAACATTAGATTCTCAGACTCTTTCTACTCTTTTAAATACATTTCACTTGCTTTCTTTCTATCTTCTGTAGATGTCACCTTCACTTACATGATACTAATTCAGACAGGATGTGTGTGGTAATATTGCTTTTGAACATCTTCAATTCCATTTCATTTCATTTGAGTATCCAAAGAAACATTTTCAATAAATTTTCTTATTTGAATATTGAATTGAGTTGAATTGAGTCGTGTTAAGCCGCGAGTTCAATGCTCGATTGTGTGGTTTTTACAAGCAGGTGTCGTGAGTGGGGAGATATTCCTCTTGTGTCTTATTTTTTCATGGGAAAATGTCTGAGTGTATTTACATCTTTGGCAAGAGTTCAATGATATTTTAATTGAAAAAGTATAAGAAGATGATGGATATCTTTAAAATAAATTTCATTTCAATTTTTCTATTAAAAATAATAGAAAGAAAACATTTTTAGGAATTTCTTTCCTTATTATGAGGGATGGTTAGTCAATTCCAAATGATATGAATGTGGTCTAATCCATCATTGACAACAACAAAAATCGCTTAAAATCTATTATCTGGTTGTTAATATTAAATTACTATGTGATATTAGACTTAGAGAGCTTTCTATCTAATTTTCTAATCAGTATATATATAAATGGAATTATGTCCGTTTGTCTGTTGCCTATGGACTCCGAAACCGGTGAACCGATTTTAATGAAATTTTCAGAGAAACTTTAGCATAGATCTGAAGAGTGTTTGAATAAAGTTTCGTGTGGATTGGACCATAAATTTCCATCCTTTCCCAAAATCGAAGCATGACCAAATTCATTGTTGACAAGTATTTGGTCATTATCGACTATCTTTCTCTTTTGTATAACAGATTAGTCCATCAGATCCATTAAGATAATATAAAAAAAAAAATATTCACAGTACTAAATACATATGAGGGAGAGCATAGCAAAGCGCCTCTGGACAGCTAGTAATGTAGAACTAACTATGACTACATATATGAAATGCTTATATTCCTATGGTTCTCTAAAACTTCATTAGTTTAGATTTGATTCATTAAGATTATCAGTTTTCCAAGATTGACCTATTATGTAGCATTGTTTATTGAATGGGTTCGATGAAAGTTCAGAGAGATTCTTAAGAAATGAAAGACCGAAACTTCTTACATTTACTTTTTTACAGAAATCAACTTTTTTCAAGATATTCAATTCATGTGTCTTAATGAAACTTCTACTAGTTCTCTGAAAAATATAAAAATAAATAAGAAAAAGTTCAGATTCCATTTGTTCGTAACATTCTCTGTGCCCATACAAAATCATTTCTGACTGCTACAATGCATTTCTACCTTCTTGAAACTCCTTATAAGGCTTTACTTTATAGTAAGTATCCTCTTTGGGAATTCAAGCAGAACTTCAAAAAGTCAACCAAATCATTTGCCAAATGCCACTCCTATTTTTTTTTTTTTTTTTTGCAATTGCAACAACTCAATAACAAGTGATGTCAACTTGCAACTACCATTTTTACTTCTAATGCTACAACTACTACTACTACTACTATACAACTACTAATACTGTAGCAGCTGTTGAAAGGCTAAGGAAGAAGAGTGAAAAAAAAAAAATGGAATATCAACAAACCATGTGATGCCAACATTTTCCATTTGGTTGCACGAACCATGCATAAATATGTCAATAAGGATCTACGCCCAAACAGAATGAAACTATTTAAATATAATAGACAGGAACAGAACAAAAACTGGGCAACACAAGTTACAATAACAACAACAACCAGAAAAAGAGTATAGTATAAGGATAAAAAGAATAAACTTCATAGAAGGTGGCAAAAACAATTGAAGCACAAAAAAGGCAATAAAAAAAAAGAAAGAAAATATAAAAGAGAAAAAAAAGAAACGCCCGGGAACATGACAACAGACAACGGACAACATCAAGTAACTAGGAATATGTAGAAACCATAAAAAACCTCAACTAAATAAATATCAAGTGGCAAAAAGGATCAGGATCAGAAGTTACCACAACAGCAGCAACAACAACAACAACAACAACAACAGGAGCAGTGGCAGCATGAACAACGTGAGCGAGCAACTGGCGCGGAGTGAGTTAGATGGTTAGGATGAGTGCTCTAGTCAATAGAGTCAATGTATGCCACACATTGTTTTTGTTATACAATAATATGATGCACACTACACTTGTTTATTATTGTTCTTTTTTAGTTTTTTTGTTTTTTTTTTGTTTTCAGTGGCTTATCCTTTACAATTCCTATTCCTATTGCTATTGCTTTTGCTGCTGCTGCTGCTGTTGTTGTTGCACCTTTTTCTACATTTTGAAAACTGTTAAATTATGACATACAACTGTCATGTCAAGTGCTTGCGCGAGAAATAAGGTTGCTACAGAGATGGTACTATCCCTTTCATGCACCTTGTTGTGTGTTGCGTGAGAAAAATGTTATCCTTGCACCTAAATAAACACATTTACATAAATATCACTCGAGGAGCGATACTTGCTGCTGCTGCTGCTGCTGCTGTCATTGTTGTTGTTGTTGTTGTATGTTACTATTATATCATGACAAAGTGAAGTAGTGAAAAGAAATAGTAATAGGTTGCCGTAGCTACTGGTGCATGTTGCATCTCTTGTTACACCAAAGGATCATGTTTTATTGTTGCTGCTACAGGTCCTCTTTGCTCCTGTTCTGGTCTTTAAGTGTTTTTATAATTTGTGGCTACGCTCTGTACATGATTTCATTTTATGCCCTTTCGGTCTATCTGAGAGAGTCATCAGGACATTATGTCAACAATGAATTAAGTACAAAACCGAATCTACGCCTATTGATCCTTTTTTTTTTGTCTATTACTTGTACACATTATTAACATGTGAGTTAAGTGTAATGAGGAGGATGATGTTGATAACTCGGATGATGATGATGATGATGATGATACTCGTATAGAAAAGTGATTTAGTTACAGCTTTCCTTTGAGCGTATTTTCTATTTCTACTCCACTCACATTCTTTTTTACTTTTTTAATCTGATACTAATTAGCAAGGATTTGCTTATATTTTTAATCATCAAAGGTTATATTACATGCCATTCAGTCTCTGTGTGTCAGTCAGTCAGTCAGTCAGTCAGTCAGATAGACAGTCAGACAGCAACCTTCTTTAACTAAGCCATCTGGCAACAATTTTGTCACACATTCCTTTGACAACTTTGAATTAACAACAGACAACAACAACAACAGACAACAACAGGAAAAGGATCGACTACAGCAATGCAGTAACTAATGAAGTACACAACCTAAATTGTCTTTCTTTAGTTTAAACATTCCAATCCTTGAGAAAATTCTCACAGCTTCTTGATGCCCTGCAGCACTTAAAATTAGTGTTGACAGTTTGTTGAAAAATTACTTTTTTAAGTGTTTTCCATATTCATTGTATTGTGTATGCTAATATGAAATATGAAAAAGTAATTATCGTTTAGCTCACTCACTTCTTCTTCTTCTTCTTCTTCATGTAGAGTACATACTTCAATTTATTCACTAGCATCTACATAGATACTCTAGCATAGTACTTGGAATACAAAGTATAAAAGAATGCAACACAGTCTGGCAACATCTGGTAAATGCCTTGATTTTCTGTGGGAAATTTAGTACTGTACAGGTTTACTTACTTACTTACTTACTTACCTACTACACTAATCCTTTACCTAAAGCAAAAATAAAACTAACACAAAATGGAAAAGGATTAAGTAAAGTGTTCGAGTACCCTTTCTGCTGTTAAAGTATTTTTGTAAAAGAAATGAAAAAAAAAAAAAAATACCAAAAAATAGAAATGAGGGTTAAAGAAAGAGAATAAGTTAAAGCATTATGATGATGAGAAGATGAATATAAGTTTTCTTAGTTTGGCAAAAAGCTTTGGTTGCTTAATGATATTGCACTTTGTTGGATGGTTGGATCTTGGTGATGGACTTAGATTATCCGCAAAGAGTTTAAAGTGAAAAACAGTAATCTATTCAATGTCTGTTAGAAACATAAAAGATATACATAGATGGGAAGCTACTCTGTATTCTGTAAATAATTTTTCAAAGATTATTATAGAAAATATACTAAAATGATTATCTATTATCTATAAAATACACATAATAAAAGCCAAGATTTTGCCTGTTAGTTTGTTTGTTTGTGCGTTCATCACTTAAAAGCCACTCATTGGATACAAAATTGAATTATTAAAAGATAAGAAACTTTATTGTGAGTAACATATAGCGTTCATTTAATCAAAATTGACTTACAGAATCAAAAGATAAATAAATTATAAATATCTTTTTGTAAAAAATTTGCTAATAAATAAAACATTTTTCAACTTCAAAAATAGTTTTGAGCAAGTGGAGTCGTTACTTTATCGGCTTGCAAAGCATGCGTCAAGTGTTCAACTTCAGTTCAGCGTCAGTCGTCTTTCTATTTCTCGCTATTTGACTAGAAAGTATTTATTGTACGTAATTTTATTTATCTACTAGCTGATGAAGTCGCGGGCACATATAGTACATACATATATAGAGGATAGTTTGATCCATAAGATGAATTTTAGATCACATTACACATGTGAAATCTACGTCATTATCAGTCACTGGACTGATAGTCCAATGTCATACTTTAGGAAGGTGTGAGGTATGACAGTAGTTATGGAACCATTCACAAAAATCGACAAGAGAGCCAAGTCCCCAAGTCCCATCAAGTGTATTAAACTGCCCAAGTCTTCAAAGAATGGTTCTATCTTTTTCAATTGCGCAGTTGTTTCCTGGTGTAAAATAGGATCAAATCTTGCCCATGAGTAGAAGCTCAGATGCTCATTTTGGTTGTTAGTAGTCCAGCTGCGTGGACCACTGTATGTTTGCATGTATGTCTTCCTGGTTATCACAACAGGTCTCGCGTGATTGTCTGTTAACATAAGTTATTGCAATAGATGCCGTTAGCGCTGTATTTGTCCCCATCTCCTTACTTATAGATGGATACTTGAATGTAAATATATAAATTATGACTCAATATTCCTCTAGAAACTTCTGTATTTATTCTTCCCTTATCCTCTTTCCAAATACAAAAATACTGAACTGAAAGAATAAAACTGTAGAAACAAAAATTATAGAGACTTAAATATTCATTTAAAAAATAAAGTTGACTTGTCACCATTTTAATTTTCATGTCAATGAAATAATAATTTATTTTCCAACCAAATGCATTTATTTGTTGCTTTTAATTTGTTAAGAACACAAAAAAATCTTTTGCATACTCAGACGTCATACGCATAAATCATACAACTTCCAATAACAAGTTCATAGTCTACTACTATAGTAGAGTAAAAGCAGAAAGGAAACAAAAAAAAACTCTTTTGAATCACAATTCATGCCATTAAAGTCAACACGTGCAAGAAGTGTGACCCGATTTTTGGGCTACAAGCACATAAAAAATCATATGAAAAAAGAATCAGAAGCAACAAAAAACTGGAAAACTTTTTTATTCAACGCGTTTCAATTTTTGTCAACACAAATTTTTTGAAACATAATAAAAACATGCACAATGAAGAGATACTAAATATAAATTGCGTCACGTGTAGATAGAACTTCATGCTGCAACAAATAACGAAGACAGAAGGCACAAGATACAAGATACAATACTCGTACTAGTATTCTATCTTCACGGGAGCTAAAAGTTTTTCTTATTGAAGTACGGAGAACTACGAAATCATGAAAAAAAAAAAAAAAAAAAAAATACACAGAAGTAAGAAGTGAAGTCAAGGGTTCTCTCTTTCACATTTAATAATATCCATTTGCAATGAACTGGAAAAGTGACAGCAATGAAGCAAAGCGCATTGCCTTACAACCGAACCAAAGTAACAACTTACTTTGACTTGTCGAGTTAACTTAACTCGCTCGACTCGACTCGACTCGACTTGGTTTCTTTTTGGGGTTTATTATTGTACTATTATTGCGGTAACTGAAACTGGATAATAAATTGATAAATGTACTTATAATAAAACAAAGTAAAAGTAGCATAGAGCATCATACTCATGTTCGGGTATTAAAGCATGCTAAGCGATTGAACAACACAAATGCTTTAGATACATTTATAGATACGTTCGTGTACATTCTCAAAACAAAAAGACAAGTGGCAGCAGCAGTGGTAGCATTGTTGTATCTACTATACAAATGTGATCAAAGAATGCACCTAAAGCAAATACTTGTAAGTATTATGCATATCTGTTTGTATCTTTAGTAGATATTTTGTCTTTTTATTTTAAGTCAAGCAACAACAATTTATAGATTTATGCTCCAATCATGTAAGCTGCATTGCTATTCATTGCCTTCATTGCACCCTCTCATTATTCCTTGTACTCGTAGCTATTATGTATCATCTCATTCGTAGTCTCTTGAAATGATACTTTTTTTTTTTTTGTTACAGAAATACGTATTTATGAAAATTCATTTTTATTGTCTGAAACAAATAATTTTTCCATGTTTATTTTATACCTTTCATACTACTTATTATGTAGAGTCACTTTGTTTTGATGTTTGTAATACAGGGTGGCGCAATAGAACGTGCATTTTATTAAGTATATTCTAAAGAAATAAATACAAAATGTATAGTGGAAATAAAAGATAGAATGATTAGGTACTTAAATGTAGTTTATTTTTTTTTAAAATATCATTATCTAAATGACGGCCCTCTCGAAGACGACTCTCCTCTAAACGCGTTCGCAGATTTGTGAAAACTCTTGTCAATAAATCTGGGATGATTGCTGCTATTTCTCCACGAATATTTTCTTTTAGTTGACTGATGTTCCTCGGATTGTTCATGTAGACTTAATGTTTGATTCTCGTCGTTCCAATAACGACCATTTTTTTTCGGTTTACGAATCCATTCAAATGGAAATGATCCTCGTCAGAAAAAAGGATGTTGTCAAAAGTGGAAAATCGACTAAGCATTTCTTCAGCAAATGCTAACCTTGTTCCGAAGTCGGACTCTTTTAATTTCTGTGTTAACTGGAGCTTATAAAGATGCAGTTTAAGATCCAATTTCAAAATTCGCTGTAAACTTCGTTGCGAAAAAAAAAACCGCAATATGCATGTTCTATTGCGCCACCCTGTACATAGAATTGGGGATATTGGATACTTCATAAATTAAAGATATTATAGAAATGATCAGTGTGACAAGGAGAATCGATTGGACCTAGTCGATCTGTTCATCTTTCACTATACTCGTAGATATTATGAAATTTGTTACACTTACGAATTATTTATCGTACAAAAATGCCAAAATCTTAATTTTCCGATTACTAGAAGAGTTACAATTAAAACATGAATACATTCGAAACACAGCTTATATGTACTTTGTTGAGATCATTCATATCTACCTTTCTTATTGACATTTTAATCAATATTATAAAAATTTAATGTAATATAAATATAATATGTCATAGAGTATGAATTTTTTAATGGAAAAACTTGTGATATTCAAACAAATGACTTCTTAAATTAATTTAAAATTAAATTTATCTTCATATATAGTTTAGGAGAAATTGAAGCGTGAAAGGTATTTAAGTTTCGGTGTACAGAAGTTAATGTTCTGTTTTGTTTTTTCCCTATATATATTATTGTCTTTTTTGTTCTTTCATATTCTTTTTTTTATTCTTTCTTATTTTTTTTCAATTTTTTTTATGATAATAAATTCTTTTTATTTATTACTAATGTGTATTTCTTGTTATTGTTTTAGTTGTAATTGTTATTGTTGCTGCTCTTTAATTTGTTGTTGATTTTATTAATGTTGTTGTCGTTTATTATCTTCATTTCGTTAAATTTGTTGTGTGCTCTCCCCCATCCCATCCCATACTATTTACTCTATTCAAAAACATCATTTGTTTGGCATCTGTGCAGGAGGTGATTTTTTCTATTTTATTTATTTTTTGTTCTTTTCTTTTTTTTTTGCTGTTATGAGGTTTTTCTTTTTTTGTATTTTTTTTTGTATTTTTATGTGGTTATTGTTGTCTGTTAGTTGTTGTTATTGTTTTTTATTATTATTATTATTATTTTTTGTTTTATTTATAAAAATAGAGATTTTTGGTATTAAGGATTTTTATGATTTTTTATTGTTGTTTCATTTACTGAAATCTGTTGTGTTTAACATGATGATATACAAAAAATTGTAAAAAAAAAAATATTAAAAAACATTAAATTTAAAAAATATAATAAATATTAAAGAATTTGTTGTTTCATATTTCTGTTGAAATTTAAGACATTATAGTTTCCTAAGTAAGTTAGAAGTTGCTCTGTCCAATCGAGTGGCTAATTCTCGTCAATTTTTTGATACAAAGGCTTTGATGGTTCAATTTGGGGAACCCCAAACATTTTTTGAGCTTCATAAATGAATCAAGTGAAACTTTCTGATGCTTTAAAGATAACAGATTAATATAACGGTCCCACACTTTCACCAAACTCAGTTTTTTCCTTTACCAATTGCTGACAAGCTGTCATAGAACAGAGAACTTAAGTATATGAGAAATGTATGAGATTGAGTTTTTTCTTGTTTTTATATTAAAATACTCATAGCAACTTGTAATTAAATCTTTTATTTTTCTTTAATATTCTTTCATATCCTTAGGGATCCAATTTTATCAATGAATTGAGTTCACCATAAAAAATATGAATCCATTTGCTTTCTTACCATGACTGAAAAAATGAATGAATGAATGAATGAATAAAATAATAATGAATTTCTTATGAAAGAAAATAAGAAATGTAAAAATTTTATTAAACAATAAAATTATTATTAAAGAATGCATTTTAATTATGCAGAAAATATATAAAAAAAAAATAAAAATAAAAAAAGCCAGACTCAATGGAAACCACAGCATTGACGGACATAAAAAGGATCAATCGTAAGTATTTCTGAATGAAGAAGACAAGTCAAATAAGTGTATATACTATACGTATATATATACATATGCAGATTGAAGATGGCATAAGAAAAAAAAAAAAAAGAAAAAAATCAAAAGAAGCTTTGCAACATATTTAAGGCCACAAAATAAAAGAAAGCAAGACTATTTAATTGGAATTGGAACTGCAACTATCGTACATCTGCATCTGTTAATGTTATTTTCGTTCAGCTCCTGCTTATGCTTCTGCTTCTGCTGCATTCTGGTTTTCCTCCTTGTTGCATTGAAAACATTTAATGAGACATTAAAATATTAAATACATGCATGCAACTCATTTTCACAGTCAACTTAGCGACCACAACAACAGAACGAAACCAAACCAAACCAAACCAAACCACTTACCCACCTATCCCACCTTGATCTGCCACAATCTGTTCTGCTCTGCACATAGCATCTGGGTATTCTGGGCCCATCTGCCTACGCAATGCACTTGGTGGTTTTTGCATCATCATAGTCATTGTCAGAAGCAACATCATCATCATCATCACCATCATCACCACCAGCATCAGCATCAGCGGCATCATCGTCATCATATCTTTGTCGTTATACATGTTAATTTTACATTTACTATTTATTTCATGCAATTTTCGCCATTGTCGATATTGCTGCAGCCTACACTGCCGCGTGCGTCACTTGTCCTGTCCTGGTGCATTTGGTTATGTTTCCTTTACTTTACTTTACTTTACTTTACTTCGTTTACGCTGATTTTCATGTTTTCCGCTCTGCACTGTTGTTCTTCTGCTGTTACATCTTCAGCTCCTTCTGCTTGGCCTGACGCTTTCATTAAGAGAGTATTAAAGTCAGTTTGTGCTTGTTTTTGCATTTTCATGATGATGGTTTTCTTTTGCTTTAATTTCGTTGAGTTTTTATTCATTTCTGCTGTCTTTTTCATTTCCCCTTTCTTGGGCCTTTGTCATCCTCCTCCTCCTTCTCCTTCTGATGGTGATGGTTATGTTGATTCTGTCAGTTGACTAACGAAAGGCAAGCAGGCATTCATGTTGTCGGTTTTACATTGGGCAGTCCTTGCTCATCCTACTGAAACTACATGACATGCAATCAACTTGTCAGCTTGTGTGCAACGCTCATTTTCTTTGTATCTCCATCTGTTTTGTCTTGTGTATATCTGTGTGTTTGTGTATATGTTTGCTGCTCATTATAAAACTTTTATGAGGTCATTTCGGGCGTGATTTATATTTTTGCAAAATTAAAAACAAAAAGACGCAAAAACTCAAAATGACTTAACAAAGGTTTCAAAAAAAAAAAACAAAAAGAATGAAAGGCATGCAGTGTTCCGCTTGTTGCCGTAAATGTTTTAATAGAAATTTAGAATGAAAGTATCTAACTGAAGGAAGCAACATGATGGCGATGATGATGATGATGATGATGATGATGGAAATAAGATACAATATAAAAATAAGAAGGAGGAAGAAGAATCAACTCAACAAAATGTGTTGCATACGCAAAGGAGCAGCGATACAAGTTTTTCTGTTTTTTTTTTTATTAAAATAAAATGCAAACGTTTTCGCTTGCCGCATTATTTGTGAATGTATGCAGCATTTAATATAAGAATATTAAAAAAAAATGTGTATAAGTAATAAGAAAAAAATAAATTAAAAAGGAAAAAAAACCACTAACAACTTCTTCCATTTATCTATGCAATTTTATAAAAAGCGACAACAAAAAGTCAAATAAAGATATTTGTTGCAATGTGCTAACATCTTTAGAATGAAGATAGATAAAAGAGTGAATATCTCTAAAAATGTTAGTACATTTTCTCTTGTACTTCACTTTTTCTTTGATATTTTTTTAAATTTTTTCAGATTTTATTTTTCCATGTTAACAAAACAAAAAATATTTTATAGTTGTGTTGTCTTCATAATTCATCTTACAATAAGAGAAATAAAATATTGTGTATCAGAAACTTGCAATTGAGATTAACAAGATTTTTGTAAATGTTTTCTGGTTGCTGTTGCACATCTTTATGGTTCCTTGAGTTTACATATTTTTATTTATTGTATATCATCTTTCTTTGAATGCGATGTGATTTGAGTATCTTAAGATTTCTTCATTTTCTTTAAAAAAATGTTTCATACAATAATTCAATAATACGAAAGTTCTTTTTGTATTTTCATCTTGTACCTGGGCATAATTGCTCATTTTTCCAGAAAAACAACAAAGGAATTAAATATTGTTGAGATTTTAGTACACTACACCAATAAGGAAGAGCAGATTTCTGTGTTCATTGATCATTATTACCACATCATGATTTTCTTGGAAGATACACAGCTATATAGACAACACAGGTTCCTCTACAGACATCATCATGCTTTGACAGTTCGCTAGGCGACAATAGATGATCAGCAATTTCGATCTTCCGACTAGTGAAGATTGAAACTCAGCAGAAATACATATTGTATATGCATAGTTTTTATTCAGGAAACTTTTCATTTTATTCATTGACTTTCCTCTTACTTATGACCTTCATTTTCTGCTCTTTAATCGTGAGTCTTTTTGGGGTTTATTAATTTTTTTGTTTACAAACTTTTTTGTGCTTTTCAACAGTTTACTTTAAAATTATAGTGCATTCATTTAGGCATCATTGCCTATATTGAGTCGTATGATACTTCTTATCTCAATGAATATGTTATGGTACCTTTTTGTCCTGGCTGCGATTTATGCTTACTATACATTATTTTCTTTTTGTTTTAACTGGTTTTTTTTTGTCTTCTTTCTTTACCTTTTTCTTGATTTTTATTTTATTTTTATTGTTAAATAGTTGTTCCTATTTACTGCGACCATGAGAAGTGCTCTGCTGACTATGCATGGTATGGAATGAATGAATGAATGAATGAATGTATGGAAGGAAAGAAGGAAGGAAAGAAGGAAGGAAGGAATGAATGAGGGAAGGATGCAAGGATGTAAGGAAGAATGAATGCAAGGATTACATGTATGCAAAAAATTGTTAAACGAAACGAAATTAAGAATGAATGAAACTGAAGTGAAGCTACGTGTAAGTATAATGAAAAATAATAATACGAGTACTGTAAATGTAAAAATAATAAACTTATGGAATGTTGCGATGTAAAAAAGAAAAATATACATTTGTACATATGATTATGTGCAGCTGAAAACATTTTTGTATAAATTCTTAATGTGTTAACATTTGTGCAGGGGTTAAATGAAAGACATGAACAAAGTGAATAAGAATTGTAACTAAAATTTATGAAAATAAAAAATATGTATAAATATATTGTGTGTAATAATATAAAATGATTATAAATGATTAAATTAATTTAATAAATGGATTTACATATTTGACATGTGAACATGACAATATTATTATTCTACGAACATTCCATAAAACTTTTGCCTTGACCTTGTTCGCTGACAGATTCGCTTTGGCCTTCTTTGGTGCTTGTTAACACGAAGAAGTTCAATGCTTTGACTCTTCCTTGGTCACTGCTGTGTTGTGATGGATCCATGTTTTATTCACGGTTATGAAATGGCACAAGACCTCGTTCGAATTGCGGTTGAACATCGACAAACACAATTTTGAAGTGGTCACACTGCTGCGCTTATGATCGAGTGTGAGCTATCGCAGCACCCATCGCGCGGATAGGTTTTTCATGTCCAAATATTCATGTAAAATGTGATGTACCCAATCAGTTGAGATGTCTACAGCCTAAACCACCTCACACTCTTTCATTATCCGATCGTGCAATATCATTCCATTGATTTTATCGACGATTTATGGCGTGGGGAACTCTTTTGAGCGATTTGAATGTTCGGGGCCACGTTACGAATTCACTAAACCTTTTTAACCAATGTAGTTGATGGTGCAGAACGTCCATAGTATTTATCAAACCTTTTATTGGATTCGGTGATAGTTTTTTATGCAAAAAATAATGCTTGATGAGTACACGAAACACTTTTTTTTTTTATTTTCGTCGAAATTCACGAGGTTGTCTGCTTTTAATGGATGTCAAACACAAAATAACTGACTCAGCTAGCTCAGAATTTGACAGTAGTCTATTAAAAGATTCAAAAAAGTATTTAACTTATCTAACTCTTCTTCTTAGTTTCAAATTTTCCATATGTTAACACATCATATCTTGAACATTTTGTTTTTATAAATGAACAAAAAAAAAAAAATAAATAAAATTATTAATGAACAATTTATGTTAAAGAAAAAGAAGAAGAAGATAAAAAAATTGTATAATTTTAAGAAAATATTATTAATTATTTAGAATACAAATTATACTATAAGTTATTGAAACTCTCTCTATGTTAAGCTCAGTGACAAATTATTCTTGAATTGCATTTGTTTGATTAGTTTAGAATTAATTTCAATTTTTCTCCCACACAAAACCAACTTGCAGTTTAATGAGGCATCACAGCGTAGACAAAACAATTTTTATTTCTCTTCTTAATGCTGAATTTGTATTCTTCCAAAACTACTTACTATGGATGTCACTTAAATAAACAACCATGTCGGTCATGTTCGACTTCGCGCTTCACTTGAATGCTGAGTGAAATGTCAACCGTAGTTTTACATGGATGCAGTCTTACAGTCTAGAAAATCACATAATGAAATCGAAGTCATATAGCTTATGAACTGATTTACTTGGGTGATGCGTTGTGATTATTATTATTATTATTATTTTTGTTGAAGACAAACAAGGGATTTCCGGTATTTGTTAAGTAAGGAGTTAATTACGATGTGTGAGTGAAATTCGTGAGAAAGTTTTCACTCTCCTTGAAATCAATATTAACAAGCTTAAAATAAGGGAAGTGATCAAATCTACCCGAAGTAACTCCTTCTTCTTTTACTTTAATTAATTTTTTTATTAAAAATTCTTGCATTTTATGGGATTTGTGGCAGACTCAATTACTATACAATATATTTTCGACTCTAAACATGTGTGAAATTTGAGCTACAAGAAACTCTAAGGTAGCATAGACATCCTTCTTTTCTTTCAGTTATAAATCACATATTGAACTAATTAAATTCAATGCGACTAGTAGTAGTACTCAATGTATCTACAGTAATAAAGATACAAATAATTAAAGGCCATTCGAATTTTTTATGGACGCCCACAAAACCCCGAACAAAGCAATCATAAAGTGTGCAACTTGTGGCAGCACCAGCAGCAGCAGCAGCAGCAGCAGCCGCAGCCGCAGCCGCAGCCGCAGCAGCAATAGTAACAGAACAAATCATAAAATTGCATTAAAGAATCTTGAAGATAAATATTTTATGATTTTTATGCGTATCTCATTTCAATTTTATTGTCGCATACTAAAATGTGTTTATAAATACAGTCAATTTGCTGTCAACTTTTGAACTTGCAACACATGTTGCGACTCATTTAAGATTCTCTTTTCTTTTCCTTTTCCTTTTATTAAACACACAGGCATAGACACACAGACAGACTAACAGAGGAGTACAGAGAGGGAGAGAGAGAGAGAGAGAGAGAGAGAGAGAGTCACAACAGGGACATAGATATACATACAATACAAACACACTCACAAACGACCACAATCAGTTGAAGTTGAGTTTTGTGAAAAGGTCAAGTGAATTTTCAACTCGAAATAATTTTAATTAATGCTGCGTGTTTTCATTTCTGTACATAAGTGTGAGTGTATGTAATTGTACAGGTTTGCTCTTCCCCTCTTCACCCTCTCTCAGTCAATCAGTATATCTGAGTATCTGAGTTGTAAGTAAGAAGTTTTCATGCATCAAAAGATCTAATGTCAACGCAGTCATTTGACATTTTGACAGTTTTTGGTACATAAATGTTTGATTTGATTTTGAGTAGAAAGACACAATAGCTCTGTGTGTATGCATATATGCACTCATATTCTTGGATGTTGCATGCAACATTTCAAGTCAACATTTCATTCCTTATTCATCCATGCACACGGTTGCGCTTGGCTCATATTACAAACAGAACATTAATGAACGTGTTAAGGCTTTTGCTCTTTTCTTTTGTTGCCTGAAATAACATTGTAGGAGTTTGATGAATGTGGTGTGTCTTATGGATTTGAAATGGTTTCGAAATGATTTTGAAATGATAAATTTACTTGTTGAATACAAGTGATGCAAAAGTGTTGCTGATTGAGAAGGCAATTGTCCTTTGGAAATAATTAATAATGCTTAAAAAAATGTTAAGCATTTAATTGGGAACTTTAACATGAAAATTTTCTTGAAAAAAAAAATAATAAAGAAAAATACTGATTCTTGTGAAATGTATACAAAAGTATGGAAATTCATTTGTTGTGTGTAATTTTTTTTTTTTTGTTATTTTCTAATCGAAATAAGAAATCACACAGAGAAGACTAAAGTTGTATTTAAAGGATTCCTGGCTTCATTCTGTTTTTCTAGACAAAGAATATGAATCTGGTAGACAAATGTATTTCGTGATTCCTTTGAGGTCAATAGTAGCAAAAAACATTACTAAGCATTGAAAGAAGATCATGTCAATTATGCTATCAGATAGTCAATACGAGAAATAATATATAGGATCAGAAGATGAACAGAAGCTTAAAATTAAGTTATAGATTTCAGTTAGGAAAAATAAGTTTTCATCTCATTGAAATTATTTATGCAGCGGAGCTTAAGTATTTGAAACTGTTTCACTGTCTTTTCTGCACTTTATTTGCAAAAATTCAACAGACTACAGGATTCAATCAATCAACGGGGAAGATGATCCTTTAGATAAATACAAGAAACAATTATTTTGAAAAAAGATTTCACTTAACAATCCAATTAAAGTATTTATTTCCTTCAATCAACTTTTGTAATAATTGTATGACCAAATTCAGTACATTTTTTCTTATTTGCATATGAAGTTTTTGATCAAATAATACTAGAGGAGAACTAGGAGGTAATTGAGGACCAGTTTACCTTTCACACTTGGCGATATAATGACTGTCTGTTGGTACATAATAACCATTTGGTCAGACCACTAACCGATGTAACTCCAATTCGGAAGCTCAAAATTCTATCATTTGGCTCTCTACTGCACTAATTTTCATGTTATTAACGTTTTTTTTTTTTCCTAATTTTGCCAATTTAGCATATATTCTTGAAAACCTCCATACAGTTTTAATTGCAAAACCTCAAAAACCTACTATTTGGCTTTTTACTGAAGGCGGCTGCTTGGCATCCAGGACTTGAGTCTCTAAGTTCTTTTTATTTCTTATTATTGATATGGAAACTATTATAGATCATAAAGAGTCTTGATTTGAGCTTAATAAATAAAAAAAAATATATTTGATGTATCTCAAAATACAAGTATGTTTTGTTTGTTAAACTGTTTTCAATTTGGTCCGACTTTCAGAGTCTTAAATGAACCAATTTCTCACTAAAAAAAAAAAAAAAAAAAATTTCATTAAAACATATCCACGTTTCAAAATTGGCCATTAAAAGAAGCACTAAAAAGACAATTCACATTTCATCTGTACTCTTTGCATATGCGTATGTTATGAACTCAATTCTCAAAAGAGCATTTAAATGTTGGTTTCATTTCAAATTCTTAACTCGTCATAAGTGTGCCATATAACCAATTAATCAAACAATTAATTAAATAATTTTCATTGTTTTTGTGTTTTTTGTTTGTTGGTTGTGAATTTTTAAACAGTTATTTTTATATTCATATTAAAGAGAAAAAATATGATACTATAAGTATTTATTAAAAAATAAAATTTAACAATTTTTGTTTGTTTTTTTTTTGTTTTTAAATTTAAAGCAAATTAATTAGTTTAATAAACCAAGTAATGACGATGTACTCACAGCTCGCATCAACAGCTTTTGAGTAAATACTTAACAAGAATTAAAATTATTGTTATATTTTCCATTTGTTTTTTTGTTTTTAAATAAAGAAAATATGAAATTTCAGAGAAAAATATAAAAAAAAAAAAAATTTGCAATTTGTTTAATGGTCATTTAAAATAGGAGATTCATACATATAAGTAAGTATAGTATGTGTTTATAAATAAACACAATCACATACAGAGAAATACTGGGATACAATGATGCTATCTATATACAGTGAGATGAACTGAACAGTTAAAATTTATTTATTTAATGTCAGAGACTTTGTTGCCACATTATGAACTGCCAAACCAAGCAAATGAATCGAATGGACCAAGTTAAATCCTTTTGTTTGTTCATCAGTTCAGTCATTCATTTACTCACTCACTCACTCACTCACGCATTCGCTTAATCATTCATTCATTCATCTATCCATCCATTCATACATCCATTCATCCTTCCATTCAACCACTCCACTCATTCATTGTTTATCATGAACATAAATAAAATGAAAATTGAAAATACTTAATAAAATTTATTTGTTAAAAAAATAAATAAACTGAAGAGAAAAAAGAAAATAACTGCGTGTATGTATTAAATTATATTATATAATAAAAAAAAAAGCATAAAAAATAAATAAATTTGTTTACGCATGATTTTGTGGCGTTTGGCAGTACATTTTTTTTTTTTAATAAACTTTAAAATTCATGATGATAATGTTGACGATTTATAAATGAGCGCTTGAAATGCATTATTGAGATACATCATTATTAGCTTATTTATGTTGCATGCACACACACTAATGTTCATAGATACATATTGTTTTAAATAAGTATATGAGTAATAAGTAGTTGTATGTGTTTCGAAATGATTTTCCATGCCATTTATTGCTTCCTTTGGTATATTTCACACCTCGTTATGTGCACCCAAAACTAATTGAAATGAATTTTCTTATTTATGTACTAACTATATTTATGTATACATACATTGATACATTATTGTAATACTACACACTCTTACTTGTGTGGACAATATTATTGGTTAGTCGGCTTTGTTGGCTTTTGATCTGTAGACAGTGAAATGTAATTTTCTTCTTTCAAATCGATTTAAGTTGTTTATTGTATTGTTTATTTTGGTAATAAAATTTCCTTGTAATGAAATTGTTTGTTTAAATAAGATACAAACAAACAAAGTCAAATAAACAACAAAGACAAATACAAATACTAAATCAGAATTCAAGAGAAATTATAAAATGAAATAAAATATTTTTTGTTTTTTATTGTCGAAGACAAAGTCAAAAGGGCAACTTTATTGTTTTATTAAGTATTTTATTTCAAAATAAAGGAGAATACAACTTTGTGTTCATTTTGCATCCAAATGATTGAATGAATGAGTTCTTCTCCTTTTTGATGACATTTATTTTACCTAATTTATATTGTTCCCAATTAGATACAATTTGTGCCAAAAAAACAAAACAAAACACAACCAACTGATAAGCTTCTTAACAGTGAGGGGTAAAAGATACTCATCAATTTTCTATATAAAAAAACTCTTTATTGCTTTGCTTTTGCTTTTGCTTTTTCTTTTCTATTTTCTTTCTTTGTATTAAAGAAGAAAAGAAGGAGGATGAAGTTTTTTTTATGTCTCAATTCCGCATCATTTCAGTTGAAAGCATAAACCCACCAAAAAGAGTTGATGCCACTTCCACTTGCTGCATGATGATTTTCCTTTTTCGTTTTGTTATTCACTGCGTTTTTTTTTTTTTGATTTTCTCTCAATTTTTTCCATCTCTCTATTTTCTTTTTTGGCAACATTTCAAAAGATGAATAACTCCATTGCTTTTCAAAGCAACTTTTATCATTTTTTTTTTCTTTATACATACAAGCAAGAGGATCTATTTGAGAATATCTATGTGAGTGTGTGTGTGTGTGTGTGCGTGAAACATCCGCCCGTCAATGACAAGAAAACCGTTTAAAAATTGCTACTCGTTTGTATCTATCTATTTCTTTATACCAACCATGTATCTTTTAGTTTATGATATTTTTTCTCTCTATCTACTATGTCGTTTTTGTATATTTGTGTGTTTTTGTTATACCTTTGTGTATGTCTATGTCTATGAGTGTGAGTGTGTGTGTGTGTGTGTGTGTGTGTGTGTGTGTGTGTGTGTGTGCGTACGTGCCTTGTAATGTGCAAAGTGCTTGCATCTTTTGACACTTTTTATATGATTTTTTTTTCTTTAATTTTATTTTATTTTTTTTTTTTAATAAATAGAAAAAAAAAAAAATTGCATGAATGAGGGAAAATTTCAAGAGCAAACTTATTTTTGTATTTAGTTCGTTGACTTACTTTCAACATTGAGATAAATAAAATGCAGAGTACTCATGTCTTTAATATAAAAAAGCGAAGTCATAATGGAAATAAAGTGAATGGCAAAGTCATAAATTCATTTCTCTTTAAATAAAATATAAATATCTATTTTGATTTATTTAGTTGATCTAATTGAGTCTTAAAGATGACTGAGTATGTTTGAAAAGCTTGTACTGATTGGTATAAGGCACACATAATAAGACCTAAGGTCCTTAGTAATACCTAGTAGAGTCCTTCCAGTGATTTATTTAAGTGATTCCCTTTCTTCTACTTTGGATAGTCCGATTCAGTTAATCATAAATCCATTCATCACTCGGTCCTTAGTCTGCTTGATGGCAGTATTAAACAAAAAAATACGATTGAACGGTAAATTCGTTTGAAATACGATTAAAATCAATCAGTTAATGTGTCAACGATTAATTGCAATTAATAACTGATCGTTTTAATAAATCGATTAACCGATGAATTCATATTTTTGCCATTGTTTACCTTCATTAGATGTTGTAGTGTTTAGATTCCCTGATATGTATTTGATATAAGTAAATTCTGATGAGTTTTTCATGGAATATTGAAAGTATTCAGGGAGTAATTTCTATGCACGTCTTGATGCTGTGCCTGTTGATCGCTAACTGAAACAGTTGAGAATAAAATACATAAGAAAAACATGTAGACATGAAGGTTATTATAAATCATATGTGATTACTTTGACGTGTGATCATAGACGCCTGTTCTGTTTGAATTTCCACCGATTGATAGGTGAACTATCGTCTGCTGTTGAAAAACAATAACGCCAGCAGTGAAAACAAATATATTTTGAAGATATGAGTACTTCACTTTTGTGGTCGTTTGACAGCTAATAACCATTTTTAGTAATTACATCGATGATCTCATTTTCTCTATGGCTCGCAGCCAAAGTTTCTATTGCTACTTTGCAATGAGGGACATTTTTGGAAGATGACAAAAGACGAAAATGCAAATACTGCATAAGATTTATTATGATTAATCAATTTTTATGACCAGAGGCCCTAAACACTTTGGAATTGAGTTTTTCTTTGATAAAAAATAGCAATTAAATGGGCAATAATATTTTTCTAATCTGCTAGGTCAACCCGCATTCTGTAAGATTTATGTTATAATATTTTTGATGAACTTGAAATTAAATGGAAAATTGGAAACCTTCACCCACTTGATTCTAGTTCAATGAAAATTAGATTTAGTCAGTTTATTCTTAATGATGATTTCCTCAGGGCATCAACATTGGGATTAAAGGCTCAATAAACAAAAGAAAGAAAAAAGAAAAATGTCATTAAATTAAGTGAATTTCTAAAAAACCCAGACAAATCATAAATCAATCCTCTTCTACTACGTGTACACGTATAAACTACTCTGCAACATTTGTCTTTGGCGCAGCCCACACACTTCAAAATAAAAAAAAAAAAAATAAATAAATAAATAGAAAGAAAGAGAAGAAAAAAAGTTGCTTAGTGAAAAATCACCTTAATTTGTGACAACGGAAATTGTTGTGTTTTTAACAAGAAATGAAAATGAATGAGATTTTATGTTTTGAGTTTTTGCAAGCAAAAAAAGAAATGAATGTGAAATGAAATCAAATAAAATAATTATCTCATTCGCTGAAAATGAAGCCAAAGCCAAAGGCGACGAACGCCGGTCGACTGAGTCTGACGACGAGTGACGCCAATTGAACTAAATTCGTCTAAATTTAAAAATGATGTAACTCACTTGTCGCACTTTTTGCCAAAATCAATGTGGTGGGAAAGTGTGAAAATTAAGAGGAAAATCGCACAACACACGTTGGAAAAATGAAACCGTCTGTTTTTCCTTTATTTGATTTTTTCTTGGACACGCGCCCAATATTTTCAAAAGCATGAAACGAATAGAGAAAGATCGGGTGATGATGCAGGCAGGAAACGTGTCTACATCCTCAAAGTGTCGTCGTATGTTTTCTTCAGAGCGGAGCAGCGTCATTATTGTCAAGATATCATGTCGGCAAAATAAATGAATAAATGACAAACGCACAAGTGGCAAATTCGAGTGTTAAACGTTTTCGAATTGAGATGCTGCCTGCTCGCCTGTCACACATTTTCCTGAGCGCCCGGTTGTCGCATATGGCAGACGTGCGCCAAAAACAAGAGTTTGCCAAAAAAAAAAAAAAAAAAAAAATCTACAAAAAAAAAAAAAAAAAATATAGAAAAAGAAAATAAAATTTATAAACAAAGATGATCTGGCGAAATTGTAGTAGCGGAAATTAAAAGTTGCTGTTTGTCTTTGTCACGATTTGTTTCTGTGCCTTTTAATGCTAGTGATGCTGTTGCTGTTACTGCTGCTGCTGGGATGATGGGATGCTGGGAAGTAGGCATTAGGCCCACCTGAGTCATTCTTCCGAAATAAACAAATGTCGCAATTCCAAAAGAAAGAAACCAAGATATTTTGCATGAACAACACAACAAAAAGTAAAAATAATAAAGAGGAAAATGCATTTTCGCAGCAAATTAAAAACATATTGTGACAAACAGCGAACGCACGCACGCACTTTGCATGCAATTCTACTACTTACTAGTTCCAGTTCCAGTATAAGGATTAAAAGAACAAATCACTAAAAATAGATTTTGAGCACTTGAATGCGTTCTTCAACAGCCTCTTCAGTTTGTCACTTTGTGTGTGTATTTTTTTTTGTTTTCTTTTGTTCTCTTTGCATGGAGGTTGTGGTGCAAATACGTAAGTTGCCACAGTACGCTATGCTACTAATAAATATAGCATCATCAAAACAAATCCAAATGCAGAAATCTACACAAAAAATACTCATCTTCATAGTACTACTGTACTTTAAGTGTTTTTCTTCTCCTTGTTTTTTATTGTACACAGTTTAAAAACTCATCCTCTTTTCTTCGTCTTCTTCTTGTTATTCTTTTAATGACAAAATCAGCAACTAACATGAAATGTTCATGCAACACAGCGTTGGCAGCAGCCAACCATAATGATTCCGCAATAAAAAAATATAAAAAAAAAAAAAAAGAAAAGGGAAAAAATAATGTAATGAAAATAGTGCTAAACTTCGACACAGCCTCATCAAACTCATTGTGCATAGTAGAAGTGCAAGGGCATTGCAACTAAAATGCATTTGGTACCAAAAAGAAAAAAAAGAAAAAAAAAAAAATAGAAAGGATGGATGGATGGATGCATAGATACAAGTAAAAGGAAAAGAAACCGTTCAAAACACATATGCACCATGTGTGCCAAGATCAGATCAGATCAGTTCAGAGCAGAGTAGAGTAGAGTAGAGTAGAGTTATTTGCTTCTTCATTTATTTGATGATGCTGTTGCCTCTCTTACTTGAGCTGCTGCTGTTGTGTGCTTGCTGTAATGCAACATGCTTTGGTGCTGTTTGCTTCGTGCTGGAAATTCTTTTGAGCAGAAGATCCAAAGAAAAAGGTCACTAGGAAATGTAGAGTATAGTTTTTCTATATTTTCTTTACATAGTCAAATAATCTGAATGAATGAATTTGAATAATATTGTGTAAGAATAGTTTTCTGATTTTATTTGGTGATTTTAGTGAAAATAAATCTTTTCTTTAAATTTTCTATAATTTTAAAAATTAAATTTCTCATTTCGAAGAAACACAAAATTGACAAAATTCTTTGAAAAACACAAATCATTAAAACTTATATTCTCATAATATTCATCATATGAATAAGTTAATAATGTTATATTGGTCTTGGTATATTTCACCGGCAAAATTAGCTTTCATTGGAAAAGAAAACAAAGCAAAATTTCTAGAAATATAGAAATTATTATTAGTGAAGGAATTTTGTATAATTATAATCCAATGAAATCTTTTATATTGTATCCTCATATGATAAATTGTAATATTTTATCATCATCATAATTCAAAGATACCTGAATAATTTAATAAGAATTAATCTATTTCATATTGAAATCAGTTTTCATTTTGAAGAAGAAATAATCAAATTTCTTAGAAATAAAGAAGCCAATTATATATCAAATATCGTAATATCGTAGAATCAATTTCATAATTCCGGTAATGCAATCCACATTCAATTTAACAGAAACCCTTTTCAGACTATGTTAGAGTTTCCCATGAAAATTTCTTCAAATTTTGAAAAGCGGTTTCGGAGTCCATAACGAACATACATACAGTCTCACAGACTTACAGACATACAGTTACAATTTATAAGCAGGGAAATCCATGATTTCAGAGAAATTGTTCGACCGCAGGAGATGTCTGCGACTAGAGATAGATGAATAGATAGATTGATGAAACTGATAATAAAATTAATAAATTTTTTAAATTTATATTTTGTTTTAGGAAATTAATAAAATTTACAATACACAAAAAAGAGTTTTCCTAATTTATCATAAGATAATAATGGAGTATTTTATTCTATAATGAAATCATGCATCACTTGATTTCTTATTGGATCATCTCACACGCACTAAAAATGACATGAAAAATTGTTGTAACATTAATTTAAGAAAATTTAAATAAAAAAAAGTAAAAAAACTAACTAGAGATCAGAGAGAGAAATTAATATAAAATAAATATTGAGAGCACAATCAACATCATCATCATCATCATCATCATCATCACCATCATCATCAAGTAATACTACAGCAACAAGAAATTTTACATATGTGAATATGTTTGTACCACAGAACAAGACATGAGACAAGATACATGAACTAAACTAAACTAAACTATAGTGAACAGAACTATGAATACAACAAAAAGTGATCATGACTAAATGACTAAACGACTGTGACAATATCAACGACAACGACAGTGTAGAGCAGAGCAGAGCAGAGTAATGTCGAGCAGAGTAATGTCGAGCAGAGCAGAGCAGAGCAGGGCAGAGCAGAGTGATGCCTTACAGAAATATTATTAGGTTTCAGATACTTTAAGAAACAAGCAGCTGAGAAGATCGTTTAGGCAGGATACTCGCATCTTGCGTGGCTGTCATTGTCAAACAAATACATACATAAATGTGTGCGAGTATCTCTGTTAATGTTTAAATAACGTGCCGCTTAATGCGATGAGGTTTATTGTCAGATAGATCGCGGTGGCGTAAACATCGCCAGGCGACAAATAGAAACACAAAAACAAAAAAAAAAAAACAAATACAAAAATTAAAAAAAGACATTAACTAAGAAATCAAACAAGCACTTGACGTGATTTTGTTAGAATATAAAAAGTAAAAAATTATAAAAAAAAAATAAAAAAAAAAAACAAATTATAAAACAATTGCAATATCGTGTGACGTTTGCTCATTGGGATTTCCCGCAATAAATTTTGGCATTTAGCCCAAAAAGTGAATAAAATAATCGAGAAAATAGACGAGTAGACAAGAAAAAGTGACAGTTAACTAGCGTCGATTCGTGTACTATATATGAATGTGAGTGTGTATGTGTGTCTGTGTGTGTGTGTGTGTGTGTGTGTGTGTGTGAGTATAAAAAAGTATAAAAGTTTATCTTTGTTGCATGCAAGCGAACATGGATGAATTCGTTTGTTTAGTTTGTCAAACAGTTTGACATATTTGGTATGAATGACAATTTAATCGAAGAAACCCAATCAAGAAGAATAAGAAATGCCGGAAATGAACTAACAGTAAAATATACAATAACAAGTAAACAGTAAAATCAACAACAAAATAACAAATATAAAATGTCTTCCACTTTGAAAATGAATCAACACCATCAACATCAACATCAAACACAGACACATGAACTACTGAGCATTCCCAGCCTCAATGACAACAAATTGAAAATGTACAATTCCAATAGAGCTTACGGCTCCACAGACAACAATCCCGCCAACAATATCGGCAACAGCAACAACCAGTCATCGTCCTTACAACAACAACAACAACAACTTCTGTCGCCACCTTTAAGCGCGAACATGCAAAACACCAATGCCGGGCAAAAGGTTTTTTGTGTGCCTCCAACATTGAACTGCAACAGCCTTAAGTCATCTACTTCCTTTCAACTACCAACGACCCCGAACTACACTAACAATAACAATAACAGCAACAACAACAACAACAACAGGAACAGCAACTATAACAGCAGTGAAACCCATTTTCCGGATTTTTCACATTTAAGTTTTGTCGCCGAGACACCAAACTCGGTATTCAGTGATTGTGCCATCGGCTTGGGTGGTACTGGTGGTGGTGGTGGTGGAGGTGGTAGCAGTTGCAGTCAACGTAGTTCATTGTGCTCATTCGGTGATGATGATGTTGTCGTCTGTGCCAGTGAGGCCAATGCCAGCATGCATTTTCAACAGGGCCAATACACGCAACTGAATCGCGAAGATGTCTTTCGCTTCGAACCCGAGGACATTGCACGTCTGACAAAGAATTGCAACAGTCACAGTCATAGTCAAAATAGCAACAACAGCAACAACAGCAATCGAATGGATGATTTTTGTGGCCTACAGACGGATGGGGAAACAGATGGAACACAGACAACAACAACAACAGCAATTCCATATACGCCATATACACCGTATACACCTTATACGCCTTGCAGTAGTGGTATGGTGAATTATGATGCCATCAGCAACTATCAACAACACCACCAGCACCAACAACAACAACAAGTGCTAGATTTTCAACAACAACAACAACATCAACAACAACATCAGCAACATCAGCAATCTCATACAGAATCACTTAATCTTGATATTGATTATTTTAATTACGATGAAATCAATTGTCAATCGAAGAATCAATCACCTTGTTCATCACCTCATTTGGATGCTTGGCTCTCTTTCAATCTAACTGATCCCATGACAACATCAACGATAACATCAATCGATTGTCAACAGCAACAGCAACCACCACAACATCATGCATCACCTAAGTTGTGCAATATTTACTATGATGAACAACATGGACAGCAACAACAACAACAACAGGATGAACAATATTTGTTCAAAGAGAAAATGTTGCTGTTTTCACCAACTGACACAACACAATCATCATCATCATCATCATCACCAACGCCACCTGAGATCAAATGTAAATTGCCTTCAATGAATTCAACCTTTGGCACGCCAAAATGTTTGTCGGTTTGTAATTATGTCAATGAACAATATTCCCAGCATCACCATCACCATCAACATCAACCACAACAAACAAATCTACTTTATAACAACAATCTGCAGCAGCAACAACATCAACAACAACATCATCAACACCATCAACACCACTATGATAATAGCAACCTGCATTCAATGGATGAAAACTATGAAAATTCACCGGAAAATTATCAAAATAATAATTCAAATGCCTATGAAGAGAAACCAAATCGCGAGCATAAAATCATTTGGACCATCGATGAGCTTGATGAGCTCAATGAAAAGCTCATGGATGAATTGTGCAATACTAATCCAGAACAGCATCATCAACAGCAGCAGCAGCAGGAGCAAAATTTGTTGACTGACAATATTGTTGACTACTTCGAACGCAGTGGAGCATATTTAAATGATTGTGAACCTGACACCGAGCCCGAGGATACTGAGGATGGTGATGAAAATATTTGTAATGTGTATGCTGCTGCTGCTGCTCCTACTACCACTTCTTCTGTTGCTATTGCTGATGATGATGACGATGAGGTTTTCATTTTAAGCAATAAAACTCATTCAGTTGCAAAGGCAGCAACAGTTGCATCTAATTCTATTTCCACTGTCACGGCTGTTGTTGGTGCGACGGAAGAGCCTTTGGGTCCAATGATTTGTCGTTGGACCGATTGTAATGAATTGTTTCCCAATCAACATGAATTTGTGGCTCACATTGAAAAGTGTCATGTCGATGTTCGCAAAGGTGAGGATTTCTCTTGCTTCTGGTTGGAATGCCCTAGACGTTATAAGCCCTTTAATGCACGTTACAAGTTGTTAATACACATGCGTGTTCATAGTGGAGAGAAGCCAAATAAGTGTCCGGTAAGTTCAACTACAAACTACAAAAAAAATTACACAAAATTTCAATTCATTTCATTTCATTTCACTTTTAAAAATGTCAAATTTTAATCTTTAAATTAATGCCCTTCCATAATGATGACTATGATGAAGATGATGATCATGATGATGATGATGATAATGATCATGATGATGAGTGAACACGTGCAGCCTAAAAATAAAAATGAAATTCTTATGAAAATCATTTTTCAAAACATTCACATTCACATTCACATTTTGTTTTTGAAAGATTTTCCAATTGTGATAATTTCTTGTCGTTCAAATAGTTTACATGAAAAATACTCTGTTTATATAAAATAAGTATATATTTCTTTTTTCATTCATTCGTTCGTTCGATAGTTCGTTCATTCTGTGTACAAATAAAACATTTGTTTGTTGTTTATATTAAAGGATGTCTATGCTTGTGTCTATGTCTGTTTGTGCGTGTGCGTGTGCGTGTGCATTTGTATGTATCTATGTGTTCAGTGCTTTGAAAACGCGCGTTCCATGCACGTGATGACATTTGATGCGATGATGAATTGTGCGGCACAAAGCAATAACAAAAATTGACAGCAAAGCAAGGGTTCATTCTTCGTTCCATCACCCGAAGGGAGTAGTAGGTGGCAACTTTTAGTTAGACACATTTGGTGTTTGGTTTTGTTGTTTTTTTTTATTTTTTTTATTTAGGTTTTGTTGTGATTGTTGTTAATGTTATTAAAACACTTGATGGACTCTGGCAAAATACAGTACTGCAGTATGAAAGATCTACAAAGAAATGTGTGGAGGGAAACAGGGAGGAAACGAAAACATGTGTGTGGTTATTGGAGTTGAGGCACAGTGGTTTGGAAATGATTTTCATCATAATATAAAATTTTTACTAGATGGGAAAATATAAAGAAAATTCAGAATTCCTCTTTCTGAAATGTTTAAGATATTTTAGTTAAATCGTTTCTATACTTTTGCTGGTCGAAACTTTAGTCATAAATGGTAACCATTGATGTGAAGCCATTGACTTGCTAAGTCCTTCTTCTTAGGTTTCTAACTTTCGACATAAAACGAAATGGAAGTAGCTCACATGGTTGTTCATTTGTGGTATGAAGTCTATTGAGTCTAAAAAATCTTGAAATGTCTGTTAAATTCCATTTGACCACTGTACCACACTCATAGAGTTTCATTGACAATTTTTTCTCTTCAATGAAATGACAATCTTTCATCTGTCATGAATCAAAGTTGCTCCTAAAACATCACTCACATCCGGCAAAGTTTATGACTAAAAATAAATAAAGGAAAGGCAGGCAGCGATAAACTAAAAGAAGTAAAGCAAAGTCAAGTACATAGTAAGTTACTTGCCAAGAAAATGTTAATGAGTTGCACTTAGCTACTTTGCTAGCTGCATGCTGCCACCTTTCTTCCTTTCTTCCTTTTTCATTGACAATTGTCATGTTTTCAGTTTATACACATTTACTTTTTTTGAACGTACAATTTTCAGGCTAATTAGACGAAAACCTCTTAATGAAGACTAATTTTCCTTACAACTTCATTCATTTTTTTTGTTAATTTATCTTTTTTTTTTGTTTTTGTTCATTTTTGATTATGATGTTGTCATCTTTTCATTACAGTTTCCAAGTTGCAATAAAGCATTTTCACGTTTGGAAAACCTGAAAATTCATCAACGCTCACATACAGGTGAACGTCCTTATGGTTGTCAATATAAAGGTTGCCTGAAAGCATTCAGTAACAGTTCGGATCGTGCGAAACATCAAAGGACGCACTACGATACGGTAAGTTCTAAAGTAAAAGTACGAGTATCAGAAAAACGCTTAACTATTCCATTTGTGTATAAACGCACAACTGAGTCTGAGTCTGAGTGTGAGTGTGACTGTGTGAGGAAGAGTGTTTTTGTGTTTGTATGTTGTATGTTCAATTTGGAAAGAGTGTCAAAGGAAATTGATGAGTTTGCTTGAGTTTTTCGTTAGTGAACAGAGAAAATACACACACCTAAAGAAAAAGAGACTGTAGGATATGAAATTTTGTTACCAAAAAATACACGTTTTTTTTTCTCCATGTATGTGTTTGCTTTTCATAAAGTGAAAACTCAAAAAAAAAAAAAAAAAAATATAAGCGGAAATACGCTTAAACGCATGGCACCGGAAGTTCAACCAATATGAAGTGTCGAGTATAAAGGGAAGGAAGATGTAACAAAGTAACACAAAAAAAAAAAAAAAAAAATCAAAATCAACTCATTCATTCGTTCGTTCATTGGACTTGGAACTAGTAGTAACTAAGTAAGACCTTGTGCTTGGTTGTGTTGTTACTTAAACTGAACCTGGATGACATGTGCACATTTCGTATTTCGCATTTCGCTGGCAGCGCTTGAGAACCACCGCCAGCCTTTGTGAGTGATTTATAGTTTTTACGCTTGCCCCATGTGTTGCATGTGCAGCACTCACTTCTATCTACTATGTTTCCAAAAAAACAAAACAAAACAAAACAAAACAAAACAAAACAAAACCAAACCAAACCAAACAAAACAAAAGAGCACGGAATAGAAGGGAATGGAGGGGAAGAGAATGGAGGCCTTAACAACAAAAAAAGCAGCAAAAAAGCTTAAATAAAAGCAGCGGTAGCGTCAGTGACAACAACAAATCGAATAAACTAAACGAGTTACTTTCGTTCTCACTCAAAATTGTAGCAAGAGCAGCAACAGCACCCATGACGTGTTTGCTTGTGGTTTTGTAGCATGCGTGTCTCTCTCTCTCTCTCTCTCTCTCTCTCTCTCTTTCTCTATGGATGCAATACGAATTTTGTATCTGTTACCCAGTTGCACTTGCTGCTCTTCTTTTCGTCCTTCATTCTCATCGCTGAATGCAAACAAATGTCGCATGACATTTCAAACGATTTGACTTGGCAAACATGAAATGTAGCACACAATATGGAAGTGAACTAAGGCAACAAACAATTGCAGCTTGCTACCAACAAAAACTGGCAGCTGTTGCTGACTAACCAACTAACTGACTGACTGACTGACTGCCTTAGAGCAAACTCAATTGCATACATTTGGGCGCATTTCAAAAGCAAGGCGCCGAAAACTTTACAATTGCGGTTTTTGAATAAGTTTGCAGCTGTCCTCGTTTGATTTGATTTGCAAATGAAAAATGGAAAATAAATTTATCAACAATTTTATATAGTTTTATTTTAATTTCTTTTTTACAGAAACCTTATGCTTGTCAATTGCCGGGATGTACGAAACGTTATACTGATCCTTCAAGTCTAAGGAAACATGTTAAAAATCATGCTCTACGCAATGCAAATGGTCATCTTAATCGTCGTAAATCAACTGGTGGTCTAAGTCGTGCTAAGAAATCTGCTACAACATCACATGCACTACAAGGAAGCAATGGTAATAGTAACAGCAACAACAACAACAATAATAAAACACGAAGACACTCAGAATCATCATTAGTACAACAGCAAAGGAATTCAGCTTTATTGCAACGACAACAAAAGTGTGAACCACAACAGCAACATCAGCAACATGTAATGACTCAAACACAAACACAAACACAAACACAGACACAACGTCAACAGCGTAGCAACAGTTGCAGCGAAATGGTGCAGCAGCAGCAGCAACAACCGCTTACAGTTTTAATGACAAATAGCAATTATGAGAAATCAATAGGGACAGCAGCAACAATAATCACAAACAATAGCCACAACAACGGAAATGTTGCTAGTGCAATAACAACACCAACAACAAAAACGGCAGCTAATAACAATTCTATGAACTTTAATGAGTTGTCAAATTGCATTGTAACAATTGAAAACAATCAAAATGAGTCACAAACCACAACAGCACTAACAACAACAACAACAACATCAACAAGAATTGGGTCAACAGCAACATCAACATCAACATCATCATCATTAGTAGTAGGAGCAACAAAAATATTGTATTCACACATGTTTTCCGCAACTGATACAACGGATGTACTCAGTGTTTGTAGTAGTAATAGTGACAACAACATTATGAGCCGAAATGCGAGCAATGAAAATATTAATCAATTAAATGAACTCGAACAATTGCTAACAACAACAACAACAGCAACAACAACACCAAATACAACATCGAATAGTATAGTAAATGGACAACACAATAAAACCAATGGCAGTAATGGTAGCAACATTGATGCCACAACCGCAATGCAACATTTCAACAATGGTTGCACCACCAGCACCAGCAACAACAGCAACAACAACAACAACAACAACATCATCAGTATAAGCAGCAATAACAACAGTAGCAGCAGCAGTAATAGCAGCAGCAGCAGCAGTGAGAGTAACAATAACAAGAATGGCAGCTTAAATACCACAAATACGCTAAGCAGCATTACACAGCATAATCAACGACAATCAAATGAATTTGTCTCATTTGAGTATGTAAAAAAATTCTTTCCAGACTCATTCGATTATGTTGATGACATGAATAATGTTGATCCTGTTGCTCCACTTGCTGTTGCCATTGTTGCTAGCGATATCAAAGAGCACAAAACCGCAACTAATACAAATTTACAACAGGATTTTGAAAATAATTTCGACATGGATTATTTACAAAATTTTATTTAAAATCAAAATCAAAATCAATATACACAGAAAGAATGAAAGAAATACAAAAATTTAAACCAAAATTCAAAACACAATGTGAAATCACTTTATGTTGAATAAATCCAACATCATCAACAACACCAACAACAACAACAACCAAAAAACCCACCAAAACCAAACGATGTGTTCCAATTTATTTTATATTTTTACTTGTTTTTCCTTTATATATTTTCCCCTTAGTTTTTTAATGAATTTTTTTGCAAATTGGTACAAAACCACAGAAACCAACTAACCAACCAACCAACCAACCAACCAACCAAGTCCAACCCAAAGCCAAATGTCAAGCCACCAAAGTGAGTTTCAATAAAAATACAAGTAGAGTATATACAAAAATTATTGTACTATTATGTGCTTGCACTTCCAAAGATCTCAATTTTATTGAGTTAATATATTTTAGAATTTTATTTTGTAAGTTAAAAATATTTTTATTTAATTATAAAATAAATTTTGTATATATATTTTATTTTTAAGTTTAAATTTATAATCATTTTCAAAACTTCCTGAAACAACCAACCAACGTTCCTAACTAAGAAAACAAAATTGAAAACAAATTTTCAAAAAAAATAAAAAACAAAAAAAAAATAAAAAAAATCTATTCAAATATTGTAGTATGTGCATTAACCAAAATTATATAGTGATTAGCAAGTCTTCCCAGTCTTTAAATTTACATATTGTAATTTTTAATTAATTATATTTTTTTATATAATAATACATTTTTTATCGCAATTATTTTGTTATAATTATAATTATTAATTTAGTAAGTTTTTATAAAAGAAAATTAAATTTTAACTTTTTTATAAAATAAATAAAAATAATAATAAAAAACAATAAAAATTATTATATTTAATATTCTGTTATTAATTTAAGGAGTTAAAGAGGTTTGAATTGATTAAACTGATTGCCACATATTACAACTTTAGTCAGAAGCATTTGTGAGATGTTTGTTTATAAAGTGAGTAGAGGAGTTGGGTGCCAGTTGAAATCAAAAATTCGCCTTACGCCTTTGAAACTATTTTATAGAATGGACAAAAAATGGCCAAGTTAGTTAGATTAACATATTTTACAGGTAGCCCAGAACTTCAAGGAAAGGTTACCCGAGAAAGAAGGCCCGTCTTCCGAAAATCCTTTCCACTATTTCTGTTCTTCCGTCATCATTCGAATCCTATTTTTGTTAAAATGTAAATGCTCGGATGTCCATTTAGGATTTAATGCTAAATCGAATAACAGATAGATAGATAGTTAGATAGACATTATATAGTAGATAGATAAATAGATAGATTAAGGGAAAGTCGTGACAAACCACATATTTACAGTTCCTTTGAGATTCTGGTATTTATTCACAAAAAATTCCAAGACTTTCTTTGGAGACAAAACTGCAATAACGTTTGGTTCAATGATAGTGAAATCTGATCCAAATTGAGCTCGCACAGTGGCATAGTAAATGCTTTGCTATCTCATCTAATGCATAATGCAAGGTCGCATATTTGTATACGTTGCTTCAGTCCAGTGACTGGACTCATCTCTACTAAATTAAGTTTCTACAATCAGGTGAGCTTGGGCTATCGCATACTCAATGCATCACATTTCGAAGCTTAATGGGGCGAAATAATTTAACAATATAATTTGATAATGAAATAATTTCTATTCTATTTCTATAAATGGATAATGGTAGTTGTGGAAACCCATTAAATTGGTATTGATAAAGATATTAAAGAAGCTAATAAATTCAAATGGATATCTCTTAAAAATATTTTTTTTTTTTTGTTAAAAATTTCGAAATTCATTGATTACTTTGCAACAAACTGCAGGAGATATGTGCTACCTCAAAATAATGTGTAATAAAAACAATCTTTTTTTTCTTTAATAACGGGATTTTTAAGGCTTAAAAATGATGATGCTGTGCTGATGATTTACAAAAAACCATTATTGCAATTGAAGGAAAAATTTTAAATAAAATATTTTATTTACAATGCAATATAAAATAATCCCAACAGAATGTGAAGGAAAAATTGTTAAAACCATTAATGAAATTAAATCAGTGTCAATTCACAGTTTGATCAATTCAAAATGCTGATGTTTCAATTAATAAATTTTGTATGAAATGTGTCAATCACAATGCAACGATGACACGTGTTTTTTTTTTTTTTTTTTTTTTTGTAAAACAATTGTATTCTTGGCATAATAGTAACTTTTGTTGTTTTTGGTGCTGTTAGTGTGTTGTTGTTGTTGATGATGATGACGATGATGATGATGATGATGACGATGACGATGACGATGATGATGATATTTTGCAGCTAACAATAGTATAAAGAGGCAGGAAACCACGAGATATAACAACAAATATTATAAAGGATAAAAGGAAATCTTTTAATTTCAGTTTCATCGAACATTTCACACCTTTCACAAAAGACAAAGTTTATCACAATTATCACTTTTGAATTGAGTTGATAATTGTTTCATTTTAAGTAGAATACAATAGAATCATATTTACATTTTTGTCCTTTATATGAGTGAACTTTAAAACAAAAATATTATTTGATTAGTTTCTAATAGATTTTTGAGCTTCTAATTTAATAAAACATAGAAATAAACCCCTAAAAATATACTACAATAATTAACTAAAAATAATATACTCAAAGTGTAACAGAGAGAATATAGTGATGATGAAGTTTATAAGAAATTTATTCACTCGGGACATCAACTTTAATTTGATGGATATATTATACATATATTTCTTGCTTTTAGGTTGACTTGGCAGAACAGATTTGTTATTTTTTAAGTCTCTTAATGAAATTACAATATCAAAATTTGGGTGCAATGGATCATAGGAGTAGTTGACAAAGATGCTAAATCGTGGCAGCATTTTTCTGAAGTAAAAACGTTAAACTTACTGAGAAGTTAACATTTATATATGGTAACTGAAGAATAAACATACATCAATGGTGTTTGAGAATGCATACTGACAATATAATCATCTACATGTTACAAACTTTTGTATAAACTTAATATGCTACACACTCTATGAAGTGTAAGACAAAAACATACCTTTGTGAGTAAGTGAGTGGGTGAGTGAGTGAGTGAGTGGGAAGATTGCATAATATAAAGAATGGTTTTCTGCATTTTTATAGATTTTAATTTAATCAAAATTTTCCAACTGTAATTAAGTTTATATCCTCATTGAAATATTGAAACATTTTTGTTCGTTCTTCATACAAAAATTAATAAAATGAACAGAATTAAACTGAATAAAAAGGACAATTCCATAAATGATTTTCATTCTCTTTTTTTTATATAGTGTATATTTTATTTTTACTATTATTATCATCACACATGGACAAATAATCACACGTATACATGTAAATACACCTAGGAATGCATATGCATATATGCAAACATATTGAAATAATAATAATAATAATTTTTAATAAAAATATTTTACACTCAAAATACCAGAAAACACGATTCGAACAGGCGTCGCATTCAATGTAATAAATGAAATACATACGTTTAATATTTAATTAAATAAATTATTTTATTGATGATTGAAAAATTCCAAAAAAAAAAAAAAATACACATTAAACAAATAAGAATGTATTTTTCATTCTATTATAAAATAATAGAAGGAGAAATTATTACAAATGTAAGTATTTATTTAAAATTTCATAATGAAATTGATTATATGAAGGATCAACAGCAAATTGTGTGTGTGTGTGTGTGTGGGGGGGGGGGGGTATTCATAAGTAAACCATATTGTATGGGTGATGGTGGAAGAAGATGAAGTTGGGCCCAACATTTTTGCGTTTGTAATTAGAAGAGTTGTTTTGAAAAGTTTTGTTTGACGCTTTGTGTGAGGGCGCTTAAAATGTTTCTGTGCAAAATTTATGACAGCCGCACATGTTGTTGGTCGCTACCATCGAAAAAGCAAATGAGTGAGTGAGTTGAAGTGAAAGGAAATGGAAAAACGGATTCGTTCCACAGCAATTTTGTTGCTCATTAAAACGCAACAAAGGCACCATCCAGTAGCAGTAGCAGTAGCAGTAGCAACAGAAACAGCACCCAGAACCACCAGCAGCAACAGCAACAGCAAGACTTGCAATAAAAACAATGGAGATGACGACAAAGTTCTAAGGTCCTTGTTGTGTTTTCACAGGTTAAAGAAAACACAGTAGACGGAATAAGGAATAACAAAATACTATATACAGCTGTGCACGCGCGTTAGAAAAGATTTCTAAATTTTTGTTGCATCCTTCGTTTGTTGCTTGTATGCAGGAGAACCAGCATCAGCAACAAAGGGCCACTGGAAGCAGAACCACAACAAACACTTGCGTGGTTACTTGTTCCTTGCTTGCGTGCATGCTTGGCAACAATGTTGCTTTTAGCACGACTATTTTTCTTTTTCTTTTTCGCTTGTTGCTTTTGGTTTTACATCTTCTTCTTCATATTTTCTTTCATCATGTGCCTTCATTTCCTTCCTGTATTTCGTGTTCATTCTTTCGCTTGCCTGCCTGCCTGCCTGCACTTGCACTGATAAGGTGCAAGGAATCTAGTAAAATGCATACGCAATAGCAGGAAATGTTGCTTGGGCACACATGTGTTTATGTCGATGTAAGACACTGTCTGACCTCTAACCTTTGTATGACGCATGTGTGAGTATGTGTGTGTGTGTGTAAATGCATGGTGATTGTGTTGTGCTTGACTTTGTTTCGGTTATAAAATGAATTTATTGTTTTAACTATTACCACTTCTAATGTGGTTGCTGTTGTTGTTGTTGTTGTTGTTGTTCTACTACTATTACTTGGAATTTTTGTTGTCGCTTTTAGAAAGTTGCACCAAAGTGCCGTTTATATTTCGACATTTACCACCAAGCAAACTTTAACTTATACAAGTAAATACATATGTACGTATGTAAGTGTAAGTATATAGCAACACAACATCATTGTTTTTTTTTTTTTTTTTGAAGTAAAAGTAACAAGAATAACAAGTAATAAGGATGAGAAGGAAAATAAATTGCTTGCAAAAGTTGCAACTTAATTTTGGCATATGAATTATGACTTGGCTTAAGTGTTTGAATAGTGTTCGCCTGATATCTAAGGAGATCTTTTTAATTGAAAATACTTATGTATTGAAAAAAGATATGTACATATAAAAAAAATGCCGTTGTCCAATGGTCATGCAATGATCAATGAAGAAACTGACTTAATCTGCTTAGAATGGTGGTGACATTTTATTGTTTATTCAAAATATAATAAGAAAATTAGCAATGGTTTCCTATGAAGTTTATTCTGTAAAGTTTGTATAGCCAGAAAAGTTCAATTCAAGATGATCAACACACAACGCTGGAAAAGAAACGATACTCAATCCGAAAAGGGGAACAATGAGAAAAGACCAGAGAATAGTTGAGATGTGAACATGAAGACGAGAAGACGATTCATAACTACTAAATATATTTACTATAATATACTTTTAACTAATTTTAACTAATAAAACTAAATAATAAATATAATCTTACAAAAGTTTAAAGACAATTTAATTTATCGCTGGTGATTGATAACTTGATTTGAGTAGACTTGGTAATTGGTATTCTTCTTTTCATTTAATGAGAATATTTTTTACATAATAATTTCTGAAAATTCTCATTTCTCATGTTGTTTTTCTATCAATTATTTTATATTGTTTTAAAGAAATAATTTCATTAGTAATAAAATAAATTTTCCATTGAAATATGTTTCAATGAATTTGATTTACTTTCGTTGCCTCGCTCTTAATTAGTATTCATCTTTAAATGGAAATATTGTCATTGAAAATAAGAAAAAAGAAAAAACACATTTTTTTTTTTTTTTGAATGAAACACCTTTCTTGTTAACCTCATTTTATATCTTTTTCACATTGTATATCGCATTAATTATGAATGGGTATAAGCAATTTGTCATAATGTTGAGCTGAATTTTGATACCAAATACTTTTTGTTCTACTAATTAGTAGAAGAATATTTCAAATGGATACTTTAGATGGTAGTTTTCATATGAAGACCAATTAGAGAAATTTTCAATGTAGTATTTATGATAGAAAAATGAGAGTTTGTTTGATAAATGTTTGCATTTTTTAAGTATAATATTAGAAATGACGCATTTTAGAAAAAAAAAAAAAAAATATAATTGATACAATTTTTCCAAAAAATTTGAATAAATAAGATACATGATTCGTTAATGGAAAAATATGAATAATGAGGGTTTGAAATAAGGAAAAAGGATATTATAATATTTATTACATGTATCTGCCTTTAAAATTATAATTTCTCTTAAAACTAAGTTGTTTATTTGTTGCTACTTAGGTCAAGAAAGGTATATGAACTTCATTGAAACCGAGAAAAATGTTGTGTCTTGTTTTTTTTTTTTTTGGTTTTAATTGAATGTAGTATGAAATCTTAACGGCTTTCAACGTGACATAATGCCATGCAATCAAGCACATGTGTGTATACATAAGAACATCTCTCTCACACACACACACACACACACACACACACACACACACACACACAGAGATTCACATGTCCATGTATGAAAAACATGAGACAACATGGCATACAAAAAGTAATGGATTAATAAACTATACATTCATGGGCGAACCAATAGCGGTAATTGCATTTAATGAAAATTAATTAAAAGCTGCATGTATCACGCATTAAGCATACGACAACGATGAATCACAGAATTTATGTATGTATCTCTGTGTGGTGAATCTGTGTGTGTGTGTGTGTGTGTGTGTGTGTGTGTGTGTGTGTGTACACAGGCACACAAAAGCAATATATATTCATATTAATTTACAGATATTAAATCAAATTAGACATAAACAGACAAGCAACACATAGTACAACTTGATTGCAATGAAAATGAATTTGCAGAATGTCGAAATACAAAATGAAATGCGAAATACAATACTATAAAAAAAAAAATGGACATTGCAAATTAATTTAAGCCTTAAGCCGCATTAAAGTACAAACGCCTTTGAAGCAGAAATTAATACATTCTATATGTGTATTTATGTTTTAATAATGCAATCGTGAAATGTCCTGTTATACTCATACAAATATACATATGTAAATACGTACGTACGTACGTTTATTGTGTATGTAAAATACATAAGTAGTGAAAATATTATAAATTATTTTTAAATGTTAAGCAATTAACTTAATCAACCACAAAAAAGAGGTCACTTATTTATGCAGACGCTGATTAAACAAATAAAAACAATTGAAAAAAGAAACACAACAAAATAAATGTACAAAAAGTAAAAATAACCAATAAAATACCGGAAATGAAAATTAAAATACGAAAAACACTCGACAAACTGCTCTTGTAACTTTTATTGTAACATGTCAACCGGATGTGACGCCATATTGTGTAAGTAAATTGTCAAAGTAATAAGGATTTATTTTATTTTTGGAATACTCACAATATTTGTCCACTTATTTATATTAATTTTTTTTTTTTATTATATTATATTTCTTTGCCTTATGAACTTTTTGTTTTCACTATTATGATTCCTTCTTGGTATTCATTTGCATTCTTTCATTCATTTTTTTTAACAATATCAATTTGAATTTCATACATTCAATAGACCATGAGAAAATATATTGTCAAACAAAAGCTTAAATAAATAAATATTTAATATATTAATATTAATAATAATTATAATATCCATGAGCTTGTTTCATTGCATTTATTTTTCCAGTAATTATTTTTGTAATAATCAAAACAATAATAATAAACAAAAAAAAAACAATTTGTATAAAAAAATAAAATGAACAGAATCACAAAATCATTACAGAAAAAAAGGGTAACTTTGATTTCACCAAAATTTGCATACACTTCACATATATGTTGGTGTTTTTTTCATGAGGTTTTAATATACAGAAATATATTTTGGCTCATGGGTAATTGATCTGCTTCAAAATATACTTACTTATAATGCTTATGCAGATGCTTAAACCAATTTGAACATACGAAATTACAAATTACAAATTCAGTACTAAGTACTATGCACATTGGTACGTACGCAGTAGCGATCTTGGTAAGGAGTCAGTCTCGGCCCTTATTGACCCAAGTGAATGAAAGGAAAGGCTGAAACTTAAAAAGCCGCATTACCTCATGCAGTAGGCAACTTCCTTGCATTATAAAATTTGATTGTATTATACAAAATACAAAATAAATTGTTGGTTATTTTATTTATGGTTAACTAGACACAAAGTTAAAAATGTAAAAAATATGAGGTTTAAAATCTGAAAGTCAGGCCAAGCAAGTGATTCTTTATGAATTGGTGAGTCTAGAGGGTATCTAGCGTCTAGAAGGGCAATGGCGAGATGATTGGAATGAGCTTCAATCAACATTAAATTTCTTCTACTAAATCTGTCGATTTTATTTTATAAATATATCATCTTCAGATCTTCAAGATAGCAATAACCATAGTCTCATACTTCTACTAATTATTACAGTTATTATGGTGGTTCTACATATCTTCTACATCAACTAATACAATATTTTATTTTAAAATTTCATAAACTGTTGGCCTCAAATAAAATTTAAAAACTAAGAACATTGATACCATGAGAAAGAAGGGTATTTATTTAAATGAGTATAAAGAAATCATGGTTTTGTTTAAACAAATTGTGAAACCATGATTTAATATAAATTAATAAATGTGCGTATTTTTTTTTTCTTTGATTCAATTCGTTTTAATAAGTTAAATATTTTTTTTAGCTTTAATAAATTTTTAATTACAATATTTAGTTGTTTTCATTTTGGTTTCATTTGATTGTTTGCTGTCAAATTATTGTCATTAATTAAAATTTATAAATAAATGTCAATATTTTTTTATTCTTATTTTCGTATTTATAATTATAAAAAATTCTCTTAGAGAAAAAGAAAAAAAAAAAAAAATTAAATTAAATGAAATTATAGTATTATATACAATAATAATATTTGTAACCCACAAAAGAGAGGATAAACAAACAAGGACAAATGTCAATGATTATGTTTTTTTAAATATTATTTAAAGTTAAAGGACATAAATCAATATAATTTACAAATACAATATTACGAAATTAAGAAGGTTATCATTGTTTTTAAATGGATAATTCTGACATCAATAGTTTTCCCTTAACTAAGTACATATAAGGACATCATCCTGAAGCTTTAGTTTCAGTTTGAGTTGATGAAAAATGCCAATCTGATGAAAACTAAGTAAAATATTTTTTATAGTTAAATATTTTCAATTTAATGATAACAGAGGATTTAATATGAATTAGTTTAGATAATAAATCTTTTTCTTGAATCGCATAGAAATGGCGTATAAAAGGCCAACGTACAAATGAAGGATAAGGAGGTTATAGAATAGGTGGCATCCCCGTTGAGAGAAAATAGATGGGAACGTCAGAGCCGGAATTGCAGACAAAAGTGAGATCAGTAGTGAGTGAGTTTGTTATACATCAAAGCAGTCGCGTAGAAGCCAGCGGACTAGTGCAGTTCAACAGTAGTAGCAGCAGAAGTGAAGAACAGAGTGTAGCAGCGTAAAAGTGTTTTCCAGAACTGATTTAAACATATCACTTTATATATGTGGGTGTGCAGATTCCATACTCAAAAAATATATTACTATGTACTTTATAAGAAAATAATAAATCCAGTATGGAGTTATGAGGTGTGCCATCCAAAGTATAATACTAAAAACACAATCTAACAATATCAAAACAAAGTACCATGGTAGTATTTCAGAAGTGTTGACATTGACTAAGTCCATTGATTTTATGGCTTCATAAAACCTCTAGGAAATAGTCATGATTTTGAGATTATTAATTTAGAAAGGAAGACAAGTGATTTAAAGATAATGTCTGGGAAACTCAATAAAATTTAAAGACTTAAATAAATAAATAAATATTGCAGATAAAACTCCAAAACTTCATTAACTAAATTTACAAATACGAGTGCCGTATGATTGGAAGTTAAGAATAGTGAAACAACCTCTCATCAAGACTACAATGTTAAGTTCTTTAAAGAAAAAAAAAAAATGTTTTGAGACTAAAATCATATCTAACATATTATGAAACATTTCATATGATTAATTCCGAAACTATTGAAGTCCACTCTATGTACATAAAGATTTGCTAATATTCAGTTCAGTTCAGTCAACCAACCAATCATTGTTCTTATTTAAAATGCATTTAGTCCTTTTGTTAACCATTTATTTCTTTTGTTATTGTATTTGTTTCACTTTAATGAATCCCTTTAAATGTTATTAGATATTTAAATCGCATTAAAAGTCACCAAAGGACATGTTAAAATCCTCATAACAACAACAGTAAGTAATGAACAACTTAATATGTATTAAGTTTAAAATATGCTAACACTAACATAAAATACATACATACACTAGAAAACGCCATTGTCTATGCCTAAATACATACATAAGTATGAAATAATATACTTGTAAATGTGTTGTATGCGAGATTACCCCTTTAAGTATGCAATGCTTTGTAAGCTAATGGAGCGAGAGATGACAAGAACAAGGGCGTTTGTTAAATGAACATATTGTGGTAGTAGGAAACTCAACTGAATTTCAACTCGACTCGACTCGACTCGACTCGACTCGACTTTAATATTAATATCCATTTATGGTTATGACAGACAATGCATTTACTGTTTTTCATGTACAACAAACAACAAGCAACAGCAACAACACCAACAACAACACTAAAATGTTTAGTCAACAAAGAACAGAAAATGGTGAACAATAAACAGAGAGAACAGTTTATGGTACACAAAATAAATGTGTTGTTAATATGCAACTTGGGCAAGTTCATTACATGAGCCACATGGTCCTTTTTTTTTTGGCATTTTGGTTCTCATGCTTGGACAAACAAATAAACAGAAATACTGAACAAGTGAACAACACCAAAAGCAACAACAACAACAACAACAACAACAACAGAACAATAATAATTACAAAAAATATAATGAAAAACACGTTAAGCAATTAAAAGCAGCGAATGAATATACAAAAATACATTTTCACATAACGACAAACATAATTCGTTTCGTTCTTGTACTCTCACAGATT
Source organism: Amiota mariae (assembly GCA_035041805.1). Lineage (NCBI taxonomy): Eukaryota > Metazoa > Arthropoda > Insecta > Diptera > Drosophilidae > Amiota > Amiota mariae. The sequence goes on from JAWNKV010000348.1 coordinate 4,380,095, forward strand.
CACAAACTTACACATTCCCGTACTACTAACTAAATCTACTCTCTCTCTCTCTCTCTTCACTAACAAATTCAGTCTTCATCTGTGTATGTGTGTGTGTGTGTGTAAGTGTGTGTGTTCATTTCCGGTTTTATATGAATATTACTATTCTACTATCCCAGTACCACCTCCAGCTGTGGTAACGAGTTATTCGCTTTCCTAGTCCCAAAGTTGTAACTCGCAAATATTCTTGTTATTTTTTTTTTGATTTTTCCCTTTCTCTTGTTTTTTTTCATTGTTAAAATTGTTGTTGCATAAAATTATTAAGTAAAATTGAAAATGGCCAAACAAAACCAGTTTGTTTTTGTTTTTGTTTTTGCTTGTTCGAACATATATATATGTGTGTGTGTGTGTGTGTGTGTGTGTGTGTGTGTGTGTGTGTGTGTGAGTGTGTGTGTTTATTTGCCACTGAAGTCAAAGTGTAAAAACACAAGGGCAACAACAATTTTCACTATAAAACACCGCGGGCCATTGTACTGCATCTATAGAAAAACATATAAACTCACATCTACATATTTACAATCACAACACACACACACACACACACACACACACACACACACACACACACACACAAACACCATTATATATATACAATGTTCAGAGCGAATATGCTGTGTTATGTTTAAAAATTGTTGCAATACGATTTCAAAAATGTTTTCAGGCAAACAATTTATTTTTGTTAATCAGTAACAGGACCAGCAACAACAACAACAACAACAACAACATTACACACTAGCAACAATAACGATTAACAGATAAAAAACTCACAAATAAAACTGAATATCTGTAATAAAATTCACAATTTTTGTTTCATATCTCAAAACAAGAAAAAAAAAAAATTATTATAAAAAAATTCTATTAAAAACGAAAGCATAAAAAAAATTAAGAAAAAAAAAAAAATAATAAATACTAAAATAAAACTTGCTGCTTGCTGACCTTAGAGATATTTGAAGATAGTAGAGCCTTAAATAAATAATTATATGTGGTAATTTCATTTATTTATTAACAGTTGCAAAATGTCTCAATACACAGTGCAAACTTCTTGTAACTCATAAGTTTATCCCTTCACATTATTGAGGATATCTTAAGAATCTTCTTTGTCAAATGTTTTTACGTATGTGAAAACAATTTGAGTCTCCGAAATAGTTAAAAAATTCTATTATATCAATTGGTAGAGTTTATACCATTTCGCTTTGATCATCTTCAAATTCATAACGAAGAACATTTTGTTTATAATCAATATCATTAATATGGTAAAAAATCTTTTATTCAATTTTTTAGATAAGAATTTTTTATTATTTATATAATATTAATACATATACAACTGCATACTCAACATTTTCCAAATTCTTTTTATAAAATAAATAATATTTCGTGTTTCTTATTCAATTGTTTTTGTGTATAAGTAGAAACATTGTAAATATCCTGCATGGTTTAAATGAAGAATCATATTAATTGCTTATTAAAATTATATTCAAAAGAATATTGAAGTTGAAGTTGTCTGTCATTAAGTTTCTCATAAAAAGAGTCACAAAAAAGCTTGTGGCTACACACTTATAAAAATGTTGTTTGTTCAGGTCTTTACCACAGCATCAAATGTTAAGTTATTCAAGAAGTTTTGCATTCTGGGAATTTTTTGAGTCTTCAGTCATGGGCTCTGTGCTTAAAACTCTTATCAAAGAAGGTAAGTAGATTATGTATTCCATTTATCATTAGTGACCCTGGATGTCCTCTAAACATTGAATTCTCAAACGTTGAAGTATAAGTGAAAATTATCTGCGACACCAACCCAAGCAATTTGGTAGTTCCATTTGGTTACGAGATATGGTCAGAGGCCTTAACTGGTACCACATTTGGTAGTCGTAGTCTAGGCCAGCGGGTACGGTTTCTTTATGAGAATAGCATGGTGGCTGTTCGTTATGCGCATAGAGTATCAACTCGGCGTGCTGTGACCTATAGAGAAGCGGTGGTTTTAAGATAAGAAATAACTCCCGACCAAGGGGTGAATCATATAATCAAAATAACTATACCTGCGATTATAAGTATATTATATTCAAGGGGTCATTGATTGGTACCATGAGCTCAAGCCTTCACGAGAGTTGTTCAATAAAACAAATTGACTCAAGAAGTGAAAGTCTTAACAAAGTCAAATAGAACTAGGATAATTCATATTTCCTATGGTTTTATTTTAAAATTATCTAACAGTTCATTGCTTTTTGTTCCATATGTCTTTGTCATACAATTGATTTTCAATTTTGCCATTATGTGTATCAATAAAATTTCTATAATAAGTATTAATTGAATGACTAATAATTTCTATTAAATTTATATAAATCAACTACTTACTAATTAAGCACAATTTAAGAATATTATTTCAAAAATATTTACCACCAAATCAATTATTCTCCCATTTTCTCCATTTTTCATCATTCATAATAAAAACATATACCATGATAAATATTTCTTCTTGTTTTTTTTTTTTCATTTTGATGTTTTTGATTTATTTTTAACTGGTTTATTTGATATTTCTTACTATATTTTACTATATCATAGCATAGCATAGCATGGGATTGGATACCAACCAAGCAAGCAACCATCCAATCCACTAACCACTAACCAACGCCATTTTTTTCTTCTTCATTCTCATAGAAATTATGCAAATCAAAGATGGTCACAACGTGATACTAGTAAAATTCTATGCATTTAGAATTTTCTAATCAATAGAATTCTAATTTTAATTTATAAGCATGATTTCCGTTATTTGCTGTTGTGGTTTTTTGTTATTTTTGTTTTGTTGGCATAATATTCTTGTTGTTGTTGTTGTTTTTGTTGGTGGTGGTGGTGGTTCGCACAAATCCTCCATATCCTGTATTCCCTCACTATCTATGATTTCTCTATGTAAATGTGTAAAATGTGGTTGTGAATTTCCATTCTCCTCGATGTTGTTGGCTACTTTTACTCGTGGCTTTTAACAAGTACATTATTGTTTTGTTTGTATGTATTTGTTAAACGCGTAATTGTGCATTTGTAACTTGTAGTATTTGGTTGTTGTTGTTGTTGTTGTTGTTATTATTATGATTTTGTAATTTGATTATCGTAACGCAAAATTAAATTTTAAGGATGAAATATAAACTAATTTTCTATGAAATTAGAACTGCACAAGATTGTAAAATATTTTATATTGTTCCATGGATTACTAAATGACTTTACGTGTGTGCGTGTTTGTGTGTTTGTGTGTGTATTTATTTGATTTTATTGAAATAGTAAACCAATTTGTTATTATGTTTTCTCGAAATAAATGAGAATACCAAAAAAAAAAAAAAAAAAAAATATACAAATAAATTGTTACGATTTAACTGTATAAACTTATTGTATTTAGTTTTATTCTGGAAAATAGTAATAATAATATAACTTAACTTAATATAATTGATTTTAATTGATAATTTCATTGATTTACAATCTAAAATTACTTTTTGGAATATTTTAATTGGATATTTTTCGACGAGTCTTTTGTATTTATAATTTGCATTAATTGAATGATGATTCAATAGCTTTTATCATCATTTTAATTGCATAAAAATCAATTAAAACATTTAAAATTGTTTCCTATTTCTTGCATAATTAATTACGTACGCAATTATTTGCTAACATTTTCAAAATCACAAAACCCGATGATGACGATGATGATTGAGATTTATGCAAGAATAAAAGTGTTTTTCAAGAATTGAAATCAATTGATGTTGAAACACTAGAAATGCAACTTTACATTGGCGCGACATTATTTCGCAGGAAATGCAATTATAAAACTAATACAAAAAAAAAAAGGAATAATAGAAGAAAAAGAAGAAAATTAAAATCCAAGTTGAAACATTAGAAAGACGAGTTGCAAGCACGGAAGCATGGAAAATTTACACCATTGCCCGTAGGTTAGCAAAATGAAGTCGAATGACGGCATTGAATGCCTGATGCATGTAAGTAATAGAACAGTAGGAGTGAAAAGTAGTCCGTCTGGTTAGTCATCAGGTGATTTAGCAATAGCAACACCAATAACAATGACAACAATAACAAGAAAATGTATAGTACAGTAGGAACAAAAAACAATTGCAATGACTTTGTAATTAAATTTCCGAAGCGCCACAAAATGCTGTAGGATATTGCTGCCGTTTGCTGTTTCCCTTGCTTCTGTTATTGTTGTTGTTGCTGCTGTTGCTGCTGCTGTTGCTGCTCCTGTTTTATGTTCACTCAGTTGACTTGCTTCGAGGTGTAACAATAGCAAATCAATCTCGTGGTGTAATAATGAAGAAAATAAAATTCAATTAACGCTCTTAAATTAAACTGCCACTTCCGGTTTTGATGATATTTTAATCGAGGCAATGCAACCATAGTAAATGCGGTTGGTCGTTCGACGGCAGGACCAAGGCAATGACAGCAGCATTGAAGGAAAGAAGCGTGTGAATTGTGAGATATTGTGTGAATCATTGTGAGTGAACTTTTGGATGAGTGACTGAGTGACTGAGTGAGTGAGTGAGTGACTGAGTGAGTGAGTGACTGCGTTCAGTGTGAGTTTGAGCATATTGCCTGTGGTCATAAGCGTAGTGCAGCTGAGCATAATGAAATCGCCATTTTGTTGTTGGTGATGGAAGAAAGGATGAGAAAATGAGCCTCAGTATGAAATGCTGTCATTGACAACACTTAATTTCACTTTACTTGACACTTTCGTCGGTTCAGTTCAGTTCTGTTCAGTTTTCTTTTCTTTACTTCATCATTTCATTTCGCTTCACTTGTTCAATGTTGTTGTTGGTTTGTTCGTTCGTTCGTTAGTTTATTTAAACCGATTTACGCCACCATTTTTTTAATTTAAATGTCTTACATCAATATTTAATGGTTAATGGATGACACAATGGACTTCATGCCATGCCATGCCAAACCATTTTTGCTTGCAACAGGCAGAGTTGTCATCTTGAAGCAACTTCTGTTGTTGCTGCTGTTGCTGCTGCCACTGGCTGCTGTTGTCATTAAAGGCGTTAATGATAAATAAAGCTTATTATGTTGGTAATATTATTTTTTTTTATTTTTGTTATTATTTTCTCTCTTCGATACTCGTTTATTTTTTTATTGTTGTTGCAAGTTGCGCACTATTGTGGTTGCTGTTGCTGTTGCCATTGCTGTTTGCTTAACACTCTTCACTTGTTAGTTTTGCGGCATTCGCGCTGATTTTGTTGTTAGTTCAACACTTCGGAAAGGCAAGTTTTTCTTCTTTGTTCTTTGGCATCACATTTACCCATCTACCCATCTACCCATATTCATCATCATCACCATCACCATCACCATCCTATCTATCCTTTGATTTAGCTTTGGGTTGCTTTAACATGTTGCTTGTACTCAAGTTCTATTGACCTGTTTCTACAATATACCAACAGAGTGCATTCTATTCTGTCTTTGACATTTGCTAAATGACATCGTTTACAAGATGGCCTAGGGAAAGGAAGAGAGAGAGAGAGAGAGAGAGAGAATGAATGAGAAGGAAGTATAAAGAAATCATCTATTTATTTATAAAATAATATAATAAGTAATAATAATAATGAAAGATGATGATATTTCCGTTTAATAGTAAAGTATGAGAAAATGACACATCAGTTACCAACTTCAATTTCACTTTAGAGTTCTCATTTTTGCAGTTCAGCTTCACTGGATACTTTGATGTTTCACCTACTTCATCGCTTTCTGGTTTTTTCTTCTTCTTAATTTTTATGCATCTTAAGTTTAAACACAATTGTGGCAAAGTCATTTACCATGCTTCATCATTTTGTTATTTTAATACACACACACACACGCACACGCGAACTCAGTGTTCCATCCACACAATGGGCTCACTAAGTGACACTTTGATATGATGCTGCAATTGCGCTGAATCCACAAATACCATAAAAAATAATAAGTATAAAAATGAAGGATGAGCAGCGAGTTCAATGTAAGAGTCTAACTTAGATTGAAGCAGTCAGTTCAGAGAGTCGCTCAAAGGCAAAACTTGAAATGACAAAAAGTCATTGAAGCGTTCAGAAGTGATTAAATTTAGCAAATGCACTTTGCAGTTCTCGAAAGAAAATGAAAGATACGAAAATTGTATAAAAAATAGTAGTGGTGGAAAAAAAAAATAAAACAAAAAATTTAGTTCAATGAGTTTGTTAAAGAAAGAAATAAGTAATTTTTGACATTTTTTTTCACTTCTTTTGGTTTTGCTTTTGCTTTATCTTTATTTGTCCTTCACTTCTTCTTCTACTTCACTCACAACAAACAATCATGCGGCTGGGCTGGGCTGGGCTCGGCTCGGCTTGGTTCTACTGACATCTTCAAAGAGACGCGCGCGCCTCTAAGTATGCAATGGAAATGTGCTCTATTGAAACTAAGTACTTGAAGTACTGAATGAAGCCTTGTGATTGTGACAGTGTTTGTGCTTGAGTTTTTGTGCTGTCGTTGCGTTGCATCGATAAAAAGTTTCTTTGGGCAAAGAAATGCATCTAATTTAATTAGTAGACACACTTGAATTGTAAGCGTAAAAGTGATAAGTGGATTCGAGTTGATTAGAACATGAACATATTAGAATAGAATAGTCCAGAACGGAAATGAATGAAGATTGAAATGATGAATAAAAGAAGAAGAAGAAGATGATGATGATGATGATGATGATGATGTCAACTTACCATTAAAGTCTGGTGGACATGCATTCAACTGTGTCTAACGATGGCCAAGAAGTATCTTCATGACTACTAGAATTAGTAAATGCTGAATGAAATATACTAGTAGTGACTTTCGTTGGAGAAGTTAATGGTTTTGTTCTTATTGTTGGATTTTCTTCTATTGTTTCTGTCATTGAAAATTGTTGCAAATTTTTATTTTCTCTTGTTTTATTCAACATTTTTACATCTGCATCTGCCATTGACATCAGTTTTATTATTTCAAGATCACCAGCACTCGATGTTCTCATTGTTTTCAATGCTTCATTATCATTATCCACATCATCATTATCCACATCATCATCATCAGCTAAAGTATCTTCGTGCTGTTGCATTTGCTGCAACAATGAACTACGGCGTATACATTCAATTGAGCTGCTCAATGACTCAATGGACGAATTGCGTTTGTCCAGCAGCAAAAATGCCGCCATTCGATTTTTATTGTTGTCAATTGAGTTAGTGACATTTGCTGGTTCTATTGCCAGTTTTGCTACTGTTGTTGCTTCTACACCAGCAGCTACAATTTTTTTGTCTGCCAATGTCGTCGTTGTTGTCGTTGTCGTTGTCTGGTTCGTCATTGTAGTTGCAATTGTTGTCGATGTCGTTTTCATTGTCGATGGGTTTGGCTTTGGCGTTAAAGATGGCGGCGTTATGGTCACATCCGGTGCCACATACAAATCATTTGTCGATAGTGAATAATGCTTTGAAATGCCATTTGACTCTGCAACATTATTCGTTGCTATCATTGTCATCGTTGTATTTGGTATCTTTGGCAATGTTCCTCTGTCTGTTGCTTCTGATGTTGTCAGTCTTGTTGCTGTCATTGACTCTGTACATTGCTGCTGCTGCTGCTCTTGATGTTGCTTCTCTTGCTGTATTTGATGCTTATCTTGTTCTTGTTGTTCTTGTTCCACGATAGACGTCAAGTGATTTCTATCATTTGTCCGCCAATGAAATTGATTTGAACATGATTGCATTGTGTCCTCACAATTGTTGTTACTATCATTGTTAGTGCATACTCGTTCACAACATACGCGTTTATCTGAAGCATCCTCATCATTCTCATTTCGATTGTTGTGAACTGTGTTAGCTGTGTGTTGTTGTTGCAGTTGTTGTTGTTGTTGTTGTTGTAGTGTTATATCCTCCTTCATGGAATTTGCTGCCAGCAGTTTGCATGCATTTGTTGTTGCTGCTTGCGTTGATTCTGTGAGATTTTCCATGGAATAAGCTTTCTTGTACAGTAATTTCGTCAAGAATTTATTTGTCGGTAAACGTGCTATTTTACGCTGGCGTTGACGACTACTGTTGCTGCTATGGAACTCTTCACCAGTCAGGGGTGTTTTAGTAAAAACACTATTTCGTAACAATGCTTGATATTGTTGTTGTTGTTGCAGTCTTGTGCGTCCAAATAGTTTTTGTCGCAATTTATCTTCGTTGTGACACAAATCGAAGGCATTCGTAATGGTCGCATAGATCTTCTCTGCGATTAAAGCTCTACGCGGCGTATAGTAATCCCGGCAAACTGGACATTTCTCAGCGGCTCGTATACGGCAATTCACACAGAGCAGGTGTCCATTTTGACATTGCATTGCTGGCGGAGTAATCGTCTCCAGACAAACCGGACACTCAATAATGCTGAGTATCGATTGTACAATGACAGAGAGACGTTGCAATGTTCGAGGCATGGGTGCACAACAAATACTCTTTCGGGAATACATAGTAGTAGATGAGAGAAGAGATTTGAGGGGTAATTTAGATTACTAAAAGTTGTTAACAAGATACTTTTGGATAATATGTCTCAATTACCTCAGGTTTACATTTCGCCTGACAATTGGTTGTCCAAAGTCGTAAAGTTACTGCCTCTGTGCTTGCTTTGACTAGTTTAGCGATTTCAGTGATTCTCATGCCAATTACATTGTGGCCATTGACCTGAAAGAGAGTAAAAAAATGTTAAAATCAACAAGTAGTAAGTAGCCTTGTATCCCATACTCTTTTTTAAAACTTAATCAGGTAAAGTGAGGTTGCAATGTCAATTGAAGAAAACTTGAATTTATCTTATTTTGTACGAGTATATTTATGTTATAACACCAAAATTATGGAAATAGATAATCATTTCAAATAGTGGGCAGTCCTTCTTCTTTTTATAAAGAGTCAAAAGCAAAACATTGGCCACTTTATTGACCTTGAAACGAGTACCGGGGATATCACCGATAACGCAACCCTTACGACTGAAGCCAGTGACCAAAATTTTATCGTTTTCTTCAATGTAGATCAAACTTCCGTCACGAGTCTTTTCTGTCTTAATGAGTTCTACCCTGACGCACTTCCTAAAAGCAGAATTAGGCTTCAACGCCAACATTTTTAAGTACAATACCCTTAGCGTCAGAGGCAACACCATAAGGATTGGCTTTCCATCTTCTGTCCAAGTGAGCCTTTTTTGTAGTCTTTGTCGGCATAATGTTGATCACGACAATGGAGGAAATAAAATCATGTGTTACTATTGTTTTAGTATATTTGAGTAAGAGAAGGCAATAAGATTTAAATAGTTTTGTATTGTGGACTTTCCAAAGGCACTTAATACAAATAAAGTTGTCTATACCAACAATAAATTTTCTAGAGATTTAAGTCACTAATCAGTGCAATCGTTTTTTTTTTTTGTTTTTTTAACAGGGAAAACATTACTAACTACATATTTAGATAAACGTAGTTCTCTTTCTTGATGTTAGATTAAAAAACCAATTGTCTTTCAAATTAAATAATAAATTTCTCACTCTAATCTTCTCTCAGTTGAGGACGTTATTCACCTTAAAAGATTCTTGTAACATTTTTCTGAGACGTGTGAATTTGTTTAAAAATTTACTTAGCTGTTATCATTGCTAATGAATTCAATGAGTTAATATTCAATAAGTTCTTAGTAAAATAAAAATTAAAATATCTTGTCTTCGTGTCTTAAGAAAAAATGGTGTGAATTTTAAATGGTTGCTAATTATTTTCATTAAATTTTATAAGCATGCATATACGAGAATTGTTTCTATTTTTGAAGAGAAGCCTGCTAAATATAATTTGATGGAATTTATCAAAAGAAAAATAAATATATATTTACGTAGTCTATTTAAAAATTTGTTCAGCTGGTTTTATGTAAAGCAAATGAGAATGAAATTTGATACAAAAAATACAATATAAAAAATTTTATCAATGAATTGTTGAGTTTAAAGTTTATCTTTTCTTTTCAAAAAAGTGGAAAAAATACTCTGTTTTCATTTCTAAGATTAACAATGATCAGAAAACACCTTTAACGTCTCAAATTTCAGAATATATTTAGTTCTTATCGTGTTTTCAAGTGCTTTCTATTATAAATGAGACAAATCATTTGTAGATAAAATAAATTTTTCATCTATTTGGTGAATTACCTTCAACTGTTTTATTTGTCATTACAAAACTAAACTAAACAAAAAAAAAAAAAAAAAAAACTAAACTAAACAAAACAAAACATGCATGCGATGCGATGCATTTACAATTTATGGTTAGAAGGTGGGTAGAGGTGCCTTCTGCTTTCCATGTGTGAACAAACGCGTTCGTTAAATGCAATTAAGTTGAACAAATGTTGATAATGATGATGATGCGCTTAGAATGCGATTAAGAATTATATAAAAAAGTATCGAATGAATAACGTGCAAATAATAAACAGATAAATCTTTGTACAAAAAAAAAAAAAAAAAAAAACAGACATCATTCGTTCGTATTCAGATAAAGCAAATAACATTTCAGACAGATGAATGAATTATTTGATGCATCACACACAGAAAATGAAATAAAAAAAAAAAAAAACAGAAAATTGTATAAATGATAAATTATAAATGCATATCGTTACTGACCTCTAAAAGACAATCTCCAGCCTTGAGGCCACATTGAGCTGCCGGTGTGCCCATATCGATTGCGTTTATCTGATTTGATTTTAAGAAAGAATAATTACAAGATTTTGGATATTAATTTAATAGAAAAATACCCATGGATATGGATCCCATTTGGTGCGTGTTAAATGAAAACCATAAGTTTCTAAACCGGGAGCTGCACGTCGTATGCGCAACAAACGAACACTTGAAGTACAATGATCATCATCAACATAATCATCACCATTACCATTACCATCATCATCATCATCATCATCATCATTATTATGACCAGCATATTTCTTTGTTGTAACATTATTATGTTTATTATCATTATTAAGTATTTTTGAATTGTTTTTATTATTTTCAGACTTTTTGGTTTCTTCAATCTCTGTGACCTTGTCGAATTCTTGTGTTGCAAGTTTTTCACTTCGATTTGCCTTTGATATTGAAACAAGTTTCATTGCAAACTATTTGATTGAATTTAAGTCAAGTTTAAATAAATATTCTTTGATATTTGAATATATTTTATAGTAAATAAATTCTAATTTTTCTTTATAAAATACCTAAAAATACATATATTTTCGATTTGTTAAATAAAGCGTGTTTAACACTCGAATATATTACGAAGACTGTTTTCCAGTTAAGTTGCTTGATACTCAAAAGCTAAAGCCAACATTCATTCAAAGTTTTCTGTTGGTACTCGTATTGTTGTTACTGTTGATATTTGTAGTTGGCAGCTGCCAGCTGATTATATTTATATCGTTAAGTATCATATGTAGATACATAAGCAAATATACATATAATAAATACATATAAACAACATCAACAACAACAAACAACAACAACAACAAACAACAATAGCAACAACAAGTTGATGTTGTTGTAAAACTATGTTTATTTGCTTAGATACAAAATAATAAACTTGGCAAGCATTGTTTACTTTTTTGATAAATATTTCAACTTTTGGACTTTTGCTTGAATTAAAAAAAAAAAAAAATAAAAAAAATAAATATATAAAATATTATGAATACATTTTTCTGCTCATTTGTAATGAGTTGGTTAAATATTTATATAATAAATCTACATATACTACAAGGGGTATAATATTTTTATAAAAATATCTGTAATGGAGTTTATGTATTCATTCTTGATAGATTTCTTTGTACAGAGAGCAGTTGTATGTTTTTAATATTAAGAAAAGAAATATAAGTATAAGGAAAATGGTTATTTACATTAAAATGAACTTAAGCAAGGTTATTGGATCAAGTGATATTTATGTTTCTGGTATTGGAACCATTTGGAATATTTATTAATCGCCTTCTTTTTATGATTCATATTTCTATATTTCAATATTATACTAGGAGTCAAGAGCTCAAAATGTTAGAATTTAATTATTAAATTAGAATTTTTAGGTATCTTGATCCACTTTTATGAGCTCATGATGATATATTTCGAAACTTCTATCATCAGAATAAAGAATATTAATTTAGCTCAAATCCAATTCAATTCTTTATTCCCCAAAACATTAGAAAAACAAATGAAATGATATTTCTGTTGTTACAAAGTATTGTTAGAGGTAAAATGCCTAATGATATTTATGTACTTATTTCATATTTTTGGCTTCCTCAGCTTGTGAGAATTCCTTAGTTTCTTAAATAAAGCATTTTAAATGTGATTATATTTATATTTCCCATGGTTCACCATTAAATCTAATTTTGAAAGACCTTGACTTTAATGGAAACCTCGAATAAAAATGTGTAATTAATAAAATAAAAACTCTTTGATTATTTCAATTACTTGCATAATCTGATGCTCAATCAAAGGTGTCAAAATTATGAAAAAAAAAAAAATAATAATAACAAATGCTACCGGAATAGTTGTGAATTGAGTTGAGCTCCCACAGAAGCTAAGCAAAATTGAATTTAGTACATTCACCTATTACTACTACTACTACAACCTACTACAACCTACAATGGCTACTGGCAATGAGCATCCGAGGGGCTATTGACATTTATTTGCTAAAGAAAATATTGTAAAAAGTAAAAAAAAAAATAAAATTAATTTTTCATAACAAATTGAAATCAACAATTGAAAGATCAATTGATTTAAGCATTTAAGTATTTTTTATTGCTTGATTAGTTTTGGTTTGCTTTTTGTTAATAAAGTGGCTCTGCTCTAATCATCTACACAAACACAAAAACTTGTATGTACAAAAATTAGAAATCAAACAAATTGTTGATTTCAATTGAATTTCACTTCACAATTGAAATTAAGCGAAAATATATTTATAAAATTGTTTGTTTCTTTGTAGATGATGAGGAGTTTTGTTTAAGTTCAATACACTTCAATGATTTTTTGTGGTTAAAAGAAATATTTCTGTTATATATTTTTGCCTAAAATCAAATAAATTTTATTTTCATTATTTTGGGGGTAAATTTTATAAAATCCCATAAAAAAAGCAATCCAGTTTTGTAATTAAAAATAAGAAAAAAATTTCATTTATTGAAATTTACTCAAAAAATACACCTACTTCAAATACTAGAGACGATAAAAAATATAAAAAAATTTGAAAATTGTTTGAAAAAAGTACTTCAATTGAATTTGAGTTTGTGGCTTAACAAAGCCAAGTGCTTCAAACATTCTACTCTATAACCACTGGTGACAATCACTCACTCACTCACTCACTCATTCACCCACTCAATAATTTATCCACTTATTAACTCACTCATTCTAGCTCACAAACTGACATTGTTGAGTTGCTTGTTCACATTTCGAAATCCACTCACAAAAGCTTAACACAAACTTCACTCCACTCCACTCAAAGAGCCCTTCTCACTCAAGCGTCTCTGCAAAAGCTTCTTTCTCTCTATTGGCTTGTGTTGATTGCAAGCGGTGCCAGAAATTGTGGCTAAGCCGCTCTTGGTTAACTCACCGCAGACCGCAGATCGCAGATTATTATAGTTTTGGCCTTTGGGCTGTGCGCAAGCTAATTTCGGGAAATCATTTAAACGAATATGGTGCGCAAGCGTTTTAGTAAATGGTTTTAAATTAAATCAATAGAAAGAGTTACTTATCTTTATCTAAAATTTTGTTAATACATTTGTGTATCTTTGACAAGCAATCAAAGAAATACATTTTTAATTACACAGAAGTGTGATATTAATATTCTTAGTGTGTTTATACTATTTATTTTTTGTGGTTTCTTTGATTTGGTTTTAGTGATAAAACATTTCAAGTTTTAACCAAATTAAGTGCTTTGATTAATTGAATTCGAAAAATAAAGAAAAAAAGGTGAAAAAATATTTTATTAAAGTGTATTTTTTAATGATTTTTAATTTTAGATAATACGAGGTGTATCTTGTTTTATTAATTTTTTGTACAAATTTGAAAGATAAGAATTTAATTAATGGTTGTTTTAAAGATTAATAATTAATAAACAGCAAAAAGCTTCTTACAATTTACTTTAATGTGCCGCCTTAGGTAGTAAGACTACTAAATGCTTGTGATAAAAAAAAAAAAATTGTTTCTTAGATCTGAGCTCATACTACTCAGTTAAATTTATCTTCGTTTAACCAAAAGATATACAAATTATTTGAGAGAATTTTCGGGCAATTCAATTTGCAATTAACTTCAACAATTGTCTTTGTTTTTCAAGTTCAATTCAATTACATACAATTTGTTTGCTTGGAAACCTTAAATTGTATGGTTAATTACCAGAAAAGTGAGTGGTTTGCTTTCGAAATTTATGATTTTCTCTAACAAACCAAGGTACATTTTTGGTTATTAAGAATAAAAATACAATGTATGGTAAATTGAAGTCTAGTGAGGGTCATTTTGCAAAAATTATTATAATAAGCAAAGGTCAGGAAACTAAAATTTAATGGCACAAATTGTTAAGATTTTTAGTAAATGGCAATAATTTGTTTCTTAGTGAACACGAGCACGAGTAGCATTCAACAGAAAATTGAATTGAATGATCTTTATTCTTCAGCCTATCAATAGTAGTATCATTCAATATCTTTACTTAGATTAAAGAAAAAGTTAAGCATCTAATAAGTTGCTTTCTAATGAACTGATTCTAAGTGTAGTGAAAGTAAATTATTGATTGACCTATTAAGTGGTTTAAGAATTTTGTCTATTCAACAACATTCTGACAGTGGTAGCAATCAACATATTTCAACATAGAATTGTTAGCAAGAGACTATCATCATCCATTTATAGTTATGATTTCGAAAGTTAAATTGGAATTGAGTGTTTGATTCATAGATTGGCAATGTTTTCTATTAAATTGATTGATGTATCTGTTTATTTCATAATGATTATGTATAACCAGACCCCGGGATATATTTTAATATGAGTAGACACATATTAATGGACATAATAAATCTTTGAATTGTTGTTAATTTAAGGAAATATATATTTCATTTTATTGTTTTTTTTTTTTTTTTTTTTTGAATACCCATTTCTTTTCTATTAAATTAATTTTATTTTTTATTCAATTGTTTGCTTATTCGCATAATTAAATAAAAATATAATGTGAACAATGAAGGGTGTTAATTATTTTATGCGAATTCATTTAAAAATATTTATTTCCTATTTTTTATTATTTGATTTTGTTTATTTTCTTTAACTTAATGAAAACAAACAAACAAAGAAACAAAACACTTACCTACTCACTCACATGTGTACCAAATATGTATAACTACATTCCCAACTTTGCCTGTTTTTCAGTCTCTCAGTTTGTCCAAGACACCGACACCGACACCGACGCCGACGCCTTTACTAGTATCGCAATAATTCATAAGCTTCAACTTGCCTTTTTTTTTTTAATTGCCTGCGATGACTATGTTGCGCATGCGCAATCATTGTAAAATTATGGGTGTTGATGTTGAGGGGGAGGGAGAGTTTTTTTTTTACAATGCTATAGAGAGTAGAGGATTGCTAAAGCGAAGCAATTTACAGCAATAGCAATGGCAGATGATCAGAGATACGTACTCGTATAGACAGACATGTAAACTTATAACGAGCGAATGAACTCACTCAATGAGGCTATCGCAAATTTCAACCAAAAATTGAAGAGGAAAAATAAAATATTGTACGAATTTACAGTAAAAGCAAAAAACACAAATGCATGCATCCGCTTCACTTGGTAACTGAGTAGTATTTGTTGTACTATTCATATGCCAAACAGTCATTCAGTCAGTGAGTCAGTCATTCAGTCAGTTAGTCATTCTCTCAGTTAGTCATTTAGTAATTCAGTTAGTCAGTCAGTCAGTCAGTTCGACAACTGTTAGGCTACCTAGTACTACCATTCATTGAAGCGAGCATTCATTGTGCGGTGTTGTACGGTGTTTGTTAATTACAGTAAACAAATGTAGATTATGAAGCTAAGGAGAGGCATCTGGGAGAAAAGTATCTTAGGAGAAGGCTTCAGTGGGGAGTAGGCATCTGAGAGAGTCGGCAGCGCATGCGCAACTGTTTTTTACAATATTTATTTTTTGTTTATTTTCGTTATTCACGTTTCTGGGTCTTTGTCGTCGTCGTCGTCGTCGTCTATGTGCTTTGGCTTTTGGTTTGTTTTTGCTGCCGCTTTTTTACTTGTGACGCAATGTTGTTTCAATATATGAGTTTGTGTGCTTTAGTTTGAGTATCTGTGAAACTGTTTTTTTTTTTTTAGTTTTTTTGTGGATTTCGTTATCTTTATGTTTATGTATTTTTTTTTTTTGTTTTGTTTAGAAATCGAAAGCTTTTGCTGTGTTGCTTGTTTAAATGATTTCATTGCATTTTTACAGCTGATTTTCGCTCGCATTGCGTCTCAATGCGTGTGCTGCATGCTTTATTGAGCCACATCTGTGTTGCTCGTAGTGGCATTTATATTGATCAGTTGTGATTTACGCGTGCTTATAAACAGTTGAAATACAAATTTAATATTAAGAGTGCAGTTAGTTTAAATGATATACATAGTACTTACATAGATACAAAGATACAAAACGTAAAACGTAAAATAGAAAAAAGAAAAGAAAATAAGTTATTATATTAGACAAAAAAATTAAAAAATAAAAAAATAAAAAAATTAAAAAAAAAAAGAACAAAAGGTAATAAACAATCAGAGCGTTTCAAATGGATTTCTCTTGGTTTTATTGTAATTTATAATTATTATTTAACTGCTTCAGGTGTTGATAATTTTCAAATTGAAATCTGTTTTTTTTTGCAATGCAATGGTATGCAATGCCAACCAATATGCATTCGAGTATCTTGTCCTTTCATCTTCAACTATTCATTTGTCATTTAGTTTATTGCCCCCATGAAATTATTCATTTGTCCATTTTCATTTCTGTTATAATCAATTTAAGTTTATCTTTATAACTCATCACTTCTGTTCTGTACATCTATCTATGAATATCTATTTATCTATTTCTCTATTCAGACTTTCATTTATGCATCTGTAATTATTTGTTAATATGCAATTTCATTGTTTTGTGTATTCAGCTTCATTGGTTCGATTGTTGAATAAAGATTTTTCCTTTGTTTATTTATCACAACAAAACTTCATAATGTTGTTTTCTTATTGTTCTGATTTGACTCTTCATCTATTGATGTTATTGCATTTAACTCATTTATTAGGCCTAACTTAATCAATTTATCTATATATCTAATATATTGAACATATGTATTTGTATCTATGATTGTGATTTTGTATAGTTTTGTTTGCCTTAAAATGCATTAATTTGTGAAAATTGTGATTATGCAAAGTTTTTCATTTAAATGAAATTCATTTTCGTTTTCATCTAAAATTTGTGTATTAATTTCACTTAAATGGTTTTTATTGATTATTTGTTGCCTATTAAAGCTTTTTAAATTGGTTTCATCTTTCATTTAAAGGAAACTAATTTCAAGTTTAGGAAGTGGAATGGGAACGGGATAAAATTTGTGGTAAATTCGTTTTATAATACAAACTTAAATGGAATTTAATAATTTCATACTCCAATTTTATATTATTTCTAAGATTTAATAGTCAAATAAAACAAAAGTAGAATATTAATTATATGAAAATAGAATAAAATGATGCGAGTATTTAACATTTAATTTAAGTATTAATTCCGGAATAAAATATGTAATTGATCAATGAATTTTATTTTTATAAATCAATTTTTTGAAAAGCCACTTTCAATTCAAGTTCAGTTTACTTTCACTAATCGAATGTAATTAAATACTCGTATGATAAACTGATGTAGGCTGAACATAGAACAAGTTTTGCAATTAAGCAATTAACGGTATATAAAATGATTTGAAACAATTAAATCAAACAAAAAGTAAACAATAAATATATAATGAAAAAATTATTTAAAAAATATTATTGCCAATTTCATTTGAACACTTTTTTTAAATTATTTTCTTCAATTGCTATTTGTCGTTAGACGCCAACCAATGAATTCAATCATAAATATTTAGACACTTAAACAAGTTTAGATGAATTTATCACACATCCAGGATATGAATTATGAGATTATAGGGGGTGTTGCCTTTTGTTTGCTGTTGTCCAATAAGTTGATTGCCAGTTTATTGAAATGGTCCTCCAACTTAATGAATTGTCTGTTGATGTGCTTGATGATTTCTTTTTTTATTAGTATCTGCACATTGGTGGATAGGGATTTCTAGGTTTGACTTGGATGCATTGTCCCAAAGCTGTATACCGTAAATCAATACTGCTTTCAGTTTGATATTGTAAAGAAACTAATTCTTCGAAGTTTGAGGTGCAACTGGCTTCGTTTGGTTATAATGTGAGGTTGCTAGGTGAGACGCATGTCTAGAGTCAGTCTCAGGTACTTCAGAGTGGAACTTCTTGATTTAAACACTGCGCATTCAATGTATAAACATCAATTGATCATCATCATTGACTAATTTTTGTGAAATTTCTTTGACGGATTCTTAGTTGACAGTGACCCGGGTAAGGGTCTCTCAGTATTCAGTTTGAGCTTCAGAAAGAGAGCAGCTGCTCATTTTAGATTATAGTAATTCTCATTTCGGAGTAATAAGATATTAGAAGAAACATTTTTTCCATAAATATTCTTTACTAAACGATAGCAACATTATTTAAAAATAACTTCTTAGAAAAAATATATCTGCCTCTGGCCACTTTCTCATACAAATCGGCTTCACTAATTCACTAATAACTTGACAAATTTTGTTTTCTTTAAAATATAATTAGTTAATATACATAAATGTTTATGTATATAAATGTTGTATAGTATTTGCTTTGTTCTTTTTCCGTTTTAATTTTAAATTATATGGTAGTAAAAATCATTCAAAGTTCCTACGTCATAGACAACTTGAATTCATGGTCAATGCCAACAAGAAGTGAAGTGAATTGAATTGAATTGAATTGAACTGAACTGAATTGAAGTGCGCTAAAGTTAACGTACGCTACTTATAAGTATTATCTATGTCTATGTGTATGTTTATGTGTATGAGTGTATTTTGTATTTGCTTACGTATGATAATCAATACAAGTTTTGAGAATCATTCTATTCAATAGTCAATAGTCAGACGGATGTAGTATTCGGCGCTCTAAATGAGTAAATGAGTGAGAAAAAAGCGTGCAGTGCTAAATCATCTTGATGATTTTATCTATCGAAATGCTGACGTGTGCCAAACGCAATGCGGACGAGTTGTTTTAAGATGAATGAATGTTAAAAAAAAAAAAAAAAAATAACAACAAAAGATACATTTTGAAAAAACAGAAAACAGAAAACAGAAAAAAGCAAAAGCAATTATTATTAGATAAAAAAACAATAACAATCGCTTGAACAACGCGCATGACTTGCTTATTTTTTTTTATTTTAAATTTTATACAGAATTTCCATTCTCGAATTTAAGGGGGTATGTCTTTCTTTGTCTTTTGTTCCTTGGTTTTGTTAAAGTATAAAATGTGATTGTATCTGTTACCATGGCAATGCGTTTAATAGTAAATAAGACAAGACAAGACAAGACAAGACAATACAAAACAAAACAAGACACGACACGACACGATACGATGACACCAACAACATCTGGTGCGTATACTTGATCTTGACGTTCTTAGAGAAGCAGCAAACAATCATCAAACATTGCTGGAGCTTTAAGAATTTCAAGATGATGATGATGATGATGATGATGATTTACTTTTGTTAAAGCAATCTGCTTGCTTGAGGTGATGTTTTGATTGTCATTATTTGTTTATTATTGGTTCCGGTTGTTGTTGTTATTGTTACCCCGGTACTTTTTAATTGTATATTATTTTTAAAGATTTTTTATTATCTAATATGATATTCCTTTGTGTCTTCTTTCTTGACGTCAGAAATCGACAAAAAACATGTGAAACTTTTTTCTTTTTTTTCTCTACAACTTTAATTAGTTTTTGTTGCATGAAAAATATTCTGTTTTTACTCAACTCTTTCTAAACCTTTTTCCTTTCCATTTGCTTACTTAGACTTTTAATAAGTTTCTTTCCTTTCTGTTACTTTTCGTTTCTTGATTTATGCAGAGTGAATTCCTTTTACTGTTTTTGGTTGAGTATGTGTAATATAATCACATGAAACGAAGAACTTTTTCTGGCAAACTTTTGACTAATTAATTACGCATCGAGAAAGTAGTAGTAGTAGTAGTAGTAGAATGAAAGTAGCATCTGCTTAAAGGTGTAACAAGGTATCCATGTACCGTAGAAAAAGAAGAAGTTGGGAAATAAGAAAAAGGAAAAAACACTCTTTCAGGCTCTTTTTTCCATTGCCATTTGCCATTTTGATGAGTCTTTAACTTATCGCGTATCTTTATACTACATACAATGTATACGAGTATGATATATTTATGTATTTCACAGACAATGTGTGGGTGGATGTTTTTTGTATGTGTCTTTGGTACGTGTTGCGACTGATAACGAGATATGAAAGCGTCGCTTGTAACGTGTTGAAAGACGCTAAATGTGTGTTAACACGCCCAACTCCAATGTGGCCCCCACGAAATCATGTTTCTATGACTTGTGTGAGAAACTCAAGTGTATTGTAGTGTAGTGTAGTGTAGTGTAGAGTAGTGCATTGTAGGCTTAGCTTTGGGCTTAGAGGCATGTGAATGGCAAACATAATTAGTAATAAAGTCGACAACTTTGTGGAGTGTTGGAAATATTTGGTAGCCATTATTTGGCAGTTTTGGCAGTTTTGGCCTTGTCATCATCGCTATGTCTGGCATTGCCAATTAAACGCGTGCGAAGCACATAAATCGTGTTTACGTGCATGTGACACACACACACACACACACATGTCCGACCTTGAGCTTAATTTTAATTTTTTTTTGTTTTATTTTATTTTATTTATGTTTAAAAGCTTAAAATTTCTTTAAACTTTCAGTAATTTCTTTATGACAATGCTACATCTTTGCCAAATCTATGCCTGTGCGAATGGCACACTTGGCCTTAATTTGAGTCGTGCACCTTGGGATCCATATCCATGGGTCAGCGGTGTGACTCAGGATTCGAGTGCTCAGCGTGCAGGCATACGTATGGGTGATACAGTCTTAGAGTTAAATGGTTGTGATGTTCTGGGTCTGAAGATTAGCGAGTTGGCTTCGCGTTTGCGTGAACATTGGCAAAGTGGTGCTGATTATGTCTCAATGGTTGTGTGGCGCAACAAAGCGGAACAAACGATTGCAGGGACAACGGAATCAGATGAATATGATGCGGTAAGTTTATAATTCATAATGATCCGCTTCACTGCATCTTCATTGACTAACTAAACTGACTAACTAACTAACTGGGTGAGTGAATGATTGAGTGAGTGAGTAATGAGTCAATAATTGAAATTGGCTTTGAAAATTGGCATAAATCTGCAGAACTTTAATAGGAAGTCTATCAATACAATACATATCTTTGTTGTCTTAAATATGTCTGGTTTATGTAATAGTCCATTACCATAGAATAATAGAAGATATGTGCATTAACTGGTTTTGGAAAATTACTACTGACAATGTCAAGTCATTTTGACTCACGTGTTATGGTTGCATCGTCATCGATGCGTTTCACAATGCTAATTTACTTAATCATTAGTGACACTGTTATTCTTGTTGCTGTTCTTGTTCTTGTTGTTGCTGTTGCTGTTGTTGTTGTAACTGTTATACAATATTTGTTGAGTACCCATCCAAGATAATTAGGTGAAGCAATTACCAAGAAATTACCCTTAAATGACCATGAAGCCATTTTCATGTGAAAATGTGTTGAAGGTCTTTGGAAAGTGATTGAGATTGAAATTGTTAATTGAAATGACAAGAAGGGAGCTCAAAATGATTGGTGACTTTGATAGAAGGGTGATTGAATAGGTAAGAAATAATGTAGAAAAAGTTAAGACAAATGGTTGAAGGTTGATATGATGAAACAATGAGTAAAGAAGTAGATAATAAGAAGAACGGAGAACGGAGGGAAATTTGTATGGAACAGGAAGACCAGGATGGAATATATACTACTAAGATGTAGATGGTTAGAGTTTCATTGATTATAAGACGTTCGCATAGAATCTGATTGACATTAAAATTAAAAAAAAAAATCGAATAAGATATGATAGAAGAATATGATGAGCAAAGTACAACGAATAAGTTGGCTAGGCCACGAAATGAAAATGGACACTTCAAAAGCGCAGAAGAAAATTGTTGATGCAAAGGTAAATCAATAAGAAAGCAATAGGCAGACCAAGGTCAAATGAATGCAGCATGCCAAAATCTACAAGCAGCTGTAGCGCCAATGATGATGATGAAGTGTTAAAGGATCAGAAGAGATTTGGATTGATTAGAAGGCAAGACAATATTATAAAATATTAAAATATTATGACTTCAGAATAACATGAAATGTTTCAATTATTTCTCAATTAAAATATTTTAGAAAAAATTGCTGTGTGAAACAAAGAATGAAACAGAATTAATTTTGTATTAAAAGTATCCATGTTCCTTATATTACATCAAGTAGTAGCGTTAATACGCCCCTGAAGCGATGTTAATGCATGACTTTTGTAGTCATTCTTCTTGTTATAATTGTAAGCCGTCATCGAATAGTGATTTATAGTAAAATAAATAGTGTGATTCTTTCGTCTGGGTTACCTAAGTATACCGTTTTTCATGGCAATCGGTTCAACGGTGTAGAAGATGATCTCTGCGGCATCATCTGTTGGCAAGTTACAACAAAGTGAATATCATAGAAACCTAAACCATAAAAAAATACATATACATATGCAATTTTCCTGGTGATCGGTAAAACGGTATTGGAGTTTATTAATGTCATACTTTTGTGTGGACATTGATTTTTTTTTATAAATAGATTTAGGTAGAATATAAAATAAGGAGGCATCAACTTAGCCTAAAGTTGAAATCAAGAATTATATTTTAGTTTAACACTTAACAATTTTAATTAATTGTATCTAAGGGAGATGAATTGCGTAATCATTCAAATGATAATTGAAAAATGTCTAATGTTGTCAAAATGTTGTTTGTTTTCTTTAGATTCCTTTATTGATTATTTATTGAGTTTTCAAAACAAATTACGAATATTTAGTGCTAATTTAATGTAAAACCAAAAACACCTCAAACAAATTATCTCAGGCATAAATAACAACAACAACAACAACAACAACAACGTTAAATAGAAATGCAATAACAAGAAAAACACATTTTATCAAGGCGATAGACTGAGATATTGCCATCAGCATCAATTTGCCTGAATTCAAAACATTTGTGTATGTTTTGTATTGAAAATTGTATTTGTATCTGAATATGTTGTATCTATGATTAAGTACACACACACACACACACACACACATACACACACAAACACACAGACACACAGTCACATAGACATACAATCATTCACTCACTCACTCACTGACTCACTGACTCTGTGTCTTTTGTATAAATTCTTTAGTTACATTTTGCAATTCAATTGGAAAATGCCTGTTTATTTTATTAAATTAGTTGCAATAACGAAATTTAGTTTGACACATTACACTTTATAACAATTTAATTGACCTAAATTTTGGATATGCGCAAAACTGTAAACGTAATAATAACAACAACAACAACAGTAATACTTTAGTGGCATTGCATTCAGGTGTGTCAGTGTATATGTCTGTATATCTGTGTGTATCAATTTCAATCAATTTTGAGTGGCAACTTTGCCACAACAGCCAAAGTTGCCAGCAGCAGGCAACTCTAACAATTTATGCAGGCAAGAAGGAAGTCAAGCAACAAAGGATGCCATAGTCTGATGGCACAAACAGATAGACAGATAGACAGACAGACGGACAGACGGACAGATATGAGAGATAAACAGATCAAATGTGTGTGTGTGTGTGTGTGTGTGTGTGTGTGTGTGTGTGTGTGTGTGTGTATGTATTTGCTTGTGTTGTTTTATAGATTTTGATTTGGGAATTTATCAAATTAATGTTTTTAGGGCATAAACTAGCGAGCGAATGATTATCAAATCAGTTTGTGTGTGTATGAGTGTATAAAAGTGTATTTGTGTTGATGTTGATGTTTATAAAATAATAATTATTAAATGTAAATTAAATTGAAAATCGGTTTAAATGATATAAGCTTCACATGGTACTTTCAACTTTTGTTGTTGTTGTTGTTGTTGTTATTATTATTATTGGTATCAATTATTAAAAAAAGGTGAGCAAATACAGTTTCATGTGAATCTAAACAGTTTGTTATGTAAGCAAGCAATTGAGTATCGAATTTGGTCAATTTAGATAATATAAAACAGAGTTTATTATACGAAATAATAATTTAAGTGGCCGAGAAGAGATAAAACTTATTTAAAATTATGGAAATAATAATAAAATGCATTGAATTTTTCATTTAAGTAAGGATTTAATCTTAGAGCTCACACCAAACGAATAATATCAGAATTTGGATTAAACATATCCCAACAAAAAGTTTAGATTTCACATGACTATAAAATAAGCTTTGAGACCAACTCGGCATGAAACCTAAAATAAATTGCATATATAAACGTCATGTCTCTCAGCTACAATTTGTAAGCACCATTCAATATTCTAATTAGATTCTGTACAATTTTAAATGAAACATGGATACAACACTATTATATTCCAGAAGCAAAGTAACAGTCAAAACATTGGATTTTTTAAATGAAAATGCGATCCAAAGAAGGTGAAGACGTTGAAATCAGATGGCAAGATGATGGCCATGATTTTTTGGAATGCATGAGGAATCATTTACAACGAATACTTGGGAAAAGGGAAAACAATATCTGGAGCATATTATGCATCATTTATGCATGCGAAGAAATCAAAACAAAACGTTCTTATTTGGTAAAGAAAAAGAAAGTGTTTCAGCAGAACAATGCACGGGTGCATAAATGCGAAATTTCGATAGCCAAAATCTTGGAATTAAAATACAAACTGATACAACATCATCTACCATATTCATCAGATTTGGTCCCCAGTGCCTCCTTTTTATTTCCAAATTAAGGAGGTCATTGATGAATAATAATACGTCTGTTTTATGGAACTTATATCATACATTTTGGATGGTTTAAAAAAATGTGGAAAAAATATTGGAGAAGTGTGTGAGCTACAAGGAGATTATCATTCAACTCTCGTATCATTAGTTATGCATTAAGTTAACTATTTTTAACATTAATAATTAATACTAAACTAACTATATATATATATATATATAATATAAAATGTGTTAGACCCTGCGTATGTGAGTGTTCAAAATAAAGTCACAGGCAGAAAGTGCCAAAGATATATAAAAACTGAAACTAAATTTTCATTTTTCCATTTCTTTCTCATATCTTCGTATCAAATACTTATTTTTGTTTCTCTGTTTTTTGTTTTCTTTTTTCTTTTTTGACAGACTTCAACGGATGGCATTAATCAGCAATCGTTGCAAAAGTTTGCAACTTGCCTGCAACATATTGCCCAATTACTGGAGTGTCCTGTTTGCCTTGAGGTAAGTCTCTTGGTTCTTAGTTCTGAGTTGTCTGTGTGCATGAAGTTGCTGCGTGCATTGCATATCGATGATTTAGTTTAGTGCTTCTTCTAATTCCTAATTGTGTGCGTTTCTTACAACTACTTTCCTGTTTTATCATCCTTTGTCTGTCCTTCCTTTAAGTTCAAATCAACTATTACTACTACTACGATGACTACTACGATGACTACGATTTTGTTTGTTCATGCATTATACGTCGTCGTAGTTAGGTTTGGTTACTTTTTCTTCTTGTGTTTTTTTTTTGTTTGTTTTTTTTTTTTTTGGTTGGTTGCTAGTCATTTTAGTTGTGTGTGCTGCCTGCTTCATTATTAACTAAAACTTTGTTAGTTCATAGTTGCGCTTGTTTGCGTTTGTGAGCCTGACGGCATAGATACGTAGATGGTCAGATGGATAGACGATTGGTTGATAGACAGAAGAGGATACTGATGATGTGCGTTATGTTGCTATGGTCGTCTTGTCGTCGACAAACTATAGTTTAACTGTAAGTGAGTATCTATGTTCATTTTCATAGTAAGTTCACATCGTTGCTAATCACTTGACGTTGGCTCAACTGACAACTGATTGTGCGTTGCTAGTTGCTTTACGACAAAATAGACAAAAAGACTGACAGATAAACACAGATACACTGAGACATACTGATTTTGTGTTTACACAATTACACATATGAAGAGTTAACAAATACACAAAAACACACCATTCATATAAACTCATAGTAGAAGTAGTAGATCAGCTTCTGCTTGCTCTTTGCTCTTTGCTCTTAACAAGCATCTGGATGGCTCTTGGCATGTTGCACGCTAATCTGGTGTACGGAAATGTCAATTGCTGTTTGTTTCTACACTCACTCACTCACTCACTCACTCACTCGTTCACTCGTTCATTCATTTACAATTTTTGTCCCATGCTCAATTGCGTATTGCAAAATATTTTCCTTATTTCTTTTTTTTTTTTTTTATAAGTTTTTCTATAAAGTAAAATATTTCTTTTTTTTTGTGTTTTAAGTTTTTGTTTATTGAACATTTGATGAATGTTTGTTATTCTATGTCATTGATTAGTTTTGGCCTAAATAAATTCGATTCGTTGACTTTTTAAATGAATTTGTGATGCATAAAAATATTGTATTTGTTTTGTTGCAATTCATTCGTTGAATATGAAAACAAGGCGGCGTGATGATTGATGGCATCGAAAGCAATTTAAAGTTAAACTTTCAGTGCGATTAGTTGAGTTTAATGCGAAAACTATATAGAGAATTTATGACCAACATTAAACAAAAAAAAAAAAAAAAAAAAATGAAATTAAAAAAATTCTAATGAAAATGATAAATAAAAATTTAAATTTTATTTAAATTTACTGCATAGCAAGCAAGCAAGCAAACAAGCAAGTGATAAAAGATTAAGTGTGAGAGATGAGAGTTAGTAAGCTGAAAAATGTATGTATTTATTGCAACACATGTCAACACACTGAAAATGCAGCAATAAACCAAAAAGGCAAATAAATTAAATTAATTAGACAAGCGTGAAGTCAAGCGGCAGATAGATAGATGGACAAACAGACCGACAGACCGACATAGCGACAGACTGACAGACAATTTGATCAGTTAAGCTTTGAAAGTCATTAAAGTAAAGTGAAAGGAGATTCACTTGAGCACTTGAGTGTAGATGAGAGATACAAATTTAAAGTTGTTTAAATTGCATGTCTATAAATTAAGTAAGAAAGAAAGAAAAGAGAGTAAACAACAGACTAAGTCAAATGCATTGCACATTGCCTCACATTGCCTCTTGCAAGTCTCAGCAATCTCTTGGTCTCATGACGCAATTACATACGATAATATCGCATAGATTAAATATTCAGGATATGAGGCTAGTCCAATGCATAAAGAGATATACATATTTAGTCGTATATATAAACACATATTTATGTATAGTCTAGCGCCTTCATATACTATAAACCCTTGACCATCTGCAGCATGCAGCATGCAACATACAGCATACAGCAAAGACTTACTTATTCTGCACTGTGCTCTATTTTAGTTTAAGCCATTTTCTATCTGGCAAAGCGCTGGCAAGGCTCACACGATGCTACATTGCCTTGGCCAGTGTTGCACTTAATAATTTGTTTATTAAACCAAAATCGGGGTATATTATGGTGCAAGACAAACTACTCTAAAGGCTTAAATGCATACAATAAATATACACCTAAACATAGACAAACGAGTATAGTACATACGTATTCCGTTGGGAGAGAAAGTGAGGCGTCTACTATTCTCGTATACTTGTATTTGCAACGTCGAGTAATCATACTTCATATTTGGCAATTATTATAGTCTTGGTTCATGGTTAGGATTTATTCTATGCTATGTTACCTTCATATTTTGCAAATGTGAAGTTTGGTTTTGAGTGTGTTTTTGTTTTTGTTTGTGTTTGTGTTGAACACAAAAATATCACCCAAGCATAGACACAAACATACAAAAACAAATATACAAGTCCATTAGGTTATTAAGGGATTTTGCTTTGTTAAATTTTCAATATATTTCTCTTCTCTCATATTTTCCTCTGTAGCTTGCTTCATGCCACTTAATGTTGCAAGTGAATTTGAATTTATTCGTTCCCTCATTCGTTGGATTTTATTTTTTTCTTTTTTTTTTGCTTTAAAATGAATCCATTGGTTTTTAGTTATGTTGCAAAGTGCAAAGTGCTTGCAAGTATCTCTTTTCTTATTTATTCTGTACAATATTTGAACGAGTATTTCGTATAAACGAGAGTATCTTAACCGTCAGAGTTATATTGTACATTCTCCTGGCGGCAACTAATGAAAATCTTTAGCCTTACTTTATTAGATTTAGTGTTGGTTACGCGTACTTACTCATTCATATGTTTGTGTGTTTCTATTATATCTACATGTATTATGTTTTTGTTTGTTATCCTTTCGTATAAATGAAGCATGAAATGCTTGTTTTATTTAATTTTCATAAATTTCTTATACAACAACTCCCAGTCTCTCTCTCTCTCTCTCTTCCTCTCTATCTCTCTCAGTCTCAGTCTCAGTCTCAGTCTGACAATTGAAAATCTTTAGATAGATTCAAATTTATTCAAGAATTTCTAAAGCTAAGCAACTCATTGGCCAACAACAAACAATCTTTTGAAGCCTAGGATAAAGCAAATTTGTCTTCTTCTTTGCATTTTAGTATGTAAATATAACAATGTATTCATATTAGTGTAAGTGTGTGTGTGTGTTTGTATTAAAATCTAATAAAAGTCTCTACTCGTTTAATATCAATAGTTCATTCTTGTCTTAATTAGCCTTGTTTTGCTTATCTATGGAAATAATACAAATAAAATATTAATAGAGAATTTATTGTTATTATGCGAATATGTTTGTATGTTTGTATGTCAAGCCCTCTAGCGATTTAAGAGAATATTATTTCTGAATTATTATCTACAAGTATTTATTAGTAAAATGAACTTAAAATTTGTATTAATATTAATGAATATGAATGAATGGCGCCAGAAATCTTCTTTCTAATAAAATAAAATCAATGAAAGACTCTGGAAATATATTACGAGTATTGTAAAATAGAAAGAAGTTCTTTAGGAATTAAAATATAAAGATGAGAATTAGTAAAGTAAAATTACAGATCCAATTTTGTTATTGTATGCAAGATTTATTTTTATATAATTTATTTAAAATATACCAATATATTGTGAACTATTTTCTGCCTGAAATTTTATAGGATGCATTAAATATTTTTGTAAATCTAATCTGGATACGTGGGAATAGTGGATATTTTGATAAAGAAGAGGCAGATGAACTCGGCAGGAAAGGTGTGGCAAACATATTTATTGAACCAGAGTCATTCTCTGTGTGCCTTAGAGTTCGATAAATACTGATTGGTTAGACTCGAAATACAATAGATTAGCAAAAACCTTCATTTAATCTAGATGACGCAAAAGAATACCAGAAATACTGGGACTAACATAGAAAGGAATTCGTGTAGACTCAAGCTTCTTAACAAGATATTACAGAGATATAATACATCTACATAATATGTGCACCAATGTAGGTCCAAGTAAGATACAAACGAACCATCGATGCTTTAAAATATCGAAATCCATAATAACGATGATATATCCTTATTTATCAACGATTTTTTATCACAGCGCCGACTATGAATTCTGTGCTAAAGTCACATTTTAAGCTGATTCACTTTATAGATGCGACTGCGAGAGTAAATTCATCAATAATATAAACAATTACATAACCAGAATGCAAGAAACGGTTCTACAAATTGAGTCGCCTGATTTATCTGAAAAGGACGAAAAGACTCAAGAAGCGAACCGCTTACTGGGCAGCAAGGTTGTCTAAATTTTTTTTTTTTTTTGGGTTTGTTATGAGAAGTTAAAACAGAATACGTTTTTTTTTTTTGTTTGCAATAAATGCAAATAACTACAATGTTTATGTATTTTATTACTGTTGAAATGAAAAATCAGGAAATCGTATTTTTTTCTAAGACATCGGAAATATCGATATATCGTTCATAAGCATCGATGTTTCTACAGTTTTGCCTCCAAAGAAAGTCTTTGAATTCTTGATAAACTTGTCACAATTGACCCATTTGTAGCTGCAGTGATGAGTTGTTGTAGTTGACTTGCCGCCCTTCCCCTAATTTAATCTAATTTAAACAGATAAATAGACTTAGAAAACGATTTTGTTTTAATCTATTTAATGATAATGTACTATATATAATCGTAACCTATAATTTCTGTAGAGATAAATACTTTATTTCACTCACTTAGTATGATTGTGTTTCAGTAAAGTCGAATTTCATGTTCTTTTTTCTTTTATTATTGCGTATCCTTTTTTATATCTTTTGTTATAGTTTTTTTTTTTGTGTGTTATTTTGTTTGTTTTTTTTGTTTACTTGTATTACACATACGCATACTGTCGCATTATTTTAAATCCTGTTACAAAATTTTCAATTTGATTTTCAATTAAAATGAAAAACTTCATGATGACAGCAGACGACGAAGGCATTCAAAACCTTCCAAAAGCCAATGCTAAAGCCAGAGAAACAACAACAATTGATTGATATAAATAAATGTGACTTTTCTATAAAAATAAAATAAATTGGAAAGAAAAAATTAAAATATTTTCCATTCATTTTGTTAACAAAATAAAGACAATAGATAGAAAGAAAAAATATGTTTTATAGTAGAATTGGAAATTTGAGTATAAAAAAAAATTATATACAATATTTATGTAAATATTTAAAATCTTTTGTATCAAATAATATGATTATCGATGTTATTTAATTGGTTGTTCTATGTTTAATTGGAATTTTGAATATAAATATTTTTTTTGTTTTTGTTTTTGTTGTTTTTGTTTTACATAAACAATAGAAAACTGATAAAGAGTATAAATACATACAAAGAGTATTTACATATTTTATAGACAAAATCCGCTTAAAAATATCTAGAATAGTTTATACAGATGTATATTTTGAGTATTTTGAAATGAAATTTTAATGTCTAAACTATTATAAAATCAATTAAGCATGTTGTCCTTTCTGCTTTTATTAGATTATTGTGTTGCATATGAAAATGTAAAAGACTTTCTCCTTTGTCAGACTCATAAATGATTTCTTTTTTTTAAGATTTTTCTGTATTTTTATATAAGAAATCATTTTTGTATAGAATACAATATCAATAAACAATCAAATATAAAGTGCAATTTCTACGAATACTTTGTTATTTTGTCAATGGAAATCTCTTGAAAGTAGTCTGTTAGAAATATTTGTATTTATATGATACAAAGGGATTATTTTTTTTTTGTCTTTTACTTTATGTGCAATAATCTGTTTAGTCAGTTAAAACAATAGGCGAATTTGAATAATAGGAAAAATTACATGATGTTTTTTAAATTTATCGGTGGATCACTCGACCGAGAGGCGAAACTAAATGGTTGATTGACAATGAATTTCTCCTCCAATCGTGAAATGTTCCTATTGCTGAGCCTGACGATCTACTCCCTAATCGTTGGAATCTTCTTGAGCTGAGAAGCCAAGTTATTCTTAGAAGCTTTAAATCCAATTGCTTTCTATTGATTTTAATGCGAGGATGAGATGATTGTCAAGGGTCAGGTTCAGCTACTTTACGGTTTCACAAGGAAGACTGATAAATAAATCATTAGAAAAGTAATTGAACATGTTTGCTATTAAATTTGTATTTGAAATTTCTATTATTTTTCCTTATTTCTTTTTTGAATTATTAATTTAATTTTGTATGTATTGTATTTTCATTGACTTCATTGTCCTTTCCTCTACTTAAATATGAAGGAGCTAGCAGAAGGACAAAAAGGGTATTTGAATATGTTAAAAAAAAAAAAAAAAAAAAAATCTCTAATTAATTTAAAAATTTATCATGTCTCAATTATCGAAATGACATTTTGCAATTTAAATTTCATTTATTTATTTAATATTTTTTTTTTTTTACTCTTTTCTTTTTTCTCATGCACGACAACACTAATGGCAATGACAACTATAACAACAACTACAACTACAACAACAACAACAACAACAACAACAACAACAACAACAACAACACGAATTCAGGTCATTAAGCCACCAGGTTGGCAATGCTGCAACGGACACGTGCTTTGCAACACTTGCCGCAGTCGTTCCGAGAAATGTCCCGTTTGTCGGGTGCCATTGGGACCACGCGGTCGCTGTTTGCTTTCCGATAAATTATTTACGCTACTCGCGGAGAGTTTTCCCTGTGATGGTGGTGAGTAATCAAAATGAAGTCATTTTCTCTTTAATTCACCACAAAAAAAAAAAAAAAATCAAAAAAATCACAAAAAATAAAATAAATAATAAGTAAGAAAATGAATGAAATGAATGTGAAGTGAAATAACTAAATGAATGAATGAATGATATTGCAAAATATTAAAGGCGACATCATTAAATCGTGTTAACGATCTTTAGGTCAATTCAGGGGTTTTTTGTTTGAATTGTTGGTCAATAGCTTTGACCTGAGCTGATGGTGTTGTGTTGCCAGGTGAATAAAGGACAAATGGCAAAGTAAAATGGCGTCTAAATTAGCGACGTCATTAGCGTAGCATTAATGAGCAGCATAAAGGACAAAAGACATAAAGACAAGTTTCTTTGCGCCATCAATTCTTTTAACATTTTTATTCAACTTTTTTTTATTTATATTTTTTTTTTTTTTTTTTAAATTTTTGCCTTTGGTCGTCGTCTTCATCTTTATCTGGAAGTGGGAGTGGGAGGATTGTCAATTACTTTGAGAGCAGCATAAGGTTTTTTTTCTCCCTTTATTTCTCGCTTTAGATAGTGTGTAATTGTATGCGTTAAACAAGTGTCAATGTTTCACTTGGAAATCGTTTTGCTGTTGTATATTTTCCTTTCTTTTCAGTTTTCTTTTGAGCTGCGTCATCAGCGCGCATCATTTTAATGTCAGGATTCGACTTCATGAGAGTTGGTGTGTGTGTGTGCGTGAGTGTCTTTGTACTGTAATATTTTTTTTGTGTTGTTTGTTTTTGATTTTCTCCTGCCTTTTTTATGGCATAATTATGTAACATAAATTACGAAAGTTTTTCCTTGTTACTGATGTTGTTGCTGTTTCTATTGTTGCTGTTGTTGTTGTTGTTGTTGTTGTTTGTTATTCGTCGTTCGCTTTATTGTTGTCAATTTCTGCTCTTGGCCAAGAAAGTTTCGCCTTTGCAATTTTCAATCTGTGCGTTTTCATAATCTCAAGTGTTGCCAACTTAAGATTAAGTGAAGTTTACACGCTGCTACAGCAGCAACAACAACAAGAAAAACAACAACAACAGCAATAGCAACAACTTTATAATATGGACAACAGTAATAACAGCAACAGCAACAACAACAACAACAAGTAAAGTACAATAACAACAAGTAAAGAACTTCCGGTGTTGCCTGTGATTTTCTTTGTTGTTATACTATAAATTTTTACTTTTATTTTGTTCTTCTTTATTTTTGGCCCCTTGTTACTCACTCTTGTGCTTGCTTTCTTTCGCTTCTTCAACTTTATTGCTTCTACATTAAGTTTGTATTCTTTTCATTTCTTTAAGTTTTTTCTTTATTTTTATTCATTTTGTCCATCTTCCGCTCGCTCGCTCGCTCGCTCGCTCAACTTCAACGACTTCTTCACTTTCTAAGCTTAATGCTGACAAGTTGTTGTTGTTGTTGCTGCTGCTGCTGATATTGTTGCTGTTGTTGTTGCTGTTGCCTCTAACGAGCGCAAAAGGACAATTTCAACTGCAATAAACTTGAAATTGTATAAACATTGAAGAAAGTTCACTTAAAAAAAAAAAAAAAAAACAAAAATTGAAATATAGAAAATATATATAAAAAAAAAAAGATAATGGAAGAGAAGTCGCTTTAGTTGAATAGATTCAACTATCATATACCCTGTACCAGGATCCAACTATCAAATACCCTACACTATACCAGAATCATTTAACAACATTGTTATAAGTGTCATGTATCGAGCAAAACATGTAGAAATTGGCCAATGATTCATGCTTTTCCTATCCTAATACAAGGATTGTAAAACCTCACTTTGGAGGTATCTACCTTCTTTTCATGGTTGAAGGATGACTTTCTTGAAACCTTTATACCATTAAATTACAGTCCCACTGGAGTCTTAGGCGTGAGTTATGATCACTCGGGTGAGCCTCAAGCATATTTTTAGTTGAATCATTCAACTTCTTCATTCTTAAAGTTTCTCTAGTGTCTGATTCCATCATAATGATCAGATCAGATCTACTACTAAATATTGTTCGCTGCAATGTGTAAGTTGAATAAGGTGGATTGAGTACCTTATTCTATGAATCTATTTGTTGCTTGAGGGAATTATCTGCATTATTTCAAGTTTTATTTGATAGTTGGATCATGAGCCCATGGTGATGATTATTGTCAGTAGTCACATATTTTCTGTATTACAATAATCCCTTTCTAATTTAATATACTTTGTTTCGATATAGCGTATTATAAGTGCAAAGAAATAAGACTACGCAGGTTTTTCTGTTTGTTCAATTCTTAACATAAAAATAAGTACAGTCCTCCATGAACTCGAATGATTATAGATTTTTATTTTCGTTGTTAAATAAATAATGAGTTTACAATTGAAATTCCAAGAGAGAATTCAATGCATTTCTATTTATTTGAAAATCTAAAGAAATTATTTTAATAAAATTAAAGTCAAAGCTTTTCTTTCAATTGTTCTAATTTCGAATTTTGTTCAATCCTTTTTCTTTTTGTTTTTTTTACAGTGAAAAACAACAACACTAACAAGCGTTGTGCCAACTCAATTGAGTCACCGTCACACAACAACAAATGCACAACTGAATATCATAATCATCCAAAGATGGCATTCTCAGGCAGAAAAGTAAATGAAGCCAAAGAAATGCTTAAGAAAACCAAATATACAACAAGGCAACTGGACAGCATCAAGTCCAATGAGGTCACCATAGTCGAAGTCGATGTTGTCAAAATCAGCAATCGAAAAGCGCAAATACCAAAGGGAAATGAACTACAGGAGCAGCAGCAGCAACAAGAGAACCAGCAACAGCAAGAAGAACAAGTAGAAACAGCGATAAGCTTGGAACAGCAGTCAGTTGGATTAGGAATCCAAGGAGCAATGAAGGTGGCAGCCAATGAGACAGATTTTTTAAATTGTGCACAATTTAGAGATTGCAATACCAGAAATAATAACAACAACAAGTCGACCAACAATATTAGTAATGACAGTGGAGTGAGGGAAGCAACAGCAAGTGGTAGTAATGGCGAAGATGATAGAGTAGTGGCCAGTGAGGCTATGGAGGGCAACGTGGACAATGACAATGTGCTCGTTAAACCAATGTTAAAGTCAAGTAAGAAAAGTTCGCAGATTACAGGCCAAGATCAAGACGAATTGCTGGACGATGAAGTTGCAAACATAAATAATGGAATACCAACAACAAATGTTGATGGTATGAAGGAAATGTTGGAAACGATAGTTGTGCAACAACAACAGTCACAACAACAATATAAAAATTATCATTGCCCCACTGGGAAATCATGTTGCAATGGCACCAGTCCAAGTAGTAGCTACGTGCAAACTTTCATTGAAGTTGGCGCGGGTGAGTTCAACAAATTGTCAACTACAAACGATGACGACGACGACGACGACTACAACGAAGTTCAAGAAGCTGAAGACGATAAAAATGATGATAATGATGATGATGATGATGATGATGATGATGTTGTTGTTGCTGCTGTGGGCATGAGAAAAAGTACAGCAATAACAACAAGAGATATTAGTTTATCATGCAAACCCCAAACTTGCAACAAAACTGACCTGAACTGTCACAGCAAGCGGCTGGGGAGACATAACAGCGACAGTGGCAACTTTATACCTGCAGAAAATCAGCAACAACACCAAAAGCAGGAACAGCGAAAATTCATTGTGGCTAGAATGACGAGCTCAACCACAAAACAAGTGCAACAATCAATAAAAGCTTGCAACGAGCTACAACAGCAAAGACCCGCACAACAATTGGGTTTCCACGATGAATGGCAGTTGTTGCAACATTTGAGTGTAGCACATCAGCTTGCTGTATTGCATTTTTATGGCACGTACGGTGAGCGTTTACATGTGCCATTTTATCCTCTGCCTCAACATCATCATCACAAACACCATCGTCACCATCACCACCAAAAACAACAACAACGACAACAACAAACAATTGCTGTTTTTAATCTCAGATCTCAGTCGACTATGACAACAGCAACAACAACAGCAACACCAGCAATACCAACAAATGGAAATGATCAAATCGCTGGACAGGTGGAACGATTTTTCTTAGCTGTCATGGCATTGGATGATGACACAGCAACAGCAACAGCGGGAGTAGCCACAAAGTATGCAATCTTCTTGTGGCATATGGAAAATCGTAATGCCAACAATTGTATAAGTGGCAGCAGCAACAATTTTGAGACCATCATTGAATCACAACGCACGGCTATGAAATGGTTTGGACGCGCTCAACCGCTCACGCGTAGTTGGAGTGAGATACGCGCCACAGGACAATTTCATGTGCATGAAATGCCATCAGAAGTGTTGCCCTTGAATGAGGCATTCGATATTATTGTCAAAATGAAATGAGTATTGCATAGTTTGGTTACTTCATATGTGATTTTTATGCATTTCAGTTAAAGCAATTCATCAAAATGAAATGAAATGAAATGAAATGAAATACTGCATTGCATACATTTAGGCAAATGGAAAAAAGTCTGAGTTTTATTTGTAGTAAATAGTATGAGCCAAAAAGCATATTTTGCATATTTAAATAATAAATATTATATGTAGTACATATCACCATTTGAGCAAATGCAAGGAAGCAAATTAAATTATTTAATTAATGTTTTAATTTACTTAAAATCAAAACATGTGTGTTTACCAAAACAAATTCAATAAAAACACAAATAACCATTTTTTTTTCAATTAGTTTGTCCATGTCAAAGTGGAAAATGAGGAATGAGGAATGAAATATTAAAGTATGAACGATTTTAATTGTAAATATGACAACATTTTTGCTAAAAGTGCCAATTGACATATTTTGAATTATTTATTACAAAATAGAAAATGAAAAAAATTGTAATATAATTTTTTTCATTTTTGTTTTCTTTCTTTCAATTAATTTAATATTCAAAATTTTTTGGCTCAAAGCAATTTTTAATGCAAATAATGAGAGAGAAAAAAATAAAAATATGATGAAATGATGAAATAATGAAATTTCTAGTTAAATAAGTTTTAAATAAAATTAAATATAAAGTGGAAAAAAAATATATCGAAATAAATATATAAAATAAAATTCATTCATATAAAAATTATTAAAATTTATTGTATATGATGATGGTGATGGTGATGATGATGATGATGATGATGATGATGATGATGATGAGAAAAAGCAAGAAATCAAATAAATATTTATATTTATAAATATTTATTAAATATAAAGCAATTTACATATTTTAAAAAATTGCTTAGTTGGCAGATTTTTTTTTTGTTTTTTTCTCATTTACAAAAAGAGAGTGTCAACATTTACTTTGTTTCAATGAAACTTACATGACTTTCATTAATCAGTTGTGGATATGAAGGACAAAATTTTAATCAAATTGATATACATAGATATGACTGATATATATTGTTTCTCAGTTTTGTGAAGTTTTGAATGAATATCTTAAGAAATACTGTTTGGAAAAGGAAGTTGCTTTAGCTTTTCTATGCGAACTACAAGAATTCAAATTTAAATTTAATAACTGCACGTCAACAAAGTAAGCAACAAGATTTGAGACAAATATAAGGGTTAATACACCTAAAAGTTTGGCAAAACATCTTCTAGAAATTCTTTTTGTTACAATCAATCAATCAATCAATCAATGACTCATTTTAGATTGGATTGAGGAAGAGCTATTTTACCTTTATACTAAACTTTTTCTTTGTGAGTTTCGTGATATATTTACCTAATTAAAAATTAATTAAAAAACGCATAAAGATATATTCTCACGCCATTACATTTAATATCTTTATGAACTCATAAAAAATGCAATTTACTTTTAGAGTAATTCAGTTCAGTTCAGTTCACTTTTTTTTTGGTTTTTAATTATAATATTTATAAATATACATTAACAAAATTAATCAACAACAATTACAAACATGTTTCTCTCAATATAATAAAAAAAAAAGAATGAGTGAATGCAAAAATGGAAGGAAACAACAAAACAAAATAAACAAACTAAAGAGATGGACCATGATGACTATGATGCTGCTTCTGCTTCTCCTTCTGCTGCTGATGATGATGATGATGACATGTTTTAATTTTCACAATTTAAATGAAAACCAATTCAGGACCGCTGTCACTTCTGCCATCTTTTATTAACAACATTTTGCATTTTCTGCTGCATCAACGATTTTTCCACGAATATTGCAATTTTTATCAATATAAATCTTTATATATATAAATTTGTTGGATTTTTTTCTTCTCCATTTTGTATTGTGGACTGGACGCCTGTAAATTGAGTTTGCCGCAAATTAATGCGACGAAGCGTTTATTAAGAGAAAAGAAAATCAAACAGCAAAAAAAAATTTCATCGACTCTTTTAGAGATTTAATAAAAACAAAAAAAAAACAAAAAAAAAAAAAAAATAAAAGAAAGAAGTAATAAAAAATCACATGAATAACCACAGTAAAGGCGCGATGCGTTCGCCCGCAAAAGCAACAAAATCAACAACAACAACAACAACAGCAACAAACAAACAAACACAATAATAATGACATGTCGAAAAAAATCCTCATGCAACCGAATTTCATTAACAACATGCAATAGTAAATCTGTTTGATAACATGTTTGCAACATATGTTTTGTTTTTGTTTTTTATTGGGGGACTACAGATGACAGAAACAAAACAAAAAAAAAAAAAAAAAACGCAAAAAAAATCAAATGGAACACTGAACTTTTCTATAAAATATACATTCATTTTTATGACGCAACTCTTGCGTTTTATTACTGATTTTAATTTTTTTTTTTTATTTTAATTTCTATGGATGCCAAGTATTGTGTATACAACACAGGATCGAATGATTGGATGAAGAGTGGTGAAGTTGTTGTGTCACTGATTGCATAAAAACAAAATAAGAAATGAGTTGGTTCTATCGACATTTTATTTCTCTTTATAGATACAAATATACAGAGATCTTCTCGTCGTCTGTTTATCATTGTTAAGTCGATCAACCTTGTTATGTTTGGGTGATATAACTGATTTGTTAATGAAAATAATGTCTTAAAATCTAATCAACGGTTTGTAGTTTCATCCATTTATCAATAACTAAGAGATAAATTAGCTAATATTGTAAGTAGACAAACAGTAAGAAATATATAAAGGCTACGACAAAACACCCAACGATGCTTTGTCTATGAGGTGCATTTAGATATTCTTCAGTGCATTACAAACATCATGACATAATCATAATACCTTGTAATCCATTTGCAAATGATAAAAAATAAAATATTAAAAAAAATTAAAGTTGTTAAAATAAATTAAAAATCTGCATGCGACATTGCAAGCACTTTTTATATTATTTCCTTTTTGTGACTTCAAGTGAAGTATTGTAAGCAGAAATTGATGTTTAAGCACATCAAGAGAAGTCAATCTTGAGGTATATTTTTGTATATATTAAGAAAGTTGAGAAAAAAAAAAAATTGTTTCTTTAAAAGGTAATGCATAATTAAGTGGAGTTTCCAAGTTCAATATTGACTGTCTATATACCAAATTAATTGCGAAAATGAAAGCTTGTAAGTTTTAGGAGGTCACATAGACTACATGCTAACCCTAGGAAGTTAAAATATTGACAACTTGTTCTTATTATGAGGGAAATAATCATTTATATGCATATTCCAATCTTAAGATTAATAAATGGTGGATGAATATAAAATGAATGATTGTAAGTTTGTGGACTCTACACAGACCACAAATCATTGGATCTAAGAAGGTAATACTTTGAAGACATAAGTAAGTACTTATTACTATTACTATATGAGGTATGTAAATGACCTTTAAGAAAGGGCACTTTGAAATTTCAATCCCATCAAGGTTAAATGGTGTATGGAATCTATTCTGCTGTATAGAAATGACTGTTTGAAAGTTTGAGATCTCTGCCAAGATCACAACTACTGGACCTAACTAACTAACTAATTTAAACATTGTGTTCCGATTAGGGGAAATTCATACATTACGTCATTCGTTATGGGTATGAACAAAGTGTGACCAAATGAGATAGTGACGTCACTCGTCAAAATCTACAGTATTAAAATGAAACATTAACTGTAAACGAAAGACTTAAAAATATTACCAACTCTATCTTTAGGCTTTGTGCCCTATTGGAAATCCTAAGAGACAAACATTTAAAGATCAGAGAAAGTAAGGAAACACAATATTATCGGTTTCCACTGCAAAATATGTGACGCTACACCACATGCGAAAGAGGGGGTGGGGGTCGTGAAACAATCATGAAATTCATGTAACGTAATATGTGAATGGCCCCTTATGAAGTAGATAATGAGAATCGAGACATATAATATACTTCTCCAACGCGTTTTCTTTATATTAGAAAAAATATTTCATTTACTGAAAACTATGATTCTTAAATAAATAGATAAAGCCCAGAAGTATACAATACTATATTTAATAATAACAACATTTTGTTTGTTGCTTGACATTGAAATTGAATTGATTTGTTGTTGTTGTGTTTTTTTTTATTTGCAAATTTATTGATAAGCGAACTTTGGCTCCATCATCATTTCAATGCAGCTCACTACTCACTACTCACTACTCACTACTATTGTTGTAATATTGTGAATCTTCTTACTTTTGTTGTTGTTGTTGTTGTTGTTAGTTCAAAGCATATCAATGTACAAAGTTTCGTATTGCGAGAGTCACCATATTTCTAATTTTTTGCTTACACATTTGTTTTTAAATACATTTATTATAAATAAAAAGATTTTGCTCGCTCTTCTCTCTTCTCTTTCCAAAAATACTAACTCACTTACTAACAAACGCACAAAACTCTCTTAAACATTTCTTTGGCTGCTCTTTCATTTGTTTGCTCTAAGCAAGCGACATCATCATCATCATCATCATCATTGTTAGTAAAATAGCGGCATCTCTTTGTTAAAACTTATTTTGTTTTCCATTCTTGTTATTATTATTGCTGTTGCGTTGCTTTGGTTTAACTGTTGTTTTTTTCTCCGTTTTTTTTATTTATTCATTTGTTGTTTAAGTTGTGTCCACTCAACTCAATTAGTTTTAATCGAAATGTGAATGCAAAAGTTTTCATTATTTCATTGTGCGCATTTTGCAAATTAATAGAAAAAAAAAAAAAAACCAAACTATAAAATAAAATGAAATATTTGCCATCTAAACAAATTATTTTGTTTATTATTAATTAAAATTATAATTATTATTATTATTATTAATGTTGTTAATGTTGTGTATGATATGTGAATACGAGTATAGTGTGTTTTATATAATTAAAATTATCAGTATTTTTTAAGTTACAAATATTTGCATATTTAATATTGTTGTTTTTATTGCCGGTGATTTTAATTAGAAATGAAAAAGAAAAAACAGAAGAGAAGAGAAAAAAAACGAAGTAAAGTTTTAACGAGTCAGAAGAAATTCATTAAGCAGTCCATAGAAGTCTCCTCATGACATTTTTGTTTGTGTCGCGTGTTTTGTGTTAATTTCGCATGCCTTCGTCATTATATCAAATCAAATTTATTGCGTCAATTTTGAAACGAATGACAGAATAAAAGACCAATGGTCATTAACTCATTCAGTTATTCATTCATTCATTCATTCGTTAACGGGTTTTTTTTATTCATTTGCTTCTTTAGTCGGCGTCGGCGTCATCGTTTTTGTTTGATTTTGCTTTTGTCGAATTTTCTAAAAATACAAAACTAAAAAAAAAATTCATATTTAAGAGAGACATTTTAGTGGTGTTTGTCATGAGTTCTCCATCATATGGTAAGAGAATTGAGTTCTCTTTCACTTGAATTTATATTTATTATTATTTAATATTTAGTTATCAATGACAAATCAACTAAGAAACCTGGTGATTTGAAAACGTTTTTTGGCTCTGAAGATGTTTTTGAATCTAATGAAAATGATCGACTCTTGGATCATGCCCGTGCAAAGGCACAAATTCATATTCTCCATCATCGCGATCATCAGCCGCCATCACCACCGATTTCACGTGCTGACTTCAGAATGCATGGCATGGATAAGAAAGGTTTAACCAGCAGCAGTAATAGCAACAGCAGCAGCAACAGTAGAAGCATTCGTAATACCAAAGCAAATCATCCAGTTTTTGATGGTAAGTACGAGTATGTATTGCATTTGAAACAGTTAAGAAAGTTGAAATTGGGGGTCATTGACCTCTTGTCCCATTCGTTCGTTCGTTTGTTCGTTTGTTAGTTTATTTGTCTTTGTTGGTTTTCATTCGTTTGTGGCATTTGTGGAAGTTGAAAAACAAAACGGAAACAATGTTCTGTGCGCAATGTGGTTGCAATGATGACGATGGTGATGGCGATGGCGATGACGATGACGATGAAGTATGCAATGAAGTTTTTTGGGGCAGACTTTTCAGTTTGTTTTTGCTAAGTTGGAACTATGATTTTTGTTGTTGTTGTTTTTGCATGCAACATTTGCATGAATTTATTTTAATGCCTCGTTGCTTTTGAACATACAAATGGGTTATACTATGGGTTAAGTCTAACAAATGGGGCTTATTATGAGTGGGGTAGGTTTAGTCAAAATATGTACAAGAAAAAACAGTTCAATGTGTGGCTTTTGAGGAATTTTAGCTAAGATTTTTTTTTGTTGAAAGAATTCAACAACAAAAAATCAACAAATGTGGTAAGAGTGAATAAAAAATGTTTATTCTATATTCCTGGCATTTATCGTGCATGTCCAAGCACAAAGCAGGCAAATGGAGGTAGATAACAAAGAAAGTTGTGATTGACCAACAAGTATTATAAGAGGAAGAGAAACTTTTTCAAAGGCATAGAATTGGTCGTGGTCGTGGTCATGGTCATGGTTATAGGCTCTTTGATTTGACTATAAAACGCTATTGCTTTTGCGATTCAGGAAGAATGATAAGTTGAGTAGTTGAGTTCACAAGTTGTTGGAATGTTAATCTATTGCTTCATTAACTTTGCATAGTTCAAAATGATTCAAAATCATTCCGA
This sequence comes from Amiota mariae, assembly GCA_035041805.1. Taxonomy (NCBI): domain Eukaryota; kingdom Metazoa; phylum Arthropoda; class Insecta; order Diptera; family Drosophilidae; genus Amiota; species Amiota mariae. The sequence goes on from JAWNKV010000348.1 coordinate 4,423,611, forward strand.
ATAGTCAGTGAATAGTATATACAGAATGTCGGAAATAGTAACAAGGCAGGGTATATGGTAGTGGTCTCAGTTACTCTACTAATTTTAGGCAACTCTGTTCTAATGCTATTGGGACTATACTAGTTCCATATGACCCTTGTGGCGTTTTCAATAGTTCATTTACTGGATGGGTAACTTTAACTTAGTCATTTCATAATGGAATGTAATTTTTTGTACTACTACCCTGCACTTTAGTCGAGAGTGACTAAAAATAAGATGGTGTGGGTCACAAGTGACCACAGATTAATAAACTTGTACATATTCATCTACCTACTCTCAATGTTTACTCACTAGTCTAGGCTCTTAGTTTTAGAGATTTGGTATTGAAATTTTGTATTATATTTCGATTTAATCAATTCTCATAATTGCTCAGAACGGATATTTGACAAAACTTTTCATATTTGACTGTAATGGAATCTATAGAAAATTATGAATTTTACTTATCATGTAACTCCCATGTTAAACAAGCCTTGATTCTGAGAAACATAAACTATAGCTTAACCAATTCATTTCGCGATTTCTTTTGGCAAAAATCCTTATTATTTTATGTTTCAAAATTTATATTCATCTACATGTTTTGTCCAACTTTTAATGCAAGCAAATTATGCAGACAAAAATCAGTTTCAGTTGCGTATTTTCGCAACATTTCAACATTTTGAGTTTGAATTTTGCATCCGGAAAAGGAAACATAACAAGTTTCACATAGAAATAGTTCTTCATATCTGAATAATGAGCAGTTGAGTTATTTTGCAAACAAATATATACGTATATTATATCCATATACTCGTATAGTATGTACATATTTCTATTTCTATAATCATCCTTATGTTGTATGATGTTCTTTGTTGCATCTGCATTAGCGGCAAATAATTTCCTGCTCATTCATTTGGCATGATTTTCTTCACCTCCACCTTTTGTACTCTTTTTTATCTCTCTCATCATGTTTTCCGTATAACTTTTGTTTTTTTAGTAATTCCATGTGTTTTTCTATGTTTTTTTTTTTTTTTTTTTGAAATTTCTCTAACATTTTTCACTTTTTGTAGACTAAATTACTAAAAGCGAATATTTTTTATTAGAAATTTGTAGAAATATTTTTCTTATATGAAAAATGTAACAAAAAATTTATATAAAATCAAGTTTTAGTATTTTGATTACACTAAAAATTAATGTTTTTTTTTTTTTTTGCAACACACACAAAGATTTATCATCAATATTTTATTTTAATATTTTTGATAGAATCCCTTTTTTCTTTTAATTTTTTGTTAATGGCAAAATATATATTTTTTATAGGAAATATCGAAATATATTGCAATTTAATATTGTAATTGGTATATACAAACGTGTATTTCCTTTAACTTTTCATTTCATTTCAATGATTTAAATAAAGTATCCATTTAATTCAGTTTGAGTTCATGAATGTGAATGTAAATGAAAAATGTTATTAAACCTAAATATTGTTGCGAATTTATATTTATGGTGGAAATAATTATTTTCTTATTAACAAAATATACAAAAATACAATAAATTACGAACAAGAGTCATAAATCCACTTTAAATATATCAGTCTTCACTTTATTTTTATGAGATGTCATGCTTTACTTTTGAATGAGTCCACAGAATTACTTCCACTCAAAGTCAGTAAATTTTTGATTGCAATAATTTCTTTTTTTTTTCTCTTATCGCCATAATTTTGTTTTCATTTCTTTTTCTTACTCTTCTTGTTGTAACCTTCATCAGAATGTTATTGGGACACGACACATAGTAATCAGCACCTTGGCAGCACTTGTTGATCGCTACGATTCGTTTTATTGTAACAATTTATGATTTTAACCTAGCATTCATTAAAGAAGACTTCATAATGAACACTAAGCCTTTCCCTCCATAAAACAATTCACTCTTTCCTTTTTCAGCTAACAAAATGAATATGTTTCAGTCGGAGTTGCCTGATTAACAAAGGGAAAAACTTTAAAATTAGAGTTTTTCAGTGGAAAACTTATGATTTTTTTTATATATGAATAATGTTATTATGTTTATAAAAATATAGTTGCCCACCAAAGAGGGCTTGCTATTGTATGTGGCATCATAGACTGCTATTTCTGCAGCATCTCAATGTTGGAGTTGCTTGCCGTTCCCCACTGCTGCATTGCATCTGTCCCCTCTGGCTTCTGAGCTGCCTTATAGAGTCTATCTATGTTTTCTAAACTAAGTTGTTTCAAGGAGCCGGTGCAACTTTCCGCTTTTTATTTGTAGCTACACTTGTTTTGCTTTAATGTGTGGCCTCTTGGCCATGTGCTCCTTGAGCTATCGCTTTATGGAATAGTGGAACCGTTCAATATTTCGTGTATTAGTGTATATGATGCTTTCATTTGATAAAATGAATGCTGTGTCATCTGCTTATGTTGCAACCTAAACATTATTTCCAACTGGCATATCAGCATTATATATTTCATATTGGATTGTAATAACTATTCTTCCTAGGATTACCAAAGGCTGAATCTATGAATATAAAGTATAGTAAAATTAAACCAATAATACGACTTCATTGAATGCCTATAACTTTGGTATGGACAATTTTCTCACTCATCTAGCTGGGGTTGCAAAACTGAAACAAAGACTTTGAATTAGTTATTAACTTTTCCTTTTTCTAAAACTTCAGAGGAATCCAATTTAAATATTGTTTTGTTGAAAAAATACCAAATTTAATTTTAAATCATTTAAATATTTTCTAGTGATTATTGACATTACAAACTACTAATAGCAATAAAAAAAAAAAAAATGAAAATTGTTGTTGAAATTAATTTGATCTTAATGTTTTTCTTATCTAAATTTATCTGAAGCATTTTAAATGTAGAGCTGCAAAACTCTTCTAGTTTGATGTGTTGTAAAGTGTGTCAGTCATCCATCTTTATACCACAATTTTTTTCTTCTTCTTATTTCCCACCAAAAATCATTATTTATTTTTTTAATTTGTTTGCATTTTATTTTCGTTTTTTTTTTTTACATTTTTTGGTATTTTTGTCAACGCTTTTCATACCATTTAAATGAGTCTTTCAAAGCTTTTACCTCAAGTAAATGCACAAAGGCAAAGCCAAACTCGTTTGCTCAGTGAGTTTGCATCATTCGCATGTTGACATCTAAAAGCATTTAAATGTGTATGCAATTTTTCTTTATTTTCATCGTTCTTTCTCTTTCTCTTTCTCCTTCTCCTTCTCCTTCTCTATTTCTATTTCTTCTTCTTCTATAAAAATAGATATATACAATATGTGAATGAATGAATGAATGTTTTTTTTTTTCTCGTCTTTGAAATAGAAGAAGAAAAATGTAAATAATATTGCATTTCGCAAAGTGTTCCATGTCAGAGAGCGCGCGTATTAAAAAAGAAATAAGAAAAATGAAAAAGGAAAAACCATAACAAAATAGAAAAAATCAAGAAAAAAGTAGAAAAATAAATAGAAAGCAAGAAAAATCAGTGAAAACCAAAACTGGCAACATTTTTGTTAACTTAAACCAACATGTGATGCACAATCATTCATTCATTCATTCATTCATTTCAACATTCATTCGTTCATCGTTGATTCATGTAGTCAGTCGTTCTTCATGCATTGGAAGCGGCATCGGTGACATAGAAATGCATAAAATGCGTATACGCTATGTTGGTTTAAGCAAATAAACATTTACAAACACAAATACACAATACACACAAACACACACACACACACACACACACAGATACAAACATATGTATGTGTTTGTGTATGCGGATGTTGAGAATTACATTTATAAATGAGCACAGCAATTGCAAAATGAGGGAAAAAAGAAGGAAAGGAAAACGAAAAATGAATTGACTGCAACGACACTTGGCTTATAATGATTGCCAAATGAAAAGGAAAATTCGCTATATAAACTCTACTTGAATATGTGTGTGTGTGTGTGTGCGTGAATATGCGAGTGTGTGTGTGTGTGTGTGTGTTTATACAAAGTGAAAAAGTCGCTAAACACGTTTAAATATGTTTGAAATATGAACTCATTACATGTTTGCCGTAAGCTAAAAGTTGCCAATAGGATTTAGTAATGTTGAAGGACTCAGTCACTCATTCATTCATTGACATTTGTGGTGGCTTCGAAGTGATATGGTAGAAGTGGGCAAATGGCTGAAGGATACCTGATTTTGTAACAGATTTTGGCTTTGCTTGTTTCCTTTTTTTTTTTGTTGGGTGGTGTTAATTAAAAAACTTTTTTTGCTTGTCAGAGAGAGTACAATAGAACAATGTATGATGATGAATTATATTTGAAGTGAAGTATAGAATACTTTTAGGGATACTTAATTTTTTGAATTTTTTATTTTGAATTTTGTTTGTTTGCTTATTAATTTTTCAATCATTGGTGGAATTATTTTCTCTCCTTGCAAGTGATCAGCAGTATTATGTATCCAATTTTAGAGGTTTTCAGAGGAAATTAATTAAGCAAAGGGAATTGTTGGATCTATTGAGCGAATCAAATGGTAATCGTTATAGCCAAGTCATAGGGAATTGTGAAGGTTTGCCAGGTAGACCATAGTAATATGTATATTCCATAATGATGATCATGTTAGTCTTCTTATTTAAAATGTAATAAACGTATTTGAAAGTATTCATCAAAGAAATTTTCTTTAAAATTGTAGAATTTACAGATGTCTCCAATTCATATTGTATTTATCTAAATAACCATGTGAAATGCATTCGATTGTAAAATAAGCGGGCAAATTCTATAAATTCACAATATATTATCAAATAAACAAATACATAGAAAGGAAACAAAGCAAATGTCAATGTGCGACAAAGTTGTTCAAGTGTATAAGCATATTTACATATACATTCACATATGTTTATAAGTACATATAACCATTCATTTGTTTATGGTTACGAGAGTCAATCAACAAGTTCTTGAGTTGAAGGACATTTGGTATTGCTGAGGGACTTCTGTTCGCTCATTGAGGGTCATTGGTGGAATTGCAAATCGATTGCAATGCAAAATATATTTGGAGTGGATTGAACTTCGAATCTTCTTCAGAATAATGAAAGATATATGGATTGATTACATTCGTAATCTTGCATTATATTAAATGAATCAGAAGGCAAAGTCTATTCAATCAGTTGGAAATGTGATGGTCACAGGTTTCCTTGGGACTCATGTTAGCTTATGTTAAGGATAAGTTTAACATGCTGCTCTCGAGTACACATGCGTTCACCCAGAATCCTTGTGGCCCATTGTGATGCCTGATACGGGGACTCATAATTATTATTATTATTACTGTTTGGATCTAGAAATCATGACAAATTTTGTGATTTTCTGCTCTTTTCCAATGTGTAGAAACAGTTAAGGGAAGCAAGGATTATTTTTATCACTTAGGTAAATCTTATTGTGTGGAAAGGATATTTTGACGTTAATTATATTACGGAACTGATATCCTAGCAACTTCATTCATACCACACAGATGCCAATGGATCGACTCTCGTATAAGTTTATGTATAATATTAAATATTTGCACAGGTAACAAGTGTATCTTTTTCGCAGTTCTGAAATTTATTTAAAATAAAAATCATAAAAAAAAAAAACACAAAAATATTATACACGATGAGACCGAAGTTGTTGAGAATTGTGTGTTTTCATGTTTTATACAATACGAGTATAAGAACATATGTAAATAGAATTTATATAGTAAATGTGTGCATGTATATATGTATGTATGTATATATATATATATATATATATATATATTGTTTGTATATAGATATGTGTGGATGTCCTCGAAAGCCTCTTAAACACACGCGAATTTACACCCTCAACATTTAACAGCATATCTACATGCATACTCACATATATATATATATATATATATATATCTGTACATACATATGTATACAAAGCAAGCATGTGTGAGTTCGCTTGCTTAAATAAACATAAATAAAAGAAATTTATGGTGAAAATTGAAATAAACCGCAAACATAAAGGTACGTGGCATGCATTAACATGCAATCAGTCAAACAAACACATACTCATACTCATCAAATTCACTGATACACACACACACACACACACACACACACCTACATATAAAAGAAATATTCAGTATTCACATTCACATACACAGATAGAAATGCAAAGCATGCATAAGTCATCATGTGCAATTTCTCGTGCAAATATACGCAAATAAAATAAATAAGAAACAAACAAAAATAAAAAAAAAAATGAAAAGGAAAAGGAAAAATAAGATGGGAAAAAAAAAGGAAAAAGCGGCAGAAGGGGGAAAAATATAATAAAAAGAAATTATGCCTTTAACTTAAGTGTGTGTAGTCAGTCAAAAGCCAACGAATATAAAAGAGTTGAATGAGTGAGTTGAATTTGTGTTCAGACTCAAGTGAAAAAAAAAAGAAGAAATGGAAAATACAAACACAAATATAACTACGAGCAACAGCAACAACAATTTTAATAATAATAACAACAACAACAACAACTTTGGCCAACCAACATAAGCGAGTGAAATTAAGTAGAAATTCTTATGCATTAGTATTGTACGTATTTGTGTGTGAGAGAGACGTAGACATGCAAACTCAAACTCAAACTCAACTGTTGAAGTGCATTAAGCACTGAAGATGAAGTAAAAATGCTTTTTACCTTTATACTCGAAACACGGTAATTGCTGTCGCTGTCGCTGTTGTCGTCGTCATCGTTGCAATTGTCGTCGACGCCATCATCATCGTGATCAGCTTTGGGTTCGGTTTCATAACGTTGACAATAACAACAACAACAGCAGGAGTAGCAGTGCTACGAAAAACATTGCGTATGAGTGACATTTGCGCTATGAGACTTTATGAAGTTTGTTTACTGTAGATACATTTGTGTGTGAGTGTGTGAGTTTGAGCTTTGCTTATAAAACTTTTATAATAAGTATAAAACTACACGTTGATTGCTTTACAAAAGAAAACTCTTCAGACGTTTTACTTTTAAAAACTACAACAACAACAGCAGTAATAACAACAACCACAACAACAACAGCAGTAATAACAACAACCACAACAACAACAACCACAACAACAACCACAACAACAACGACTCCAATATGCTGCTATACGCGACAGTTAATTAGTTTGACTAATGCAAAAAGGAAGTACAAGTAGTAAGTGGTAAAAGTATGAAGAAAATACTATTTTGTACAAGTAGATGAAAATAAAAATATGTAGATATAAATGTGAGGTAATTCTTATAAAAATAAAGAATGGGAATTGAAATTATGAAGTATAAATTAATTGAAAGGATTCCGTAAAAGAATAAGAATTCAAATGAAAACAAACTTTTCAAATAAAACGAACAGTAATTTGAATTTCATATGTGAGTAATTTGGGAAATAACCATTAGTCAGCCAATTGTTTCTAGTATTCAACCTTCTATAGATTTTCCCAATTATCTCATTCATAAGCTAGTTTCATCCTGTTGCTTACTACAATATTAAGTTGATGTCATCAATCCATTTTTTATGTATTTTGACAATTTTGTACTCAAATTCTCATGCTGCATTCACACAGAGAGAATCTGTGAAGTACTTATAGCTACAACGTGACCTCAGGCTAACTTGGCTAAGACGAAATAGATATAACTCAGCCTGGCAATTAGAAAAATATATTGTCTGCTTATTTCACACTTGCAACTAAGCTTTGAAAACAAGATTCTCTTCTTCTTACCGCCGTGCCGCATGTAGAGTGTCGAGTTAATTTTTCGCTTAAAAAAATTAATCAAAAATGGTTTGTATGAACGTTTCATGATGAAACATGACTACATCGGGGAGTTTGAGCAAGTCGACGACCATCGTTCCGGCAAAGTTGTTGTCAATTTGTCTGGTCGCTTGAACAAGTGCGGCGTCATTTCTCCACGCTTCAATATACCCAACAACGACATCGAGAAATGGACACCCAACTTGTTGTTATCACGTCAATTCGACTTCGTCGTATTGACAACTTCCGGCGGCTTCATGGATCATGAAGAGGCTTAACTCAAGCACTTTGATGGCAAAATCATTGGCTATTTCTTCTCAGTTCTGTATCGATGATCAATCGATGTATCGTATTAAAATAAATAAATGATTTTTTTTTTATATAGTAAAGCCTTACAAAATTATAAAGTGACGCTGAAACCAGTGTGGATATATTCCTTGCAACTTTGTGGGCACTGTAACTAATTCCAACATAGATATTCTTCAAAGATATGAAAAGAAACAGTCAGAAGAATTGTCAATGCTCCTTGTTACTAACTTCGTGATTCACAAAATTTATGAAATTTTATTTTAGCTTCTAAGTAGTTTTCAAATAAAATTATAATAATAAATCAAACTCTTCCTTAGTAAACTTGACCACTGGATTACCACCTCTTTCAAGCTTAAAAAATTGAGAAACAAGCTCTTCGATTCGAGTATTTGACCCAACAAGATCTGGATTATGTATTTCATGAATTTGATTCTGTAACTTTTGGTTCATCAGTTATTTTCCATTTGAGCTACATAATCGAGCTTTTGACATTTTGCTTTGGTTATTTGTCTAATTTTGTCTTGTCATCAACCTTGGTGTTCTATTTTTAAATAGTATTTTTTATTTACTCCTATAAATGATATTTTCATTGCTCTCTGATTCACCTGAAACTTATGATTTGTATACCTTTCAAATGAAATCTTTACCTGATTAGGGTAGCATACAAGAGTCATATGCATACTGCAGCGAAGTTTTGTATTAAATTAATTTATTTCATGAAACAAAATTACAATGCATCGCACCAAAACACAGACAAATCTGTCACAACATCTCGATCCAATTCCTAACAATGCTGACGTTTTTCTTCTTAAATTTAAAAATAAAATCCCTCATTAATCAAATTATATTCTACATACTTCTTCTTCCTGTCGATCATCAACTGCTGGCACACCAGGGCTACCTGCATTCATTAAAGTGCTGCCAAGATGCCCTCGTTTCGTAACAATACATACAAATCTTTTTGGGCAAATTATTTCCCATCCATAAAAAATTCATCAATTCATCATTTGTATTGATTATTCGATGTCAATTAGAATATAATCTAGAAAATTACTCCATTTATTGTTTATGATATTATGAGGATATTTTTCTTAGAAAATTAAAATTCTGTTTGCATGCATTCATTTTAAAGTAATTATTCCTACGATTTAAGTGGTGTACTATACTTTATTTATAGTTATTATTCTTTAACTTTTAACTTCTTCTCAGTCTCTGTTGTTATTTTCCTGGTAAATACTTAATGCCGGTTGTCATATGTAGAAGGTATTCATGGAAAAACTTTATCAATTTAAATATTATTCATTTCATTCCATTTCTCTTTCTCTTTCCCTTTCCCTTTCCCATTACCATTAACATTCTTATTCTGATTCCTCTATATATTCGTAGTATTGTAAGTAAGTAACTATTTTTATCGTTGACTTATAAGAAAGTTTTTCGGAACAATTGAAAAGTAAAGTGGTAACTCTGGTCATTTATTTCACTTGCTTAAATTAAGAAGAAACTTTGACTAACGAAGTTACTTTCATAAAATATTTCTTATGCTTTTCAAGAAATATAGTTTGATATGCCATCGTACATAGATACTCGTACTATCAAATATCAAAAGAAACATGAAGAATATGCAGAAAGAGAATGGGAATGAGAAGATAAAGGAGAGAAAGCAAGAGAACTAACTGCCAATGATAATTTTGAAACGTGCAAAAGAAAAAAAAAAACATTACCATTACCACCTACGTTGAAGGTGTCCAATGAGTCAAAAAAATGAGCCGAATTGTGTGCAATTTAACTGTCATTTTCTGTATTTTTTATTGCCAAATACATTTTACAATAGTTTTTTTTTTGTTGCATGCTGAACGTTAGTTGCTCCCTCCCCTCTGTCCACTCCTAAGAAGTTCGTTTTGGTTTGGTTTGGTTGAAGTCAAGTCAAGTTAATGTTCCTGCAGCAACGCTTACCATTTTTTTTTCTTTTATTTTCATTATTATTCGTTATCGCCACTGACACTTTTCGCAATTTATGTTTATTTTTTCTCTTTCGTTTTTGTTCTTTTGCCTTTCTTGTGCCACTTAACAAAAGTTAAAAAAGGTGAATGCGCAAAACTTTTAAATGAGGCACATAATTCATAAATGTGGGCAGCATTTTGGATGGGCAATGGATGATGATGGGCCAAGTTAAGTGAGTAAAGTGTAGTGTAACATAGTTTTTCATAGTTTCATATAATGAAACTTGTAGTTACGAGTATATAGAGAAGAACTACTAACAAGAATAAGTGATATTCATGCTAAACTTATGGATAGATAAAAATGTATCTCAAGAGAAATGATGTAAGTAAAAATCTCATAAAGAGAAGTAAAATTAGAAAAAGTTCAATTAATAAGCAAAGGTTATCAGAATTTTGTTGCTTATGTTTATTTTTCTTATACTATAATTATTTATAATGAAAAAATTTCTTTAATTAAAAATGAGATTAAACTGATCATCTGATGACTCAAAGGGCAAATTTTCCTTTTCACAATTATTTACTAATTATTTACATGATTTGTTGATAAACAGAAGATCAAACATAATTACGCTGAGCCACCACAAATAAAAAAATTCACACCACAGACTACGCTTCAGTGATTACACTATAATCATAATTGCACACAAACTACTAATACACAGAAACACAGATAAATTATTATTTGAAACTGTTAAAATTCTGTTAGCTTCTGTTTTCTTGTAAATAAAAAAATACATCTATCTACATTTTACACATTGAATTATTGAATTTCATTCATTACTATCGCAATAATTTTTAAATAATTGTATCTGATTGTACAATAAAAGCAACACTAACAAAAAGAAGAAACAATCACAGCAAATTGTCCCCTGTTGATTTTATTAATTAACATATTTCTATTTATTGATTATTTAAATGGGAATAAATTAATTTTGCAAAAAAAAGTTATGAAATTACGTATTTCTTTTTAATGCTTTTTCGATTCACGTGCTGAGAGTATCTGAGATATAAATATGCACTAACTGATTGAGATACAATTGAGATTCACTGGTAGTTTCTTGGTAATTTGTTTCTTTTTTTTTTTTTGTGTGTGTTTGTTTGTTTGCTTATTAAACAGTTGATTGTTATTGTAACCAAGTAGTATACGAGTATATTTATTTTTTGTAGACGACACAAACATTTTTCATCTTTCCCCTCTGCTCGTTTTCTTTTACTTTTCATATTTTATCTAAGATTAAATTAATAGTAATAAAATATAATAACACAAGATAGAAAATGAGTTTCAGTTTCATCAAAGTTTATATACCTTTCACTTGAAGTAATGACAACTTTGTATCAAAAATTGGTCATATAAAATTAGATTCTATATATTTCTCTTTCAAATTGCATTAATTTTGTATACATAGAACTTTTAATCATAGATTTGTGCCATAGATTTATATGAAATATTCGTTGGAACAGTGAAATCATTAGATATATTTAAATTTTTCCATGAAAAAACAAACTTCACATATGAAATATATGTTTGAGCTATCCAAATTCTTGTTATGTTATGCTGATAATCATTTGAAGTTATGTTTGAATACTCATTGAGAATTGGAAAAGTTTTCTTCATAAAAACTTGTGTTCTCCTTACCATAACCATGGAGGAGATAAAATATGTAATTCTTTGATTCATCCTATTTTTGAATGCATGTGATATATTAATAAATATTTATTTCATATCGATTAAAATATCATCAGCAAGAGACTAGTTTGCTTAAAAAGAGACTTGGTTATATTAGATTAGCGGCCACCAGTGAACCTATTGGGACAATTTTCGTAATCACAGTTCCTCCAATATTTTGGTATTTCATTTGATTTCAAGTACTGGAAACCCAAATAGCAGATTCTGGTCCAGATTAGACTCTTACAATGGCATAGTACATGCTTTGCTGTCTCCTCCTCTTCATTACATGATATGATTGTGTTGATTTGTTTTAAGCTCCTCATAAAGTATCCCATTCTGATAAGTAGTTTGTGTTACAAACTTAATACAAAAGTTGTAATACACTTTATATTGTGAGAAGTGTATAAATGAAATGAATTTGTTTAGTGTTGCTGCTACTTCTCGGTTCAGTTGGGGTTAGTTGAGTTTCTTGCTAAAAGATCAGACAACAGATTAGTTCTATTTTAGCGATAAATCTTAACGGTTCGCTCTATCAATGAGCATCTCGTCTTCATTAGTTTTTTATTTATTATTTAATACATGGTAAAACGTGTCTCTAGTATTTATTACATTATATGGTAAACAAATTTATGTATGAATGAACTGATGTGTAGGTGAATTTGTGTGTTCTATCATAATTTCAATAATAAAATTTTGTGCTTTTGTTTAAAGAATATTAAATTATTAATTTCTGAGGGCTTTTTCATGTGATATTTAAAAAAAATTATAATTACGCTATAAAATCATAATAATAATAAACTACAGTAAGTATATAGTTTTTATACCAATTTATGGGATTGCTTTGTTATTGTTCAATAGCAATAAATAGGATTCATTTTATTAATTTGTTAAAATGCATTTTGAATTGGTTTTATAATGAAATTGGTGTTAAGCGTTTAAGGGGATTTCACACATATTTAATGTAAATGAAATTGTTTTGCTTAAAAAGATAATGAACTTATAGGAAATTATTAATACATTTAATAATAGTTTTAATTGGTTTTCGTTTATTTTTTTTTTTTTTAACATTTTAAGTGTTAATTGTTTAGTTTAAATTAATTACATCTTGGATTCGTCATAAAAGCATTTCTTTGGAACCTATAGAAATGACAAACTTGGAAATAATTTGCGATTCAGAATCATAAATCAATTTTCAATATTTAAATTCAATTTTATATATATAAATTTTTTTTATTTTTTATTATTATTTATTAAAAATTTCATAATTGATTGAAATGATTGATTATTGTGTAGTGACGTCAGATGTTGAGTCTTTTCGTTATTGAGTTGAGAAATTGGAAGTGTTCCGAGTCATAATAGCATTAATCTCCAACTAAATTAATTCAATTATGCAGAAAGGAGTCTTTATTTTTCAATTTTAGAGTTCCACTGCTATGTGGTATGCCATGTCGTATGATCAACACATCTGATATAAATGAATTGATTTTATTTTATTTTATTTTAATTTTTAATTTTTGCTTTAAAAAACTGAATGATTAGTTTGCATACTAATTATATTCAACTAAATTTGTTGCCTTTAAATATCTGTATTTGCTTAAAAATCCATTGACTTTGAGACTGCGATCTCTTCCTCTGCAGAAATAAAGTTAAAAATCTTAAAGACAATGGGACTTCTTTTCATAAACATGAACAGAAAAACACTTCATTAAATAAAAAAAAAAGTTAATCATATAATTTGCGTTAAAGAGAATGAATTTCAAAAAATATTGTTTTTTAATTATTAACAAATCAGCAAACAGACAACGACATTCGGACATCAATAAACCTTGTGAAATTGTTTGCAATTTAATTGAAAGCTTATTGAATTGAAAGCAGATACTTGTATATTATAAACATACTCACTAACTGATTCAATTGCATAACTAAGCATACCTACAGCAACAACAACAGCAACAACAACAACAACAACAGTGTAGTACGAGCAACAATAATAGGTGACAAAAACTCAATCGAAATCAATTTGTATCTCGATGAATCGATGAATTCACAAGTGAATACGAAATGTCAATGAATAAACAGAAATCGAAACTGAAGCAAAATATTTGCGCGCAATTAACACGTCGTCAATAAATTCGGCTTTGACATTAAAGTCTCATATTGACGGCGATGTCGTTGTCGATATCGAAGTCAATACTAGTGATGCTGCTGATTATGATGGTGGTAATGGTGATGGCGATGGAGATGGTGATGGTGATGGTGATGGTGATGATGATGGTGACAAATACAAAATTAAATTTGAATTGAAAACCAAATCCAATGTTGGTTGATTGCAATGACAAAATCATTTAAGCTTCACACGATAGATAGATAGATAGATAGATACATCTATGTACTGCAGAAGAGATACAAACAGTCAGTTAGTCAGTCAGTCAGTCAGTCAGGATGGATACCTATAATTGTGACCTCGATAGAAAGAAAGAAAAAATATAAACCAAGGAATGCTTCCTTTTTTGTTGGTTTTTATATTTTTTTCTGTGAATTGGAATGAATATTTCTATCGTTATTAGTGGGTATTCAAATTCAAATGAGAGAAAAATCTATTAACAATTAGCAAACAAGTAACAAATGAATCATGATGATGAGAAGTTGACAGTTGGGTGGTGTTGGGTGTTCAATGTTGGGTGTTGGATGGGTAAACTGATTTGTATCATTGTCGTTGTCATTGGCGTTAAATGCGCTAATTATTAAAGGAAATATTTGCATTTTCACGCAAGTTGGCAGGTGCAAACGATGTGCGGCAACGATGACGATGATGATTATGATTATGGAAACTACACTACAATAAAGCCAATTATGGCACACAACTCTCAAGTCTCAAGGCGCGGCGATATCTCTTGGTGCGTCAGCTTAGTTGTTGCTTGCTGCTGCTGCTTCTGTTGTTGTTGTTGTTGTTAGCTTTAAAGGAAATGATAACAAGGACGAGGACGAGAACGAGAACAAAGATGATTGTGACGACAGCTTATATACTCGTATACTCAGTGTCATTGCTTGTTGTAAAAGTATTTTTGTTGTTGTAACTACATCAACCCAATCAGCGCCTGTCAATCTGTATAACAATCTTCTTTTGCATTACTTTGTCATTGCCACCATCATGATGATGATGATGATGATTATAATAATGGTGATGATTATCATGAGTTCTTATTATTACAGTGTAGTGTAGTATCGTTGTTGCCTTGAGGCATAGCGCAACGATTTTGCAATTTTAAACGTGCCAGAAAAATACGAAGCCACTCGATGCAACAACAACAACAACAACATCACCAAGCAACTACTAAGTACTAAGTTCTTTCTTTAGCTACTTTGTGCAGGCCTTAAGCGGCAGAAATGATTGCAAAATGGGTTAAATGCAGCTTGTTAGCACTTACGAGTACAAGAAAGCCAAGGCAAGGCAAAGCAAGGCAAGGCAATGCAAAGCAAAAAATCAAAAAAAAAAAAAAATAAAAATAAATGATAGACTACAATGAAATGGAATAGAATGGAATATAAAATGGCGTAATAAGTGCAGATATTATAAGATAAGGAGAAATCGGATGGGGGAGGAAAGAGGAAAAGGGATAATTGCATACTCAGTGCATTTGAATTGGTTGGATTCACATGAACAAGTGAGCGAGTGTTTTATATTTAAGATTTCTTTCTCGTATACCTTTCACACTTTAATGAGCATAGGTTTTATCAATTTGTCATGATATTTGGAACGCATAGAATCGAGCCTCAGAGAGCTCATCAAGTACAGATATATAAACAATTAGCATGATAATAGATTTAGTTAAGTTCATCGGTGCATCTGCATAATCTGCTCTCAATTTTTGATCTATTCAAACACAGACAAATTAGACATATTTAAAATATACTTAAAAATAATAAGAATTTAATATACATAAAATATACTAAAATATTAGTCCTTGTCTGTCTGTCTGTCTGTTGGTTTGTTTGTTTGTGCGCGTATCACATTAAAGCGATCCATTGGATTCAAAATCGAATTACTGGAAGATAAGAAGCTTTAATCTGAGTAACATAGAAAGCTTAGAGACATCTATTAAAATCAATCAAATAGTCTTTGTCAAACATCTAATTCTGAATTTGTTCTTTCTTTCATTTGTGCGCTATAAAATATAATAATAAATTTAAACAAACAATGATGATGTCGTGGAAGGCATTTAAGCTTCGGTGAAGAAAAATTAATGTCTTTTATGGGTTTTTCTTAAACAATAATAATTGTTTGTTATTTACAGAACAGCAAAGTGACAGGATGACACAATACGACAACAACATCACTGGAAATTCACAGCAACAGCAACAACAGCAGCAACAGCAACAGCAACAAGAAGAACAAGATGAAAAGCAACACACTAAATTAGACATGCAAAAATTCTCGCAGGATTACAATAGCCGTGGTGACTTTGGTGGCGTCACTGAAGTTGAAGGCGAACAAAACATTGCAACAATAATTTTAACGCCAACATCATTAGATGCAACAACAACAACAACAACAATAGTAGCAGTACCCACAACAATAATAACAAATGCTGCTAATGTCGATGGTGTTGGTGTTGGTGCTGGTGTAGTTGGTGGAGGTGATGACAATGGTGGAAATGCCTCCGGGCGAAATTATGCACATGATTTGGAATACAAAGGACCAAAGTGGTAAGTGTAATAGTGAGAAGAAATGAAATGAGTTTAACTAAGCACAAGTGCATAAGCTTTAAGGCTCTTTGATGGACAAACAAAAGCAACGCCTAAAAGTATGCTTTGCTATGAATTGCTTTGTATTTTATTGTTTGTTTGGCCTATAGCCATGTACTCGTATAGCTTAGCTTTCTTTTAACCCTTTGTGTATGAGTGTGAATGTGAGTGTCTGTCATGTCTGCTTTTGCGTTGTTTATATGCGTTTAACCATTGCCCTCCTCACTCATCACTCATCTCTCCTCACAGTCTCATTGCTTTTTCTGCTGCACTTCCGTTGCAGTGCTTGCAAACAAACACAAACACATTCATATTCACATTCAAATTCACATTCAAATTCATTTTATTGTATTGTATGTGTACAAGCGCATTTATTTGGCTGTCTGCCTGGTTTCGTATGTCCGCTATTCTTATTTTCTTATATTATTTTTATTATATTTTACTCTAACAATGTTGTCGTCTCGCTATCGGCGTCTCACTGTCTGCTATTTTGCTTACTTGGTTGCTTTCATTTATTGTTTGGTTCCTTTGCTCTGACTTCTTATCCTTCCGGCTGCAACTGTTCGTTGTACATCTATCTTTACGTGTGGCAGTCAGTCAGTCGGTCTCTCTGTCTGTCTGTCGGTCTGTCTGTCTTTCTCTCAGACTCAACTTCCTTTCCGCATGTTTCCGGCTACATTTCGCACTCAAGTGTTAAGTTTTTGGCTGTGACATTCATTTTAATGGTATTTCCTTTTGTTTCTTTTGTTCGGTACTTTCATTTACTACACTTCATCACACTTAAAGGTGTCATCAAGTCAACAAATTCTATTCGCTAAGCCAAGATTTTTGTCTGTAATAGTACAAGTTTCGTAATTATATTACATTTTGGAATTTAACGAAGATTTAAAAGGGGATTTCTTGGATAAACAAGAAGATGTGATGTCATGTGATGTGATGTGATGTGATGAGACTCATTTAGCCATATTAAGCAGCAAGCCCAAGAATCTGTAGGCATTGTTAATTACCTGCAAAGTGAATTAAGGTAGAAATGAGTTTTAAGACTTTTTCCACTATAAACCTTAGCAAAAAAAGGTTAACCCACGACAAAGAAATTGCCTACCTTAATCTTTACCGGATGCTTCAGGCATTTCATAAAAAGCACCAACCAAGTTTTCGTGTTGAAGGCTTGTAGCTTAATCAATTTGTATTATAGACATTTTCCGTCAAATGGTTGGAATTGACAAATCATGAGACCTACAAATGATAAAATGACTGAATGAATTGTATCGGATTAGAACATGATATGTATATGCGATACTTCAAACAATAGACACTGAAGCATAGAACAAAGGCACTCAACATGAATTGTGATAAAATGTAGGGTGAAATAACACATTGACATGTTGGTAAAACTATATGAAAGCATTAATTCATGAATACAGACCAATAATTCCTGATTAGTCTTTTGATCCACCATTTATCCAAGTGCATTCAAAAGCATACCCAGCAATCGATAGAGCAAACTCAAATAGAATAAAAAAAAAACATCACAACGTGTCCAATGTAATATTAGAGATGCAGCTTCATGAGTCATTGAAATGATAGGCATAGCAATACTGGTTCCGATGACACCAATCAAAGTACGTGAAATGCTAGTTAAGATTTTGATTGAACCCATAGAACCAAAGATATCCAGAAATCAAAATGATTTGAAGGTGCTTTCTAACATCAAACCTTTGTGAATCATATACCATAATACAGAATACTTTCGACACATGGTTTTAGCTTTGGGGATGCTAAAAATTGAAAATGAACTTGATTATCTGCTATCTACACACTGAATATTATTTTTGCAGCCCTTAGTTTTAAATTGACATAAAAACGATGTTTCCATTATGAATATGAATATACATTTTGAGGCTTTAACTTTCTAGTCATAAAGTCCATTCAATCCATAATTCATATATGTAAATAAAGGATATACAAAATATTCAAAGGTATATCAAGTGATATTCTGTAACAATTGTATGGCGTAATTCATGCTTTCATAATATTGATAAAGAATTAAATTGAAAAACAATTAGACACTCATTAATTTATTATTGACTGATATAGTAAGTTTCTTGATGTAAATCGATGGCATTTTTCAAAGTTTCTTATGCAAAAATTAGTAATAATTTAAAGAATATATAACAAAGACACATCGATACACTAATTTTACTTTAATTTATTTTATTCAAATTTTAATCTTAAAAATATCCAGACATTTTTTTTTAATTATTCCTTTGATATATTGAGCAGCAGTGCAAAGAAACTGTATGAGTTGTTAATTGTCTGAAATAAATATAAAATCAATTCGATATTAATATTCAATATAATAAATTCATTAATATTAAATAACCTTTACAAAAATTGGCAAGCCAACATCAAAGAAATTTCCAGCTTTGATTTTTGCTGGTCTCTTTAGGAATTCCATATAAATGATTAAAATGCGACGAGTTTTTGGTGTAAAATTCAACCAATTTGTATTATAAACCATATTAGTCAATTCATTGGAATTCACAGTTATCTCATTGCCATAATAGCATGGCAAAAATATTTCTAAAATCATGACACTGATAAATTGTAGCATAGAAATAAATTGTCCTAGATTTTCTTTAATCATCATGTGCTGCATACGAAATCCACAAAAGCACAATATGAAGGCACTTAACATAATTTGTGAGAGAATGTATGGTGAAGAGAGACGCTGACAGATATTATTTAATCTAAGAATTGGTATATGAATTAATGGAAAAATATTATTATACAATACTCAATACTCAGTAATAGTTACCCATGCAAACGATTATGAAATTTGAATATGCTACGCAATTCGGTGAAAGCATCATGTTGCTTGCATTGTTGCAATGCTAACAAACGCTTACCAAGTAGACGATATAGTAATGACAAATGGAATAAGAAATAACATCCGATTGCATCGAGTGTAACATTTGAAACACAAGTCATAGTCATCGCAACAACATTATAACTGTACGTATACCAATAGCGATCTGGTCGCCTCCATTCGAAGGGCACATAATTGGGAAATGCCAACTCATAGTCTTTTAAGAGTAGAACACCCACATAACCGCTACTTATAACGCCAATACTACCCATTAAGTACATATAGAAGATCCATTTGAACACACGTTGTTCTTTGGCCCAAAATTCACATTCATTTTGTGAACGTAGAGTGAACATTTTATTCGTTTTCAATTCATGAATATATTGCCAAGCTAAATCTCGATGATACCAAATGTTCAAAATCTTTACAATTAAAGCAATTTCTGTCAGAGACATATAAAGTATTTGACCTGCTTCCTCGAGATTCGTTGATATCAGTACATTAACCCACATCAGTGTTATAAAGGTGAAAGTTAAAAGCACATGCAGTAGATAGCCATATAATTGATTTAGAAATCCTGTCTTCTTAAATGTAGTACGTGATGGCCAAAGACCTATGTAGCGCATGATACGAAGAAATAGACGAATTGCAGAAATTTTATCAGTTGCTTTTGCAGTTGACGATATCATTTTGACTAGACAAATAATGAATAATATTGGGTCTTTACATTCAGAGGTGGTTTTTATATGAAAGAAAATTGTACTAAAGAACCCCTTCTTTCTCTTAAGATGTATCATTTTTAATTGTATTTTAAAGTACTCGTACACGCAACAAAATAACAAAGTATTTTTATAGTACTAAAGAGGAGAGGGTAGTACATTAAATTCTAATAAAGTGGGGCTTCTTTGTCTTTTCAATTACTGTTGGGTCTTAAGTCTTAAGTCTTAAGTCTTTAGCTCTTAGCCCAGTCCCCTTGTTTTGATTGTTCATATAACATTAATGTATTATAAGTAGTGGGGTGGGGGGTAATTTAAATACTTAGATCATCATTATAATAATTGACTGTAAATAAATAAAATGATAGACATTATTTGTCATAATATTTGGTTATGAGCTCACTTAAAAGTAATTAGACTCAATAACCTTATTAACAATGCATTAAGGGTTAGAAAATAGTTTAGTAAAAGGATTCTCACATAATAAAATTTGTCATAGTAGCTTTTGGGTTGTTGGCAGGAATAGATTATCAGTGAGATCCAAATAAATAAAATAAAAGTTCTAGAAGCAACTATTTCTTTTCTTTTTTTTTTTTTTTTTGATATTTTGTAACAATTTTCCAGTGATATAATAAAATTTATTCCTCTGACATATTAAGCAATAAAGCGAGGAAATTGTAAGAGTTGTTAATGGTCTGAAAAATATAAAAATAAAACCAATTACTTCTTTAAATATACATAAGTGTAAATAAGTGTTGGTTACCTTTACAAATATGGGTAAACCCACTTCAAAGAAATTGCCAGCTTTGATTTTCACTGGTCTCTTCAGAAATTCCATATAAAGAACCAAAGTTTTGCGAGTCTTTGGTTCAAAATTTAACCAATTTGTATTATAAACCATATTTGTCAATTTATCCGAATAGACAGTAATCTGATTGCCATAATAACAAGGCAGAAAGATTTGCAAAATCATGACACTTACAAATTGTAACATGGAAACAAATTGTACTCTATTTTCCTTAATATCCATTTTTTGCAAACGAAAGCCACTAAAGCAAAGTATGAAGGCACTCAGAACAATTTGCGAAAGTATATAGAGTGAGACAAGACGCTGACATGTCTCTCCAAGCCTAGAAAATATAACTAGTTAACTTAAAATCTAAATTGATTAACTATTGGAATTTAAAATAATATATTATTGATACCTTCTCACACGATGATGCATTAGAAATATCTTATTCAATTTATTAATCGCTTCATGACGTTTACAATTTTTTAACTCTGCCAAACGCATACCGAGCAAACGATATAACATAGCCATATGAAACATGAAGTAACAACCGATAAAGTCAAGAGTTACATTTGAGACGCAAGTCATAGCCATTGCTATTAAATTGTAACCGAAGACGTACCAATAACGTTGAGGCCGACGCCATTCATAAGGCACAAAGAACGTAAATGCCAATTCATAATTTGGTGAGTAGATCACACCAATAAAGCCACTACACAGAACACCAAAACTGCCTAGGATATAGGAATAGAAAACAACCTTAATGAAACGATGTTCCTGGCGCCAGAATTGACAATCCTCTTTTGTGCGTAGTGCGAACATTTCATTGACTTTCAACTCTTCAATAAATGTCCAAGCCAACTGACGATGATGCCATATGTTTAGGATTTTTATGACAAGTGCTGCTTCAGTGAGTGACATATAAAGCACTTGACCTGCTTGCTCTAAATCCTGCGAAACGAATGCTTCAATCCACATCAGAGCGATAAAGGTAAATGTGAGTGGGATATGCAATAGAAATCGGTAGTTGCGTTTAAACCAACTATTCTCATTTTGCCAAGGCCAAAGTCCAAAGTATTTTATAATGAGTAGGGTTAAATGAATCGCATCGATGCGATCTACACTTGATGATGTTGCTGCTGGAGTACTTCTCACGTTCATTTTATCAGAACTAATGTGGAAGTGTAGACGACTCTTATTGGTTTATATACTTACGATGAGTATGAGAACTGAAAAGTCTTTTACCTCATGTTTTGCGTTAATGTGTGTGCAATTATCCACTAAAAAAAAAAAAAAAATTGGCATAATACTACAATTAATTGACATAATTTTCTATAAAATAATGACAGCAATATTGTTCTAAGGATAATATAAATTTTGTATTAGTTTTAAACATTTATAAGCAGAACATTCAAGTGTTTCCAAATCCATTATAGAATAAGTATATGTAAATTATATTTTCTGTAAACTTTCCAGGTGGCTTAAACTGAAATCACATTGGCCAAATATATCGGAACAATTTGGATTATTGGCTATATTTATAGTTCTCTGGGCAATTGGTTATGTTCAATTGGGTGATGCAGCCTTACCCAATACTGTGGTTATGCGTATAGGTTTTCTGTTTGTCGGTGCACAAATCTCTGGCATATTAATAACATTTTTACGTTTGCCTGATATGCTGGGTATGTTATTCTTTGGTGTGCTTTATACAAATGTTGGTTTAGCCAATTTCAAAGGATATGAAAAACTGGAAGCTTTTCTAAGGTGAGAGAAGAGAGTCTAATAATTTCAATATCATTTAGTATTATTTTTTGAAATAAATCCAATCTTTGCAGAGAACTGGCTTTAATCAATATCATGCTTCTGGCTGGTTTAGGTTTAGATGGAAATGCCTTTAAGCGTTTGTGGTTTATGATTTTACGTTTAACTTTGGTGCCAACAATAGCGGAAGTTGCTGCCATAACATTACTAGCATATTTTACACTGGGTATGCCTTGGTTATGGGGTATACTATTGGGGTAAGTTTTGTCGAAAAAAGGGGTTAAATTAAGTAGAAGTAAAGTGAGTGGGTGTGTGAGTGAGTGGGTGAGTGAGTGAGTGAGTGTGTGAAAGACAAAAATGTGGGGGGAGGGGGGGGAGGGCGACAACATGTATAAATGTTTGTGGTTATGTGGTTTTATATAATGAATTCCGTTTGCAAGTCGCCATTTTCTATTTCAATGCAACATTAGCGCCACCTTGTGGTAGTTGGTGGTGGCTTGCATAATTAGATGCATGTGTCGTACGCGCTGCCATCACCATTTTGTGCAATTTTCTCACATAAATGGCTTTACGTTTACTACAACTACTACAACTAGAAACAAAGTGAATGTGTGGTTTTTGTAAAGAAATAATGTAATGATGATGATGTTGCTGTTGCTGTTGCTGTTGATGATGTTGATGAGAATAATGATGATGATGATGGTGACAACATTGAAACAACTCTCTTCATGTTCAACTTAATGACATCACCATCATTACTGATGTTGTTATTGCTGCTGCTGCTGCTGTTGCTGCTGATGATCCTTTTATGTTGTTTTTAGCCGCTAACGATACACGAATTTTTAATTTTTTGTTGCATGGCAAAATATTTCAAATGTGTGACCGCCACCTTTGCTGAATTATATAAATTAATTATATGCGTAAAGCAATTTATTAGCGCATTTTATTAATGGCTTAAACATGTCATTTTAGCTAAACCGATGATGTCCAAACAAAAAAGGGTTCAAATATTATTATAAACCATAAAGGTCAACAATTTAATGATGGCGCCTAAAATCTTTCTCATGTTAATTGTCTTCGAAATGAAAATTACAAATTTTGAATAACAACATTTTCTTCCTATTTCAGTCTTGTTATTACCGCTGTGTCGCCCAATGTGGTCGTTACTGTTATGTTGAAGTTACGCGAAGAACGTTTGGGTCTCAACAATGGCATCCATACACTCATCTATGCCATGACCACGTGTAATGATGTGGTTAGCATATTCCTTTTTGGCGTCATACTTGGTGTTATCTTTTCAACTGGTAAGAGAAATGGGATGCAAAGGGAGTGCAACAAAGATGCTGAGTGACTGACTTAAGGATGATAATGATGATGATGATGATGATGATGATGATGGTGATAATAATAAAGGAAAAAAAAAATCATTGCATATTTACAGGCTCACTTACTGAACAGATACTGCAAGGACCCATTGGCATTGGTATTGGCGTTGTTTTTGGTTATCTCTATGGTTTAATGCTACAATTTCTGCCATCAAGAAATTCGGTAAGCACTATACACATGCAATAATACAAAGACACACTCAAACACACAGATATACAGTCTCATACACACACTTATGAACATATAAAAGCTTAAGCTTCTGCATTGCTTTTTATCCGCAAACACTTAAAATGAAGACAAAGCGCGCGTTCGTTCGCTCAATGCTTAGACACTCAATCAGCGCGTTTAATGATGCGTGTATGTATCTGCGAGCATGTAGCACACAGTAATTGTGTGTCAGTCAGTGAGTGTGTGTGTGTGTGTGTGTGTGTGTTTTTGTGCTTTGCATGAAACTATTCTCTTACAGAATATACTCGTAGTAGTAGTAAGAACAACAATTGCAATGACTTCTACAATGACGACAGCACATACTGCAACTTATGACTCTGCAGTAACGACTGTTCTGCCTTACCCTCTCTTCACATCTCTTCACCTTCTCTTCACCTTCCCTTACCAACTCTTCAAATATCACATGATGCCTTTAGTTGACTTTAGTGTCGCCTGGCATTGTAACAAACTCATTGCCGCAACTTACGCTGCTAATGGCGCGCATAATCAAACGCCATGGGTTGTCGTCCTACACTCGCTTACTCATTCACTCATATTCCTGCACACACACCTCCAATATCCTTCATACTCCTCTCCAAAAACCATTCTATATATGAGCTTCTCATTTTCATTTTAGGTTTAGTTAGTCAGTTAGACGTCGCCCACCCGACGTTCCACATAACTTTTACTTGTATGAATTTTCATTTCAAGTGTTCGTACACTTGCTGATAGAAGTATGTATTACTCCATCGTGAGTCCTTCTTCTATACTGTAGTTTTGTTAGTTGTGGAACACAATTCAGTTTTGTGTTCAGTTCAGTTGAGAAAATTTCACGCTGCGCTGCAACGCGTTTGTTTTCTGTTACTAACGCGATTGCAACTGCTACTTCTACTGCTACTGCTCCTGATGTTGCTGCTGCTACTGCTGCTGCTCTTATTCAGCATCCTGCATGGGTTTCATGGGTTTCATGGGTTTGTTCCTTATTGTTTTTTTGTTTTTTTTTTTTTGTTTGTTTGAGTGAAGTAGTGAAGTTTGTTTTTGCGTGTGGCTTTTATGGCCGCCGTGCATTGCTTTTTCTCTTCGTTTCTATTTTCTATTTTCCATTTTCCATTTTCACAGTCTTCAGTTGTCTGTCGTCGTTGGCTGTTGCTGTTGCCGCTTTTATTTTATTATTATGCGGTCTTGTAATTTTTCGCTCGTAAACTTTTCGTTTTCGCGTTCCCATTCGCTTCGCTTCACTTCACTTCACTTCACTTCAACTCATTTCCCTACATCATTTTACTTCATTTCAGCAGTTGAGTTAAGAATTTCGTTCGTTCGCTGTACTCCCATTTCTTTATTCCCTTTATTCTACTCTTTAGTGTCATTATACTGCATGACAGTATTTTTCAATAAACTATTACGCAGAGAAGTTGAGTGCTATGTTGAAGTTTAACGTTTTCAAAATTTATAAGTATCTCATTTCCCATACTATATTTTGGGTTGTGTTAGGTTGGTGTTTCTCCTTTGAAATTTGCCACGGGCATTTTTGAAAGTGACTTGCTGCATATGGTTGGCATTGCAAATACTCATAGATTGGTCTTCTTCTCACAAAAAAAAAAAAAAAAAACAAAATTGGGGGAACGTGTCTGCATTATTAGAATATGAAGTCTTTTATTCGGTTTCTCATAAAGTTTTTAATTTTATTGATAATAAAATTTGGCAAATGCAAAGGGGCCACTAGTTAGGTGCATTTGTATGAATTTCGATTTGCATATGACATCAAGAAAAATGTTGCATTCGATTTGTTATTTAAAAGGAAATTTATGTTATTTAATAGTAGATGAAATACTTAAATTGAGTTGAAAACAATGAAGATGTATGTTCTTTAAGTTTTTTAAATTGATGTTTGAATTGTTGAAGAGTCTTCTATTTACTATTGATGAAGTCATTGGCTTTCTTCTTCAGTTTGACCTTGTGCCATTAGATTTTGTTATTTGTTCATAATTTCATCCATAGTATTAATATGATTAAAGTATTGAGCTATGCGATTTTGTCTTTTGTGAAATATTTCAATTTTAAGTTCCATAATTCTCCGCATGTTTCAATCGAAGCATTCAAATGACAATCACAGGGAAAGTGTTTCTGTTTTGATGTCTCTTACTTTTTTTTGCCTGCACTTCATTCAAGGAGATTGCTATTTTTTAGTAGACAATGTTCACTCAGCTATGCAGTAATGATACTGAGTTCCTTTTTGTTAGATAAGTGAAGCATCTTAGAGATATTTTACCTGACACTTAGGTGTATTGAGTTAGTCTGTTCATTTTTCAAGCTTTTATCGTATTTGAATAAATGTTTGAAGGCCTCTCAGTAGAAGCATAGCACCATTATACTCGTATGCTTGTTCTTTACATTAATTTCTTTGGTATTATTTGTGACAATTTAAGTTGAATTTCTTCAGGTTGTTTCTATTAAATTGATAATAGATTTTTTTAAATTTCATATCAACTCAAAATACTTGGACTCTTACATAAAATGCTCTTCTTAGAAGAACAAACTCAAGAAATATGATTTGTTATATGATTTGTTTGCTTTGCTCATTGAAATGTATCTTCATATCATTCCTTTCTCATGTTGATTGTATTTCTCATTCGCTTTTTGGATCCTTTAACCAATAAACGTGAAAATCTCAATGCAATTGCAATGATTTTCTCTACAACAAAGGAAAAAGCGTTTCAAGTTTTTGCGTTTATACAATTTTCTATATTTTTTCAAGCGCAAATTTGCGTAAATGCAGCAACAAATTAAGTCCATTGTTATATGTACGAGTATGCAGCATGCATATAGTTGGTTATATTGTATGTGTGAAGGAAGTAATTTCATACAAAGGATGAAAAAACATATATTAGGTTCATATGTATTCTCATGTTTTTTTTTTTTTTCAATTCTATTTCATCGTTAGCATCGTTGGGTTGTTAAAATGAAAATACAAAATTAAAAGATTCTTATCAACATCAACAACTCAACTCAACTCAACTCAACTCTGCTAGACTCGTCGCGGCTTGGCTCGACTAACAATTGTATGCAAAACTAGAAAACTGCTAGGATAAAGGATGAAAATACATAGAAAAGAAAAAAAAAAAAACGAAAAGAAAAGAAAAGAATAAAGGATAAAGATACAAAAGCAAATACTATACTAGGCAAAAAAAAAAAAAAAAAAATTGCATCAGGCCCAAATCTGTTGTTGGGCATTTAGATCGACTGAGTGAGCTGTTAGCAAAGGCGTGCGCAGAGTTTTATGTAGATAAAAATAGATAGTAGAAAGGAAAAGGGAAAAGGGAAAAAGAGGAAGAAAAAAAAATTATTAGAAAAATCGAGGCATAAATATGTTTACAGCTGTTTCTATACTCAACTCTACTCTACTATTTGATACATCCATGAGTGTTGTAGTGTGTGTGTGTGTATGTGTGTGTGTGTGTGTGTGTGTGTGTGTGCCTATAGGCATTTCATGGATGAGGAAAAACACAATTTTTTTCTTTTTGCGCTTGGTCACTTGCGTAGAATGCTATTTTTGCTATTTTTTACGAAATCTTCAGTAACAACAACAACAAGAAACTAACTAGTCTCTGCAAGCTGCAAGAAAGGACTTTGAAAAAAATTGATTTGATTCCTTTGCATTGCATACTTTTTTGGCATAACAACATAGTTTTTCATTTTCATTCACTTCATTCCTTCTCAATATTTGTTTTTTTTTCTTTTCTTTTCTTTTCTTTTCTTTTCTTTTCTTTCATTTCATTTATTCCATTTTCTAATCACTCTCGTTTTTTTATGTTTTCTTCATTCTAGGCGTACGTTAATGGTCAACGTTTTGTTTTGACTGTCTTGGGCGGTTGCATCTCGGTGATGGGCAGTCGAGCAATTGGTTATACATCAGCTGGAGCTCTGGGCTGTGTGATAGTTGCCTTCATTGCTGGTATTGGCTGGAAGCGGGATGTTCCCAAACTGACACCAGATCAAGTTTTGGCCCATCAAATGGTAAGTTTTCTGTGTGTTTTTTTTTACTATTGCTGTTGCATGTTGTTGTTCTCGTTGTTGTCAATAGGATCGATTCTATGGATCTGTGTATGTGTGTATATGTGTGTAATTTAAGTATGGCTACAAGTCAGCTAAAGTCAAGTACTGAGTGTACTGAGTGCACTGAGTGTCAAGAGTGAGTGTATGCGAAGCTTTTTTGATTACATTCCTAGTTGCTTTTTACTCTTGTGTGTTTAGTGTTTTTTGTCTTATGCTTTTTGTCATATTGACTTTGTCCATATTGACTGAACAATGCACAAAATACCTTCAAAATCGACGCAATTTTTTTTTTTATTATTTTGTTCGTGTCTCCATTATTGTTGTTGCTATTGTGCGTGATGCACTTGCCCACACACACGCACTATGTTCTCTCTTTGTTTGACCCAAAGGGTTTTATCGTCTGTTGCGTCAGGCATTTGTCTGTGATTTTGTTGGCAATTTGTGACAGCATGTCCTGCCTGCTGTTTGTAGTCCTTTACTGTAGTCATATGTTTCACAGCAAAAATGAGAAGTCTTTCATACTACATACATTGTTTGTCCTTAGTTTAACTGCCATTTTTCTTGTTGTGCAATACTCTTTCATCCTTTCGAGTGCTTTTTGATATGTCAAGCACTCACTCACTCACTCACTCACTCACTCACTCAATCACGAATTTGTCTTCTTTACCTTTAGATTGAGTTTATTTTTTTGGTTTTTTGTTTTTTTTGTTTTTTAATTCTTGTTATTTTACCAAAGTGTATTTTGTTTTCTTCGTTTTTTTTTTTTCATTTGTAGTTCACATGAAGCATTTCTATTTCTATCGTTGAAAGTTCTTTTGCTTTGTAAGCCGATTGTTTTGCTTTGATATTAGACATATGGAGTTTCTCAAAATAGTCAAAGTCAAATGCACTATTTTTGGGAATTTTAAAGAGTCAATAGAAAGGGAATTGAAAAAAAAAGTGAAAAGATAGACGAGAGAAAAATAGATCGAATTCTTAGTAATTTAAGTGACATTAAAAGATGATGATAGTCTTATGTATGAAAGTGTTTTTTTTGTTTTTTTTTTTGATTTTTACTTAATATTGAATGTATGTACTACAGTTAAGATGTCGAAACAAATAAAAGTCTAAATACAAAACACAAAAACACGTCTCTGGCATTTAGCTTTGAAATTGCTTTTGTAATGAAACTGAAATGACAAAAAAATGCTATTCGATTTAAGGAAAATTAAATAGATTTATGTAGGAAAAGTCACATGATACTTTTTAATTAGAAATTTAATATACTTAGATAGAGATGAAATTCTCTTCATTCAATCAAGACATCAATCTAAGTGTCATAGTTAGAGAGTCTAAGGAATCTATTGTGTAGGTATTAAATTAAAAATCAAACTATTACTTAAGAAAATGTAGTTGCATGCAACTGATTAGTACAGATATTTCAATATAAGTTGATCAATAAATCAGATAGTAAGAGTAATAAGTTAGACCCGCAAATATATACAATATAAATATTACGAATCCAATTGTTATTGGCTGACAATAATCGTATATACACAGATACAATTTGATCACCTGTAAACTAAGAGTTTATGCGTTAGGAGATTACAATCTAGGGATGCTCGATATATATTGATATTTAATGCTTGATATATCGTTTCAATCCGACATAATCACATTATTGGATATCGAATTATTATAATCGATATATTTCATTTTCGATATATCGTGTCGCAAAGTTTTTCAGACAAGTTTAAGAGCTCCATTTAATAGATTAAAATTCCCGAAGTTGTGCAATATTTGCATACAAGTATTGTTGTTGTTGTTGTTGTTGTTGTAACAGCAAGGGGGCTGCTGCGTGTACATCTGAAGCCACGGAGGCTGGAGCATGTACAACTGAAACCTCGCGGCAGGGGTGAGTGGTCCTTGGCCAATTGATGTCGGGTAATTCCGGGACGTAAACCCGACCACTCAGGGGAATCTACAAGTATTGTATTTGACTATGGTGGTTAGTTCTGTGCCATCTGAAATGCTATTTTCGCCGTGGAGGTCTTTTTCCAACAACGAAATGAATTGCAATCTAAACGTGTCAATAATATTTTCTTTATGCAAACTCAATAATATGAGTTTCAGGTTAAATGATGTTTAGGCTCGATGGGCATATATGGTGAATGTTTTCGTTCTATGATGAAAACTCCATACTCTTTCGTCGAAAAATACAAACAAAGAAATATTATTTACTTACGATATATCGAAAATATCAATATGTGTGTTTGGTATATCGCAGAATATTGGAATAAATATCGAAATATAGTTTGAAACGAACATCCCAATTACAATTACAGTTTCAGTTTAAGATAAAATTCATTCCATAAACAGTTGAAAAACTGATGATCAACATAATAGAAATTTTATCACGATATTTTATACGATGATTTCGTTCACACATTTTGATGATTTGAAGCAAAACTATCGTAAGTCACTTTGTCTTTGTTAGCCAATTTTTGCCTAATCATAAGAAATTGAAGGAATGAATATTTAGAATAACTAAACTGCGCACCTGATACTTATTTGTGTTTTGTTATGCTTGGTTGTATAACATAGCATTTCTTGGCTCTTTGCTAGTGTTAGGCAGCGCCATATGTTGGTTAGGAAATCATTGAAGTTGAATTGTGAAACGAAAACTGACAATATCATATACAATGACATCTCGATTTTTATATCTTGCTAAACGATCACTGACAAGATCCAATGCAAGTCAATTGGACTATGTCTCTATCGATTCCATTGATTCCCATGCAATGAAATTCGACCTTATGATTGGAAGCTTCTTTTAATTTCTTGACTTTCTGATTGATATGACTGACTTCTTTCTAAGTTGGATGCTGTAAAATATTGTATCATTTATCTTAGTACGTTCCTTTCTTCACATTCTACATTTATAAAATCGCCAATCTCTGATTTGTAAAGAATCTTGCTTAGGTTTATCTCTTGCAAATCTTTACAATTTTGAATTGAGTAACAACAACATTTTAAACATATTTTTTATTATATGAACAAATAGTAAATATGAATCAATGTACTAATGATGATTTCCATTACAGGGTAATGTACCAAAACGCTTGGATTTGCTGTGGAAATTCCTGAAACCAGTTTCTTTTTCGCTCATTGGCAAGGAAATTAATTTTGCTGTGCTCGATGGTACAGTTGTTGGCTATGGAATGTTGCTCATCGTTGTCGGAAGTTTGGTAATTAAAATTACCTTTTTCTAGCAAAGCAAAAAATAAAGGATATTATTTCTTATTTTTTGTCTTTCCTTTATTTTGGTATTCGCGGTGAACAAAAACAGTTTGCTAAAAATTGTTTTTGGTTTTCTTTGTGTGTGTGTGTCGCAGCGGTTTGTTTTATTTTGTTGGCTAAAAGTGACCACCACAAGCAAAGTGAAGAGACAAAACACAGAAAAAAAAAAAAAAAAACAACTATAAATTAAAATGTTATTTGCTGCAATGCAAATGTTACCTGCTCACACACACACACACACACAAATAGACACTTATATACTCATATTTATTTATTTTGCCTTTGCTTTTGCCTTTGCCTTTGCCTTTCTCTTTGTCTCATTTTGTACTTATTTTTTTGCAGTTCCGTTTGGTTTTTGCATATTTATCCACATGTGGCGGAAATCTGTCGAGAAAAGAACGTGCCTACATTACAATTTCCGGTTTTCCCAAAGCAACTGTCCAAGTAAGTTTCCGTTCGCGTGTCATGGTGGTGGACTTGATGTTGTTACTACTTTTACAATTGTTTTGTTCAGTTCTGTTCAGTTGTTATTCATTGTTTGTTTGCTTGTTTGCTTGCTTGTTATTTGTTATTTGTGTTTTATGTATTTGTTTTTAGTTTTTCTATTTTTTTCTTTTTGTTTCTTTTATTTTTATTTATTTTATTTCATTATTTTTTTTTTTTTTTTGTTTGGATTTCAAGCTTTTTGGTTAGGTTTTTTGGGTTTTTGTAGAGCAAAACCCATCTTCGTTTAGTAATTCTTTTCCCTTTTTATTCCTGTTCTTGTTGTCAGTTGTTTTTTTGGAGTTTAAGTTGCTGTTTCTGCTGCTGCTGCTGCTACTGTTTATGTTTCTGTTGTTGCTGATGGCATTGGCCCGCACTTTGTTTGCAGTTTAACCGCAAGCGCAGAGTTTTGTATATGTTCATTTTCTTCTGCTCTCTCTCTCTCTCTCTCTCTCTCTTTCTAACCCACAAGTTGCATTTTTGTTTGGAACTGCAAGCGAGTGAAAGAGTTAGGGAAAATCTTTTTATGCTAACGCCCTTCAAAAAGTAATAAAATACGCAAAAAGGAGAAGAAAGTCCTTAGAATGTTGCCACTTGTGTTTGTGGTTGCGCACAAATTTAAATGTTACAGTGGCTTACTTATTTTGCCAGGCGTCGTCATTGTTGTTGAGGCTCAATTTGATTCCAAATCCAACTAGCAATTCCTCCACATAACCCTTCCATTTCCTTCATCATCATCAGCATCAGCATCATCAGCATCATCATGATCATCATCATCATCATGTTGTCTGATGTTGTTAGACTTGGAGTTTGGTGAGTGAGTTCTGTTCTGTTTTGTTTTGTTTTGTTTTGTTTTTTTTTTTTCTTCAGAGTTTCAACAGCAGCCGCGCATAATGCATTGTGTCACAGTGAGTTCAGTTCACTGCAGGTTCTGCGTCCTTCGCCATTTGCTGCCCCCCATTTTTTTGGATAATTTTTTTCTACCATATTTTTTAGTTGGTCGGCTTGACTTCGTTGGTTTTACGGTGCACACATGTGTTGCCATGTTGCTGCGGTTTGTTTCGTTGTTAAGTCGCTTGTGTTTTGTATATACGAGTGTGCTGGGGTTTTTGTCTAGTTGAGCTAAATATGCGGTTGGTTGACAATTTTTTGTGGACCAGTAATGTCCACTTTTTGTTATGCATCCTTTTGTCACATTTTTCAATGTCTACGAGTTTAATTTAATTAAATGCAGCTTATTTTATTTTATTTCATTTATTTAGTTTCCCTTCTATAATAATATTTTTTAGTCAAAAACAAACATAAATTGAAGATAATTTTTTCCATATTGAATAGAAAAGATATTTAGGTCATTTCAGATGATGATGATGATGATGATGTTGATGATGTAAAAGCAATAAACATCATGACAACGCATTAATGTAAATGTTCATCATACGCACTGTTGTACTTACTAATTTTATTTATTTCTCTACTTACATGTCTCCATAAGTTTCACACTACTCTACTCTACTCTACTCTCTACTCTCTACTCTCTGTTCTATTCTTATTTTCTTGATTATCTCTCAATTTTTTTTGTATTTTTTATTTTATTTGAATTCTAGGCTGCCTTGGGTCCCATTGCATTGGACATGGCACGTCATCTAGCATCGGATGATGCCACAACACTTAGTCTAGCCAGCAATGTCCTTGTCATTTCAGTGTTGGCCATTATCTGCACAGCACCATTGGGCGCAATTTTAATGCTGCGTCTTGCACCGCATTGGCTTAAGCATGGTGAACCCGAACCCGAAGAACAAGATCACGCAATTCCAAAAACAAGAGAACAACATCAGCGTTAGATAAAGAAAAAATACTAAAGCAAATACAAATACAAATAAACATAAGTCATACAATTCGAAATTGTCATCATCTTTATTATCATCTTCATCCACTTTGTTATTCATGATTCGCTTGTTGCCCTTCATTTTACTTGAAGATTGTTAAATTTTTATTGTTTTCATGCATTCCATCATTCATTTAATCATGGAATCATTTATATGGCACTGTAATGATTGATATAAAATGGTGATGCATTGTTGCCAGTAAGTAGAAAATACTACTATGTGTGGCCTAGATTTTTGTGCCATTTCTTTCTTTTTTAATTAAGTAAACGACATTTTTCCTTTATTACATAATAATTAAATCATCTTACAAATGTTTTTTCTGTCTGTGTCTGTATGCATTTAACTTGAATCTTTTTGAGTTGCAGTTAGACTTGGCTAAGTAACTTAATGTTTTGTAACTTTTTATTCCAGAAAAGCCATTTAGTGGTTTTGTTTTTGTTGTTAATTATACATTTGTGATGATTAAAGTTGTTTTTTTTTTTATTATTTCAAACATAAATAGAATATGAAAATTAACAATAACAATGTTTATATTGAAATGGACATTAAAAGTTTATTAACTTGGAATTTGTTTTTGTTGAAAGAAACCAATCACCAAATGGTGAGAATACAAATTTCATCAGATTTTCTTGTCCTTTGTTAAATTAATTCAAATAAACATTTAAATGGAACAGCAAAATGAATTGAAATTTATTAATGATTAAGGTATAAATCATCATCATCATTGATCTACATTTCATATTGAGCTTTGGCCTTGGATCTTCCTGTGAATCGGTCCGTTGTTATTGTCAACGTTTTGAGATTCTATCCGAGGCTTCTGTGATGTTTTAATAACAATTTTTGCCTTGTGTCAATGCCATGAATGGTTACACCGCGCTAAATCGGACGCCTTAGCCTCCTTTGCTATCAACAGGATGAATCAACGTTTAGGCGAGATAGGCGAGGCCTTATGTTTTACTTTCCCATAAGTATGATTAAGGTATTGTTTTTCTTAAATTCTTCATATCATAGATTCTAAATTTTGATCAATAAGTTAAACAAATTTCAAAGCAAGAAAGTTTTGCAATTACACTAACGATGATCTTTTACTCCTTCAAAAATCATCAATATTTGATGGAGTAATTTTTTCTTTAAATCATTTTTATAGTCAGTGAAATCAGTTACATTTTCCAAGTAAAGTTCATAATATATAATTCAAGTCTTGAGAGATATGTGCTGATACATCATGAAATGTTCGCTCAGACATGAAGTCGTAAGTTTTAATCTCAGATTGTCTGCTAAACATTGGATGTGCATGAGATTGTCAATACATCATCTAGAGAAAGTTTCGTTAAGATTATTAGTTTTTTTAATAGAATTTTATTTGTGATCAGTCAGTAGACAATCGATAAATTTTGAGTGAGACTCCTCCAACATTATACTAGATAAATAACTTAAAATTCAAATCAACCTATAATCTATGGAACAATTTCAGATGTCTAACATCCAAGCTGTT
This sequence comes from Amiota mariae, assembly GCA_035041805.1. NCBI lineage: Eukaryota > Metazoa > Arthropoda > Insecta > Diptera > Drosophilidae > Amiota > Amiota mariae. The sequence continues at coordinate 4,459,047 of JAWNKV010000348.1, forward strand.
TTCTAGTAGATTTATTGCTTAATTGTTGATATAGTTAGGCAATTTGTTGATGGCATTTTGAGGTGCTTAAGAATAGAAGGATATTTTAGTGATTGTTTATGTCTCTTTAATGTATTCAATGAACAATGTTCCATTTGCTTTCTATATTTGAATGTCAAAACTTTTCCTTTAGCCTTTCTTTATTAATTGATTAGAGGTGATATTTTCCAAAAAGAATATGGTTTCTTGGAACTACGTATGTCTTGTCTCCAAAGATGAGTGATGCAATAAATTATTGACTAAAAATCTTCAATAAAGGGAAAATCATACAAAAAGTGTTTGATCAATAAGAAGAAGAATTCGTAGAAGTTTCTTGCAATTGCCAATTAGTATTTTATTTGTTACAAAATGAAAATTATTTTCTTTTTTCTCTAATTCTCTATTCTTGTTTATGCAAATTTTTGGTAAATTTCAAATGAAAATGTATTATTTTTTTATTTTATTTCAAATTTCAATTTAAATTTAAATAATTTGAGTCTCTTATTCCTTGCATGTTGTATTATAATTTATTTGGTAATGTTCTTTTTTGTTTGTTCAGTCAACATTTACTTTAGATCCCACACATTTTTTTGTTTATTTTCCTTCTTTTTCTTTTTTTTTTTTTTTTGGTGCTATAATTTGTTTAAAATTGCCAAAGTTTTCCAAATCCAACTGGATTAGTTGATGAATGAACGAACAATGAACGACTGAATAATGGAATGAATAAACAACTACAATAAATAAATAAATAAATAAATAAGTAAATGAATGAACGAATGAATGAGTGAGTGAGTGAGTGAGTGAGTGAGTGAGTGAGTGAGTGAGTGAGTGAGTGAGTGAGTGAGTGAGTGAGTGAGTGAGTGAGTGAGTGAGTGAGTGAGTGAGTGAGTGAGTGAGTGAGTGAGTAAGTGAGTGAATGAATGGGAAAATAAAAATGTAAGTTGTATTTTTGTGTTAATGAAATTTATTTGCTGTGTGCTGTGCGAGCATTTATGATTGGATTTGGTGTTAAGCTGCACTAAACTTGCGCTAATTGGTTTTCAAATTAATTTCGTGTACTTAACGAAGGCTTAACATGGTCAAAGTTGTCCAAAAAGTGAAATTAAATGATTTTGGAGCTTTTAAGTTTTGGGAGCAAAATATTGCATCCATCATTAGTTGGCTTAAGATGCTTTGAATCGAGATATGTTTTCTCATTTTCAATAGAAAACAGAAAAGTGAAAGTGAGAAAAAGGAAAGAAATAAATATAAGTATTTTTAATAATTAAAGAAAATTTTAAACAGAATAATAATTGTGAAACATCATCAAAGGTTTCCATTTCTATTTCTTCTTTGTTTCTTTTCTTATTAAAATGAAAAAAAATCTATTTTTTGTAAAAATTAAGTCTTATAGTAGAAGGATTTCTTAAACTTCCCTTCTTAGTTGCTTAATAATTTATGCAACAATTTTAATTATAGTAATTTACCTTTAATTTTCAACTCATTTTTCCGTTTGCGCATAAATTTTCCTCAGGCTTAGGCGGCCTGGCCTAGACAAAGAAAAAACTTAAAACTAACCAAGGATTGCAAAGGAACTTATGAACGAACGAAGGAAGACAAAAGATAGAATGAAAGTAAATTCATGAAAAAGAAATCAAATCCTAAGGAAAACTATTAACAGAAATAAAAGAAGAAGAAGAAGAAGAAGAATGTAGTAGTGTTTATTAACATTAAAGAAATGCAAGAAAAAAACCGTAAGAGGAAAAATATTCATAAAATGGTTAATTCAGAAAATGCATTCAACCTGCTACAAATGCAGGCAAGCAGCAAAGCAATTTAAGTCATTTCTCGCTCTCTCTCTCACACTTACTCTCACTCTCTTCCTTTTCGAAGGATATTCCATTTGTATGTATGTTTGTATGTGTGAATTGGCATGGGAGTGGGTGTGTGTGTGTGTGTGTGTGTGTGTGTGTGTGTGTGTCGTACACAATCAGTTTTCAATTAAAAACCATTTCATTTGAAGCTACTTTGCTGCTTTGGTTTGTTGGTGCTACTGCAGGCACCAATGCAGCTTGAGGCCAAACGAATAATGGCACTAAACAACAAAAGGACTTTCGACCATGTCGCCTAAGAAAAGCAAGTAAAAATTACTATAAAAGAATAGAAAAATACTTATAGTAGAATGGAAAAGACAAGAAAAAAGAAAAAAATCATTTGCAAGAAAAGAAAATTATTTAATTTCTACGCACAGCTGCCCTGCAGCAGTGAACCAACATAAAAGCAGCAGCAACAGCAGCAACAGCATCGGCGGTAGCATCATTTTCATTCGCTTTGGAAAATGAGAAAAATTTCCACTTTAGAAAATTGTGTGCAACGAAGAAAAGAAAAGAAAAGAAAAGAATGAAAAATACGAAATACAAAGAATAAAGAAAAGAAAAATATTCTAATCACTTTGCTGCAGTGTAGTGCAATGCAGTGCAAGAGCTTTATGCGATTCACATGACCAAGGCCAATGGCGTTGGTGTTGGTGTTGGCAGTGGTTGGTTGTTGATGTTAAGATGAAAATAATGTTGATAATAATGACAATGATGACGATGATATTAATGGAAATATGAAAGATGAATATAATGACTGACTGTGGTATGCTGGTTGATAATGGTAATGGTGATAAAGATAAAGTTGTTGATTATGTTGTTCATTAAGATTAAAATGTTGCTGCTTATACAAATATATACAATATATGCATATGTAGATATGTCAATTAAGCATCCCATGCACTCTCAGTCACACTAGGCAGGTTATCATGATGTTAAAACTGAAATGAAAGTGTGTAAGATAAGTTAGTTTATATGAATAGAAATAGAATAAGTAAATGCTGTAATGCTATAATAATGATGCCAATGAAATATTGATAGAGTGTGCCTAGTATTCTTACCTTCCTTAGGTAATCACTTTGTTTCCACTTCTAAGTTCTGTCAAATACTTTGGTGATGTGTCAGTATTTTCAACAGAAAGTTTAAGTTTTATATTATCTGTCTAAAACAGATGAGCAAGGGAAAGCAAGACAGAAAAATTATTAATGAAACACCAGAAATGTTCTGTGTGTTGGGAATAGTAAAACATTAATTAATTATAAATATTTATGTTTAAGTTTTATAAGATTTATTGACTTCTGGGAACTGTGTGTGCAGCACAGTTGACCCTAGCAAAATAGAAAGATTCGAAATCTTAGAACTAAGCAATTGACTTACAAAACTGTCCTCATGCTATAGTTTTTTTTTTGTTCAGATAGAAAGTCACCAGCAATAATCTGTGTAGACTGAATATGAGGCGCTTAACATTGGCTGCGTATGAGTTTTGAAAAACAAATTCCACATACGCCATGTTGAACATGATGAGAAACATTTTTTCCAATAATTTCAATTAAAAACGTGTAAATTTTGATTAAACTTAATGACAATTTTCGCTGTTTTGTGGCTTGTTGTTGACGGTCATAATAATGATGATAATGATATTGTTCATGTTGTTCATGTTGTTGTTGTTGTTGCTTATGTAATAATTGTAAATTATGTTGTCAATGTCATGCTTTGTCAAAAAAAAAAAAAAAAAAAAAAAAACAACTAGATTCTCGCGTGTGTGAATAGTAAATTCATGGTTGTTCGTATTTAATTTGTTGTTGGCATTGTTTTTGATTTAATCCTCATTGCTCATGTTGTTAGTAGAAGTAGTAGAAGTTTTTAATTACTTTTAGCTTACAATCCATTTTAATATTTTTGTTTGAGATATTTTCATTCTTTGCTTTTATTGTTGTTGTGCTTAACATGATTTGCGACAAATTTGCATGCATTGCTTTGTTTTTTGTTTTTTTTTTTTGTTAGTTCATTTAATTGAGTTTTGGCATTTGACTTCATTAAAATACCAAACATTGATCAAAAATCTTATCACAAAACTAAAGGCCAGCAAAATTGTGGTTGATATAAAAACACAAATATATACACACACACAAATGTACACAAAGATATGCAGGCAGAAAATGAAGTTATAAAATTTTAAGAGTTTTCTTTCTGTGTGTGTGTGTGTGTGTGTGTGTGTGTGTGTGTGTGTGAACCTCTCATTGTTTATTTGCGATTACCACGTAAGTTGGAAAATATTCTACAGGTTTTTCATATTTTGTAACCATAAGAATTTATGCGCTTACTCTCTCGCTCACTTGGCTTGTGTGGTATGGTAATAAAAACAAAAATTGATGGAAACGGAAACAGTCAAAGAAGGAAAAGAATCAAAATGAATGAATGTGGGAGAATTTGAACGAAGGAAAGAAATGAATGAACGAACTAACAAACGAAACGAAACGAAGGATGAAGTTTATTTTTTGCTTAGCAAAACTAAATTCAACTTAACTCTCTAAAGGCAAAAAGTTAATAAAATGACATTCTTGTGGATTTGCGACAACTTTTTGACTCCTCAACATCACTTGAGTTGACTTCACTTGAGTTGAGCTGAGTTGAGCTGAGTTGAGTTGTGAAGTTTTGTTTTCCATAAAACTGGTAAGAGTGTCTACGTTTATGCGTGTGTATGTGTGTGTGTATGTGTGTGTTTTTTTTTTTTTTTTTTTTTTATCGGAAGTGAAGCATCGAAAACCTACCCGGTCTACAACCGGAGTGCGGGACTTTAACCCGCTAAACACTCCCGCCCCTCGTCCTATCGTCCTCCCGGAACTGTCATTAGATAATACGTCGGGAGGAAGGAGTGAGCATTGCTGCTCAAAAGGTCGGTCGGTCCTAGTTTAGTAGGTCACCTAGTTGGTTTGTTTTCGTACGTCAATGACTACGCGTCAGTCTACTATCTATGATCAACGATCCCCGTCCGGTGCAAGAGCTGAACGGATAGTTAGTGACCGTTCAGCTGCTCTTCTGCGTTCACTCATCCTGAGAGAGCACATTATTGTGGCCGTAGCTGTTTTCACAGCTTCCCAGACTTCAGCTGACTCACACATTCGCGGCACAAGGTTCTCCACACTGATTGGCTCACTAAGACATCCCTCCATTCGCTGCCTCTCCACATTAAAACGGGGGCAATGGAACAGGACGTGGTGCGCATCTTCAGTGATGCCGTCACATACAGGACAGAAGGGGTCCTCCTCGTGTTTGAAACGGTGTAGGTAAGACTTAAAACAACCGTGTCCACTGAGCATCTGTGTCATATGGAAATCCACTTCACCATGTTTCCGCGTTATCCATATGTCCAGGCTAGGGATCAGGGAGAACGTCCATCGCCCTTTTTCGGACGTTTCCCATCTCCTTTGCCACTCCTGTATGCTGCATCGCCTCGCAGTCTCTTTGGAAACACCTGTGTCGTAGCTGCGTTTGAATTCTTGTGCCAATATGTCAATTGGTGGCATAGAGGCAATGACTTCAATTGCAGCATCAGACACTGTGCGAAAGCCACTCGCAACTCTTAGCGCGCTTAGACGATAGGTTGAGCGAATACCCGCTGTGTACGTGCGCATTGATGTCGCATCAGCCCATACCGGAGCCGCATAAAGGATAATGGAGCTCACAACCCTGGCTAGTAGCTTCCGCTTACTTGCTCGCGGTCCACCTGTGTTTGCCATCATGCGCGATAGAGCTCCATTGACTTTAATGGCTTTATCACTCACGGTGGCTAAGTGATCCTTAAAGGACAGCCGGGAGTCGATCAGTACTCCAAGATACTTTATGAATGGCTGAGAGGTTATGAGGCAATCACCAACCCGGAAAGTGAATGTCTCGCGCACTTTTCTAGTGGACAGGAGAACCGCTTCTGTTTTCTCGACTGCCAATTCCAGGTGTGCGCGCCTAAGCCAACTCATGACACTGATCGTAGCTGCACTGCACACAGCTTGTATTCGTTCAATCGTCTTGCCTACGACCACCAAAGCTATGTCGTCAGCATAGCCGATCAAGGTTGAGCCCGTGGGGAGACTCATCCTGAGAATGCCGTCGTACATTACATTCCACAAAGTGGGGCCCAGGACAGAGCCTTGTGGTACACCTCTTGTGACCGTATACTCCTTCTGACCGTCTTCTGTATCATACAAGAGTACCCTGTCTGCAAAGTAATTTCCTATTACCCGCATCAGGTACCCTGGTGTATCAAGCATGCGGAGTGCTTGCATGATCCGCGGCCAGCTCGCCATGTTGAAGGCATTCTTCACGTCCAGGGTCACAACAGCGCAGTACTCCTTGTCGCCTCCCTTCCATCGAGTACCACTCGTTGCCCTACGCGCAATATCCATTACCGCTTGGATTGCATCCACCGTGGATTTGCCACGACGAAAACCAAACTGGGCATTGGATAAAGCGTTCGGTCTATCTAAAGTTTCCTGTAGGCGGCCGACTATGATACTCTCTAGCATCTTCCCCAGTGAATCAAGCATACAGAGTGGCCGGTACGCAGATGGGTGGTCCGGTTGCTTTTTGGGTTTAAGCAACAGGACCAACCTCTGCCTTTTCCATATGGTTGGAAAAACTCCCTCGGAGAGGCACGCGGAGTACATTTTTGCAAAGATGCCCACATCTGCTCGAACGGCGGCCTTTAGCGATACATTGGGGATAGCATCAGGCCCTGGAGCTTTCTTGTCCCCCAGCCTTCCAAGTGCTTGAAGTATCTCATCGGGGGTGACCTCTGGGACTTCAGCAGAGACTTCAAAAGGAGCATGAAGCTCGGCTGTATCACAAGTAGGGAAGAGTGTTTTGACCACGTTGTCCATGAGTACTGGGTCTGATGGCTGTGGGGGTTGAGGTCCCTTCACCGCGCTCATCACTACTTTATAGGCCTTACCCCACGGATCAATATCGGCACTGTCTCGAAGCTCTCTGAAGCAGGAATCTTTGCTCGACCTTATTGCCCTCTGAAGGAGGCGTCTGAGCAACTTATAATCGCACTGCAATCGCTCCCAATTGGGGAACGTTCTAGCACGCTGCGCCAACCTACGCGCTCGGTTGCAGCGACTCCTAAGATCGGCGATCTCGGCAGTCCACCAATAAGCCGCCCTTCGTGCAGGCATCCGAGTTTTCCTTGGCATTGAGGCATCACAAGCAGTTGAGATCCGCTTTGTTATGGCTACTGCCATACCATTCGCTCTATCTATGTATGTCGTGCCATCCTCCCAAATTTGTAGGAAGATATCCTTGTCGAACAAGTGTTGTCTCCAACCTTCGGTCTTTGATAAGGACAGCCGTCCACCGACTTTCGGTTGCAGCGCAATCTCAATTACGATGGCTCGGTGATCACTATTAGTAAAGAAATTACCAATGCTCCATGTTGTGTTGCGCGCAATTGAACAATGCGCAAAGGTAAGATCTATGGCTGATCGCCTATCACCAGCCTCAAAAGTGTGCTGCCCCTCGTTTAGGAGTTCGATGTTCAGTGTGGCAAGGCACTCCATCAGTACTCTGCCACGCCGGTTTGTGAGCCTGCTGCCCCACATGGTGGACCAAGCATTGAAGTCGCCTGCTATGATCGTCGGCGTCTTTGTCCTGGCCTCCGATACTAAGTCCGTTACAAGTTCCTCAAATTGGTTCAGCTCCAGGCTTGGAGGTGCGTAGCATGAGAAAAAATAAATGCCATTTACTTTAACCCATGTAAAACCAGGTCGAGGCGTTGAGGATCTGCTTTGGGGCATCTTTCCGCCAGTGACCCAGATGGCAGATTTGGACGATGCATCTGAGATCCACTCATGCCCCCTCATGTTGCGGTATTGTTCGCATAAGAGGACAAGGTCGAGATGTTGCTCGAAAACGGTTTGGTGCAGCAAGTCTTGCGCTGCCACACAGTGGTTAAGATTTAGTTGGGCGATTTTCATCGCCCGCCTTCTTTCTTAGCCTTAACCGCCTTTTGATGTTCCGCGCAGCGGGCACTGCCAGCTGCATGGTCCCCTCCACATAGTGCACATTTTGCATCATTCTTGCATTGTGCCGCATGATGCCCTTCTTGCCCACACCTCCTGCACAGGTTACTGCGATCCACTTTTTCTTTGCAGTTTTGCGCTGTGTGGTTGTAGCCCCAGCACTTGAAGCATCTTGTTGGCGCCTCGCAGTCCCGTATCCTGCAGGATGTCCAACCGATACGGACTCGTTGGCACCTTAGCACCTTTCTTGCATCAGCAACTGGCAGTGAGATGTACGCAGTCTGCGTGCCACGCCGTACTCTCCCAATATTGCGTACTGAAGACTCATCTGGGCGGTGGATGTCGCACTGTGCGTGAAGGGCGTCACACACTTCCCCAGAGGTTGTTATCTCATCCAAGTCCCTCAGTTGGATAGTGACAACCTGCGTTTTTGCCACGACCTTGGCCACATCTCCTAGGTTCTCCTTGATGACAGCCTGGCACTCCACAGTGCTTTGGTCGGAATCACGTTTGAGTTCCAGCAGCAGTTCATTTTTTGTGGTGCGTCTTACGTTCTTCACGTTTACACCCACTTTCTGCAAGCCAGGGTCGGTGCGAATCTTCCGGAGGATATCCGCATACAAGGAGCTTTCCGCAGCCGAGATGATGAGAGCATCCGGTTTGGACTTAAGAGCATTCCCTCGGTGCTTCTTATCCCCCACTTTAGTCCACTCCTTTGCTTTTTCCCCGCTCACCTTTTTTGTTGTCTTGGGGGAGCCAACATTTGCCGTGCTAGCTGCACCCACCAGTTTATCCACCTTAGGATTGGCTAATGGTTTCTTTGCCACTGCTGGTGGGTACCGCTTGGTTGGGGGCGTTTCTAGGTGTCCCTCAAGGCCTCGTTTGCTGCTAGGTTGTTTCAGCCAGGGCGACGTTTGGGACGAGTTGTTGGTCCTTATAACCCTTTTGGCTTCATGGTCCTTCTGATCGATAGCGGAAAGTTCATAAAGGGCTTTAATGCTATCGATCGTATCCCTCATCGCCTGGTGTATGGATCGTCTTGGCTTTCCATCCACTCCTTTCTCTTCCAGCATATCGACAAGAGTTCTTATTTTTTCACCAAGCTTGTGAAAAGGGGTGTAGTCCTTGCCAGGGCTCACCACCTCCTCCTTGCGTGTAGGTGATCGAGAGATCTTGCCGCTTGTCAGTGGGGGAGAGCGGGCCACCTTAGTGCTCTTCCTAAAAGCCACATCACCTTTTGTTTCCAAACTTGAGTCTATACTCCTCTCCACGGCAACCAAGTTGGCCGTCGCCGTGTTAGGGGATTTAAGGGGTTTTCCGGAGTTCAACATGTTTTTGATTGTTTGCCAGCGCATCGTGTGCAGGGGGGCGGGCCGTAATAGTCAGGAACGGGTATACCCTTGGGACATAGTCCCTACCCCAGTTCCCTGGGGCCTGACCTACGCTTTACCAGTCCCGGGATTCTCGGACGGACTGGCGCTCGCCCGGGGCAACGCAGTCTACTGCACTGCGTCCAATGCACACTCCCTGACCAGGGTCCGAAGTGGCTGGTCACTGATCCACGCCACGCCTGCCGCCTCGGTAGAGCAGGCTCACATCACCCCTTCACCATCGTTAGCGGAATAACTAACAGTGGTTCCGGGGACTCCCAGCGCGACGTGGCGGGGAACGGTCTTCACCGCGTTTTAGGCCTACCGCCAGGCATATACTACTGCCGACCTATCAGGTACAGACGCAGACCAAGAAGCCGCCCAATGTGGGAACAGACGCTCTTGGGTTTAGGGCTGCCATCAGGCATTTACTGCTGCCGACCTATCAGGTTCAGCTACAGACCAAAAATCCGCCCAATCTGAGACCAGGCGCACTTTTGGGTTTTGGAGAACTTATTATGTGGGCGGCTCACACTCGCCCCGTCACGAGAATTTCACAAGAGTGTGTAGGCTTTTAAACTACCTCCTCCATTCTCGCCGCTCATTGGTCGGGGACTGCTTATTGAATATTCGCAGCTAACCTACATATCTGTAGGCCGTCCACTATCCGCCACCTGTGACCCCCACTGTAGCTTGAGCAACGCCGAGTGAGTATGTGTGTGTGTCTCTCTGTGTGTGTGTGTGTGTGTGTGTGTGTGTATATATGAAAATAGTTTGACTTGAGTTATGGCTGCACAAATTATTGTTTAATAAAACTCACAGAAAAGAACTAAGAAAGAACAATAAAAACAAAAATTCGTAACAATTAACATGATGAAGCGTCATAAAAATTCCACTTCAATATAAAGAAATGAACGGAAGAATGGAAGAGTGGTAAGGTAAGGTAGACGAGGGATGATGACAAAGCAAGAACAACAACAACAACAACAACAACAACAACAACAACAACATGGAGAATTATAGGTGCAGGAACTTGTAATAAAAGCAAAAACAATAAGCAGAAGGCATAAGAAGTAAAGCTGTCAAATTCAATGTCAAATGTTTGTTTGTCACGAGTTTGAATTTGATGAGAAAAGCAATATGCTTAATTATCTAAGTATGTGTATTTTGTGTGTGTGTGTGTGTGTGTGTGTGTGTGTGTGTGTGTGTGTGTGTGAGTGCTCTGAGGTTATGAATGAATTACCATGACTTTGTTTTTTTTTTACTAATTTTATTGTTCATGTTGCTGTTAGTTAGTTTGTATTGTGTATTGTCTATGTTAGTTTTTTAATTTCTTGTTCTCTTTATATATTTCACACATAATGTAATTAGCCACTTCAACATGATGTTTGTAATTTATTGAAGATTGAATGAAGACATTATGAATAAATTCATTTAAAGAAGTTTCTTATATATTTCACCCGGATTTCATTAATAACTAGGAATGGTAGTCAGTGCAAGCAACTTTATGTTGAAAAATGATAAGTTTTATAAAATATTTTTAAATTTTTAAATTAAGATGAAATGATAATTAATAATAAATTATTTATAACTTAGTCTCATTTGATCAATATTATATACTTATAATCCTTGTATGAATCTATGATAGAAAACTGAGATTCTGTATGAGAAACATCTTTTCATAACTTTTCTTGTTCTTTATTTCTATTCAATATTTTACATTTACAAGACAAGAATGTTCGTTTATCGTATAAGATGAAGTATCCAAGATGAAAAAAGTTCCTTCCCCTGTTAGCAGTTTCTATTCTCTAATTTGAAAGCTCCCTGCTATTGGTCATTAGATCACTTTTACTGTCACTGGCAATTGTTGTTTTATTCTGTTGTGTTTTGTTTTGTTTTGTTTTGATATTATGATCTCCTCCACCACATGTATTCAAATTTGTAGTAAAAATCATTCATTCATTCATTTCTTTATCTAGGGGAATTCAAAATTCAATGACCGTGCAAACCCTGAGCAAATTCTTTAAGTACCAAAAAAAAGTAAATGTATGGACTGAGGTGAGTGTGTGAATTCTTTGACTTTCGGTGAGCTTAATTACTTGCTTAAGATTGAAGATTAAATTAGTAATGTGATTGTTGAGCAAGCAATAAGTTTATTTTAAATAGGCAATGTGATTGAGTAAGGATTGGATGGTAAATAAGATCACGTGACCTTCTTGTCAGCGTTTGTTAAGCAAGTGAAGTCTTATAAAAAATAAGTTTCCTTTGCAAGCAAAGACATCGATCTGAAGTCAATGCTCGAAGCGAAAACTTACTTTTGATCTGTACCTATTAACGGGACAGCAGGAACATTTCGAGAAATGACTTTGTAATTCGCGTCTGAATAAAAGATTTCAATATAATCAATATCAATTTTCCTATAGCTTAATTGAGCGATGAAGCATTCATATAGTAGAAATTGTAGTTGCCATATGAATAACTTTATTATTTCTTTATCAAGAGACTACAAACCGCACTTGATTACTAAAACCCCCCCGAAATTTTTTTCTCTGTAATCCCCTGCTCCAAACATCATTGAAACTAATAAGACAAGAGTTTAAATCAATATAAACGTATAAAACGATACATATAACAATACCTTAGGGCGTAGACTGATCGATTTAATATATCACAGATTTAATAAGACATAGAAATGTCTTATTAAAGTTTAGATACCCGAGCAGACGTTGTCCTACCTATCCTTCCCAAAAGAATTAGTGGATATTAATTAGTTGACTTAATGAGTTGATTGACAAAACTGACTTTATTAATTTTATAATATTTATGTCTCCAAGCTTTATATAGATCTCACTTACATATCTCTTTTCTTATGGTTTTTTTTTTTTTTTATTACCGGCTGATCATTTCTGGTATTCCTAAACCTTCCTCATGAATTATTCTGTGCATTGATGAAAACCGTATACAAAACCGTTCAGTAGTTTTTGAGTTCATCGTGAACAGACAAACAGATATGCAGTCGAGGGAGTGGGGGGCGATGGACTTTGTTTTATAAGGTGTACTGATTATAGTTTAGAGAATTTCAACAGACATATAATTCACTTTATTATTACATAACTGAATAATTGAATTCAAGGACTCCACACCTCATTGTTTTTTTTAGAATATTTATTAAAATTGAAACAATCTTAGGGATCCCGTAACTCACAAATAGATTCTTTATAAACTAAATCATTCAAAGTTTAATTGTTTCAGTCTATATTTAGTATTTCCATTTCATTGAAGTGTATCTACAAAGCTTTGTGTAAGGACAATGTTAAATTTTTTTATCTTTCTATCTTTTCTCTAAAAGCAAAATCTAATTTTAAGATTTTTTTTTTATTTATTTTTTTTTTTTTTTATTACCGGCTGATCATTTCTGGTATTCCTAAACCTTCCTCATGAATTATTCTGTGCATTGATGAAAACCGTATACAAAACCGTTCAGTAGTTTTTGAGTTCATCGTGAACAGACAAACAGATATGCAGTCGAGGGAGTGGGGGGCGATGGACTTTGTTTTATAAGGTGTACTGATTATAGTTTAGAGAATTTCAACAGACATATAATTCACTTTATTATTACATAACTGAATAATTGAATTCAAGGACTCCACACCTCATTGTTTTTTTTTAAATATTTATTAAAATTGAAACAATCTTAGGGATCCCGTAACTCACAAATAGATTCTTTATAAACTAAATCATTCAAAGTTTAATTGTTTCAGTCTATATTTAGTATTTCCATTTCATTGAAGTGTATCTACAAAGCTTTGTGTAAGGACAATGTTAAAATTTTTTATCTTTCTATCTTTTCTCTAAAAGCAAAATCTAATTTTAAGATTTTTTTTTTATTTATTTTTTTTTTTTTTTTTTTTTTGGAAGGTGTATCTCTCGCTTAATTATTTAGTTAAAACGTGATTATATTGTTATTGTTGTTGTTTTTACTGGTATCTATGTTGTTGTTGTTGTTGTTGTTGTTGTTGTTGTTGGACTATCAAAATGAACATGTTAAAACATGTTGTCGTTTTCGTGTAAATGACTTATTTTTTTATGACTTGTAGCTTTCATTGCTTTGCTGTAATTAAATGTATTTAGTTTCCATATATATTTTTCTATTATTTTTTCCTTTTCCCCATGTCCCTCTACTTGTTTCCCCTCCTCTACCCACCTCTCCTCTCCTCTCCTAAGCTAGTTAGTTAGCAGTTTACCATTATTTCTATTGGCTTTTTCGTCAGTTGTTTAGTTGTTGTTGTTGTTGTTGTCGTTTTTATGCTTATCCATGCATTTATTGTAGTTAGTTTGGCGTTGACGCCCACACAGCGTGTTGAGATACATTTCATCAGACTCAGTCCACAGTCCACAGTTCTCAGTTGTTGTTGCTTGCTTGGTGGCTTTTTGTTATGTTTATTGTTATACCGACTATTTGCTGTTGCTGTTGTTGTTGTTGTTGTTTATATGTTTTTGTTATCCTTGTCGAGTGTCAAATTAGCCCAGGAGACGCGTCAATGCTCAAAGGTGTGTTCAACACTTGGCATGGCATAGCATGGCATGGCATAGCATGGCATGGTAAGATGTCTGTGACTTAGTTTGGTTTGGCTTCACCTCGCTTGGCGTGTCAATGACAGCAAACAACAACGAAAATATTATACGAAATAACTATGAGTCTAATAATCATTAGTAGTTGAGTTGTGGTGATAATATGGTGAAGGATTATTGCCGTTCTAAACCGTTTTTTGTTTTGATACCCTGCCCTCGTTTGTTTGTATACCCTGCCCTGTAACCAGAGAAAGCAAATACGTAGAGAAGAAAGAGGGAGTAAAGTATAGAAATGATTAGCATGACAAAATACACAAATCTATCTATTCAACACACTCGTATTCAGTCTCTGCATTTTTCATTTGATCATCTGATTCTTGAAAGTTTCAAATGAGAACTTGAGCTACAGGGTAACTTGATTGTCATGTCAACTCAATAAATTTTGATAAATTCAATATAAAATGGATTGAGTGAGTTAATTGAGTGAAATTGTTGGATTGTTGTTTGGCAAATGGGTTTTATTAAGCAATTTTCATCTTTTATGTTTTATGTTTATTAGTGGTCAATGGCCAGCAAAGTATTTTGTTAATATTTTCCATTTCCATTTTCATTTCTGTGTTGTTTTTTTTTTTTTATTAATAAATTTCCGCATTAATCTATTAAATACTTTTCCTTTTCCATGTTTAATAAACTGCATATTTTGTTTTCGTTTTTATTTAATAATTTTTATTATTTCATGTTTTGTTGAAATTCTTTCTTTTATTAATAATAATTAATAAGATTGTATAAAAAATTTATGATTATTTATTGTATTTTTTACCACACCTCACGACAACGACCACGATGATCAGGCAAATAACCAGGTTGACATGGAAAATCGATCATGGCAACTTTCATGGGTTTCGTTGTAGTTGCTCCATTAGTTGATGAGGGTGGTGCCACTGTAGTTGTTCCTTGTGCTACTTCCTTCTCATGTTCTGCAAGTACCAAAGCATGATTGAGTTCAAAGCATTCATTGGGTTTACCACGTCGCTTGTCTATTTGATTTGGACATTCGATATTCTTTACACAAAACTTCACACAAGGTCTATCAGGCCAATCGACTTTTAATTTTCTTGCGCATGTATAGATTATCTCACATCCAGTTTCAACCGTGGGTACATTGTTGCTAGTGACATAGGGTTCTATTGGTCTGGCTGATGTTGTTGGTGCTGGTGTTGTCGATGTAGTTTCCAGATTGAAAATCTTTCGAATTAAGCCACAATTTACATTGGTGGTGATTAGTAAAACTAAGCTAAAGCAAATCAAGATTTTCATTTTATTTTATTTTCTTTTCTTATTAAATTTAAAATTATTTTATATTCTCAAGAAATCACTTCACACTTGGTTTGCATAGAATTCGTGACTATTTCGCTTTAATTTGTCTTTGTGTCTGATTCTCGATTGTGCGATTAATAGAAGTGCGTTTTTGATAAACTTTTGACCCTTGAAGCATTTGTTAGTGGGTTTTTTTGTTTGTTTTGATTTGAATACCTTTCACTTAAGATTAGAAATTAATAAAGAACTAATAATTGGATGTGATGTTTGTCTAATATTTATAGAGAACATCAACCAGTCTTTGATGTTGATATTCCTTCTACTAGAACTTTCTCGATTACTTGAAAATGAAACCAGACTCTTAAGGAAAACTTCAACAAGAATTAAACAAAATTAAATTAGATAATAATAAAAGTACAATGTTTAAGAAATTAACTTATCAGATTTGGGCCAACAACCTTGTTTTGTATATAAAGACAAAACGTTTTTCTTTGTCTGATGAAGCAACTGTTTGAACTGAATGATTTGAGGCAGTACACACCAAAGCGCACAAGACAACACACATTCTTATGAAAGACATGTGTCGTTTTCTTTAGCTGGCTGACCTGTTGTCTTGTGAAGACAGAATTTTTCATATTCATGTTTGTGGTATGAAAAATATCAACTTGTTTTCTTGTTTTATTAGTCAAATATCTTTTGTCTTATCAGTTGGCATAAGCAAATGAACAATATTTCTTCATATATCAATTTCATTTTCAAACTTCATGTTAAACTTACAATAGAAGCATGAAAAACTTATTTTCCATTCAAATTTTAATTAGTTTTGCATGAAATTCTTTATTTTTCCATCTGTACAAGTGAAGGGTATGGAAAATTTAATGAAATCAAAGTTAATAGTATTTCCATTTTGTTTTGTATTTATGTTTTTTGTTTTGTTTTGTTGTTGTCTAATTTGATTTTGTTTTGTTTTCTTAATTAATTTTATATAAAATCATTTTAGCACATTTTCATTTAATTAGAGATCTTTTTTTCAGTGTTTTGATTTTTTTAAATTTCATTTATAAATTGAGGTGCGCCAAATTCTATTTAGTGATTCATGGTTCGGCTTTTGTCTCTCTACATTTTATTTTTTGATTAAATAAAATTATGCAAATTTTTGGGTTTCACAACTTCACAAAATAAAATAAAATTGCAAGTAATTTTTTTTTTTATTTGATTTTATTTTATTTTGTTTTGATAAATTTTCCAATATGCAATAAATTGAATTATCATGATGATGATGATAATGATGATGATGATGATGATGATTGTAGAGATATGATTATGTCGATGATGTTGTGAACCACAAAATTGCATAAATAAATATTAGTCAATTTTTGAATTTTATGCATTTGCACGCGTAATTTTCTAAAATGCGTGTAAATCGATTGGTGCGTGAGTAATTTTATTCTCATGATGAAAATCATATTTTTCGTTGTATTCACTTGCTGCTGCTACTGCAGACCCCTTACTTACTTACCTCTTTCCACTTCCCAGTCACGATCCTCTCTTCCCTTCACCTTCGTCTCTTTGACCTTATTTAGTGAATTAGAAAATTGCAGACATAAAATATTTATTTATCAATATGATGGTGGTGGTGTCTACTTATAGTAAATAAATATATAAAATTTTTATATGGAATTTTTATTATTATTATTTTCCAATTTAATAACATAATTCATTGGAAATAATTTCTCATATATATTTTTGTTGTTTTGTGTTTATTTATTTAAATTGAGAGGTTTTTTTCTTAAATTTTATTTTCCCAAATGTGCATCATCATCATCTTAAAAGTTTTACCACTCTGACATTGCCAATTTCATTTGTTCTTTCGTTTATTTATTTGTCCAATATCAACGACCACAATAAGAGAGGCATAAGAATAATAAGGACCAACAAACAGAAGTAGAGAATTTGAATATGAAATTATTTCATTATTAATTTTGTTTTCATTATGATTGTGTATTTGTATTTGTAGTTGGTGTTGGTGTTGTTATTGTGACTATTTTATCTAATCTTTATTAGTACAATTCATTCAGTTCAGTTCATTTCATTTTGATTTTAATTTTAAGTTCAAGTTTAGTTGCTTTCTGCTATCCATTGTCTTTATCTGAATGAAACTACTATAGATAGAGTGTAGTTTGTTGAATAATTGATATAAATTGTTGCCAAAAGCTGTCAAAATTAATTTATTCTTCATTTTACAAAAGATGGAAGATTATTCTCCATTAGAATAATATAATTATAATGATGATGATGATGATGATGATAGATGATGATGTTGGTAAAATGGGCATAAGAATGATCAGAAATGAAGCTAATAGAAGTTCAAATGAATTCAAAGAGAGAAATTTATTATATTATTATTTTTAAAGACAATTTAAGATTATCATTGTCATAGAAAGACAATTATAGACAGATACTCGTTTTAATATAATAATGAATATGAATAGATAGAGTGAAGAATAAATTGATACAAATAGAGAAAGACAAAGATGGAGAGATATTGGAACTATAAAGTGATTGGAAGAATACGTAGTAGATATAGAAAATCAGTAATGATTTTTAGAAGATTTATGACAAATCCTATCTATAAGAATGATAGTTGAAGTTGTTTGATGTAATTAAAAGCCAAAAACGAATTAATAATCTTCAATCAGCTTCCTCTTCACATACTTATTCAGCGATAAACAATGAGTTCTACAACTTACTTTTTGAACAAGTTTAGCCGGAATTGTCTCAATTTGAATCATTCAATATTTTTGATAATATGAAGTGTTTATATAGAGAAGACCTTATACAACACAAAATACTTGAAATATCCAGTTATATATATTATTTATAATAAACAAAAGATGTCAAGCCAATCAGTTTCATATTATTTCTTCTTATAATAGGACGATGAGGTGTTGTGTGTGGGCGTTTTGAAATGGTTTCATGTAAAGCGGAAATATTGTAATAAAATTATATTTGGTAAAATTAAATTCTGAGAACAAAAAAATGCACTTAACGAAGGCGTTAATAAAATATAAAACCAACTACATGAAAACAAGAATCAATAAAGATAAATTTCCTCTTATATTTTACAAATAATTTTCTAAAAATATTTTAAAAACAAAAAAATCTATTATAATGAAAGCATAAGAAAGAAGTCAATGAGAAAGACCTAAGTATAATAAAAATCATATCTCTAATAAAGGAATGACCACCATCATCTGTCACTATCACCCTCATGCATCCAACGATGCCATCTTCCATATACTGAAACGTAAAACTAACTAACGAAATAATAGAATGGCGGAAATTGCCAAATGCTGATACTTCCGCCGGAAATAAGTACAAGTGTTCCCATTTTGTTAAGTAACATTTACGCCTGAAGCACACCTTTCTCTAGTTCTTGCCCACCCCCATTTCTTCTACCATTCACTCAGTCCTCTTTCTGTCCATCACTCTATTTATTTTTGTTTCTTTATCTATTTCAATCGAAAGTTTGCAAGAGGCCCAAAGTAAAATAAGTGCTTCATTTTGTTGTTAGAAGCGTTTCTTCTCAATCTTGTTGTTGCTATTGTTGCTATTGTTGTTGTTGTTGTTGTTGCTGCTGTAGTTGTTGGCATTTCTAATGTTTTTAATTATGAGCGCAAAGCAAAATTAGCAAATAAATTACACATAAAATATGTAAATTTATTTTCTAATTACGCAACTTTTAGCCAAAAGTATTTACTCTAACGAATATTTAAAGTTAAGTCGAATTGAATTGAGTTTAGTTTAGTTAAGTTGACTTCATTCATTCATTTCATTTGTTCATTTGTTCATTAGTAATAATATTTTGTAAGTAAAATGATTGTGAGATTGAGAAATGAAAGTTTATTTTCAAATTCAAAATAAAGATAAAGAAAATGGGCAAAGGGCTAAGGAAAATGAAAATAAATGAAACGAAACGAAATAAGGGGAGAGTGAGAATGAGTTTATAAAAGTTAAAATTATCTTAAAGAACTAGAGAAAAGTTCATAAAGAAGTGTTAAAAAGTAATAAACACCAAGGCGCCTTGCTATCAACCAAAGAAGAAGAAACTAAAAGATGAAGGCCTAAACATAATGGCAGAAAGGGATAAAGCGGAAAGTGAGTGAGAAAATTGTACTTGGGAAGGAAAATAAACAGATCATAATCAGTAAAACTATCAATTCTTAAATTCACACCAACTTAAGTCGTCTCTCGTCGTCGTTGTCGATGAGAAAGTCCATAGAAAAAAAAAAAAAAACTCAAAAAAATAAGACAAAGGCAAAGATGAAGATGAAGATGGAAATGAAAATGGTAAAAACAGCGGCAGAGTCAGCAACACTTTCCCTCCGATGTGTGCAGTAAGTAAGTGCGTGTGTCTGAATTTGATTCCTCATAGATTTACGCACACTTAAGCAGCAATGTTAATACAAACAACGCGACAACTAACACACAAGAAACACATACAGACAGACAGAGAGTCAGAGCGACAGACACACAGAGACTCAAGACAAATATATTGAGCTTTAGTCTTATCCTTTTTTTTTTCAAATTCTTCTTTTTTCTTCATCATCATCATCATCAGCATCAGCATGAACATTAACAGCAACAGCAACAACATCATAATGATCTTCATGTGTGGATGTGTGAATGAAGTGATATTTTTTCACGCATTTTCCTTTTGTTTTTTTTTTCTGTAACTTAAAGAATTGTAGTAAGGATGTAAGGACATTTGTTATTTATGTATCTTGCTGTGAGTTCCGACTGGGATCCCTTTACTGCCTGACTGTCATCCTACTCTGACTTTTGGTATTTCCTTACATTGTTTCTCTCCATCTGTCTGTCTTTCAGTTTGTCTAACTGTCTGTTTGTGTGTCATTCTATTGCTGGTTTAACAAATAAAATTAGTGTCTATAAACATGTTTTCGAAATGTATTTGTTTACACACAACATGCCAACTAAACCAACCAACCAACTCTTTCTTTCTGTCTTTGCTTCTTGAGTCTGATTTCATTCAGTTGGTTTTGTGTTCTCCTGTGTAAATCTTTCGCACTTCTTTACGCCATTTTAACGCTTGAAGGGCCCAAGCGAATGGAGAAAAAATAAGAATATTCTACTAAAGGAGATGAAGGCAAATGACGTTGATGATGATAATGATGATGATGATGATGATATTGATGATGTAGTGTGTAGTATATTAAAGAATTTTTATTTGACTTTAATGTTTCTGTTGCTGCTGTTTATTGTGTTTACTTTGAAAACAAAAACCAAAACGTAGGAAAAATGGAAAAAAAAAAACAAAAAAAAAAAAGGATATGAAAATTGTAAAGGAAACTTTTCACTAAGCAATATGAATGGATATGAATAGATAGTATTATGCCATCATTATGAATTTACCTATATGATTTTGTGTGCTAATAATGCACTCGATAAATATATCTATATAATCGTACATAGCCTGCAGTATTTTGCTGTTGTATTGTAATTTAATATCTCATTTTCTATTGAAGAAGAAACAGTTTCTATTTAATATCTTGTTAAAGATAAATTCAATGAATGTTGGAGTTATGGAGTTAGCATCTAACTCCATCTAAGTCTAAATGTTTAGAGTTTGAATAGAAGCTTTCAACAATCACTGCTGATCTATTTATAAGTAGAATGTATTGGTCACTTGAATATTTTCCTCATCTTATCTTATAACAAATATTGTATTAAATTTCAACCTTTGAATGATATGAATGTGTACTAAATGCTATACAACAAGGTATAAATGTTGACTTTATACTTGATCAGCAGTGTCCATTCTTTTCTACCTTTATATTCTTGGTTAAAGATTATCAAGTTTCTTTCTCATGTTTGGCTACTTCACATAGTAATTGCATTAAATATTATAAGAAGCCCTTTCACGAGATCAAAAATCCTTATTTATTATATAATTCAAAACCTTAACAGTTACCATTTGTTATGTAGATTAATATGAAGATACTTAGCAAATCTCTCATTAGAAAACCATTTATCATATCTAATCACTAACACTTTCAATTCATTTAAACATCTTATGATCCTTCAAGAAGTACAAATGAGAAATGAGTAGTGAAATCAATTTTAATATCATTTGTACATTAAATTTTCTTTATATTTCCATCAGATTTACTAGATTCCACAGTGAGTGGGATTCAATAAAGTGGAAAATTGTGAAGGTTGGGAATAGTTTAGTCAGAACTTTCATTAGAATAGGAATTATTGTTATTTTTCTAAATCATTGGAAAGAGTGAAAATCGATTAATGTCTGGGTTAAAATCATCGAAGAACAAAATTTAATAAAAAGTTGAATGTACAATACAAAATTTGGACATTGTTGCAAGTGATTGTCGCCATAAGAATTAAAATTTATATTGAGTGGAAATATTAGTTGGAATCACAATTTTTACATATTAATAAAATAATTGTTAGTAATGCAACAAATTTGGGAACATCCACAGCCACTAAACTGGTTTTATGCTTCTACTAATCCAACTATGAGTGCACATTCCTGGTAACCAAAAAGGTCCAACCATGACAACCATCTCCTATGAGTAAATCCTTATAAGCTCAGAAGTATCATGTGGATATCTATGTCACATAGACTCAACAACTGTTCTTCCTTTCATATTCTATTGAAAATATTTTATGCTATGTGCAGTGATATTTTTTCATTCAATTTTCACTTTTTTTTCCATATGAAGAAATTTTAATTTAAATATTTAATGCCTTTAAAATACTGAAACATTAAAATAAAAAAAAAAACAACAAAATATTATAATAATTATTAAAAATGAAAAATTAAAATAATAAATATATAAAAAAATAATAAAAATTATACTTTCATGCATAAAATTATAAATCAAATAAAAACCAAGAGACCAAAATGTAGGAGAGAGTGAGAGAGAGACAGAGAGAGAGAGAGAGGGAAAGTAGAGACCATGGTGAAGTATGAGAAAAAGGAAATGGAACAAAATGCGCCACACGAATAATTTATAATTTTTGTATGGCGATTAAACTAATGCACATAAATCTTGCAACACGCACATGGATACACATACACAGAGTCACACACACACACACACACACACACACACACACATACAACATATGTATATATATAAGTATAAATTTATATAGTTTATAATGTTGGGTAGTAGAAGAAGAAGAAGAACATATAATTTGTACTTGAATGCATAAATATATTAGTTTATTGTATTGTACAATAGCAGAGCGGAGACTTATGAGGAGAGAGTGAATGAGAGTTTCGCGTTGTAGTTGAATATAAATTGCTTAAATAAATTTAAATTGTTATCGCGATCGAATTGCAATTTTTAATAATAATAGAAATTTTGTAGTTCTTTCCCCTCTCACTCCCAAAGCCACGAACTTCATTATAGTCGAGAAGAGAGAAGAGAGAAGTGAGAAGAAAGAAGAATGAATGGATTTTGTAGCCCAAAGCGATATACTTATTGTATGTAGCAGCAACATGCTTAGTACTTACAATAAGTTCTATATATGCAACAGAGTGTGTCCTATAGATTTAATGTGCGTATGTTTTACCCTTACAATCTACGAGTTTATCATTTCCACTTGATATATGTGGGTGTAAGTGTAAATGTGAGTGTGTGAGTGTGTGAGTGTGTGTGAGTGTGTTTATAGGATGCGCAAATTAGCGATTATAGTTTTGTTTAAATTTGCAATTGTTCTTATTTACATTTGCTGCACTTTAGCCGCATTTTAATTGCGTGCAAACACCGCACACAATCAAACAGACTTAAACAGAGACAGAGACAGAGACAGAAATACTCGTACACTCATATAAACATTTAGTACAGACAGACTGGGCAGGACAAACAGGACAGACAGGACTAATTGCTAAAATACTTATATTTGTATATTTATAGTATTTGCTCTCATGTTCAATGAAGTCTATAAAACTTACCCTCTACACTATTTCAAATTCAAATGTAAATTTCTATCTTTTTTTTTTTTTTTTGTTTGTTGTTTTGTTCTATTGTTGATGTTGTTTTTGGGAAGGTTTAGTTTTTTTTGGTATTTAGTTTGGTTTTTTGGTCATGATAACAATGAACAGCCGCTAATTTTGGGCATTTGTTGTGTTTGCTGTTGTTTTCTATGTTTGTTGTTAGTTATTCGACTATAAATTGCCAGATAACATGTTCATGTTTAGTTGTACATAGTTCAGATTTAGGTTCTTTTACACCTCTCTATACTACAATGCAATATAGTATTACTATACTATATTCTCTTTATTTATCTATATACTCGTATTGTTTTGTTTGGTTTTGTTTTGTTTTGTTTGGTTTGTTGTTATTTACTGACAAAAAAAAAAAAAAAAAAATAATCAACAATATTATAGTAAGTAATAATAATCATAATAAGTATTGCATTGTAAAATGATAATAATAATTTTAATACTATAAATTCCAATGATTTCGTTTTTGGTATAAATCACTATTATTATTATTATTATTAATATTATTGGTCTTATTATTATTTTATTGTCATTCTCATTCTCGTTCTCTTTCTCATTATCAATTGTTATGTTATTTTTATGAATATTTATTTTAATATTTCGTAAGCCAACAATTTGCATGAAATTTGTCATTTTATAAATGTTTAAATGCAAATGAAAATGCAATAAAACAATAAAATTTATTACGAAAAATTAGAAGATAATAGATAACGCAATATACTCGTACATATTTGTATGCATTTTTCATTTGAAACAAGTATTAATTATATAGAAACTACTATCACAAGCACAGAAATATAAATATATTATTATGCCCATACATACGAATACATATTCATAGATTAGTGTGTGTTAGTTAGTCAATTTATACAGAATTGTGTTTAGTTATAAGTAGTTGCTTATCATTATTAGAACATAACCCTGTTTAGATTTGTGATTATGACCATTGGCTTAAAGTAGTAGTTTTCCAAAAATATTTAGCTTTACTTCTTTTTTAACCGGTGGTCATTCAATTAGTTTGTGTTGAGGTATTTGGGTTGTGGGAATACTGATTACTATATTAAATATAAATACACTTATACACATAGTTTACAAATATTTTAAACTTTTAAATGAATTTTATTAAAATTTTTAAAAATCTATAACATTTTAGCTTAGACAAGGATTCAGCAGATCTGTGTATATAAAAGTGGTTGTGCTTCGATTGGAGTCATATAAATTTTAAAGGCTACAAAACCATAAAGCTAAACTTGTTGCTATTCTGTTGAAATTTTCTCTATCGAAAATAATGAAATATTAGCTGGGCAATTGTCAATGAATTCATATGTGTTTATCACAGTTGATCGATCAACAGTGCTTGGCATGTAGTAAGTATAAAACAATAACTATAAATTTGTAATAGAAAATCAAAAAAGAGCACAAACTGACAACTGTATGGTTGTTCTATGGTAAAAGTTACTAACAATTGAAAGTACAAACTTGAACATGGTAAGTTTTAGTTTTCTTGAAACAAACAATGATGAATATGCATGATACATTTATAATTTTTGAAGGTCTTAATATCAAAGCTAAGATTCATAAAATTCCTGATGATGTTAACTTCTATGGTTTCATCATGATGGATTGGTTGGCATATCATCTATGAATCCAAAAGCTACAACGCAATCGGTCTTCGTTTTATAAATAAGAAATGGTTGAGCAACAAATCAATAAAAATCTTAAGAAGAAGCATATCTTCAAGACGTCCCTCTTCCATGGTATTGACTTGTATCAGCTTTTGAACTCTCCTAGCAATCAATTGATGGAGTTGATGCACAGCCGTGCTCGTATTTGTTTCCAGCATCGCCTTAGGCGTAAGCCATTGGCTTTGATTAAGAAATTGCGTAAGGCCAAAACAAGAAGCGCACCACTAAATGGGAAGCCCCATATTGTGAAGACCCCCGAGCTGACTGGTTCAATCAATGGTGTTTACAATGGAAAAGACTTCGGTCAGGTTGAATTGAAACCAAACATTAATAGTCACTACTTTAGTAAAGTCGCATTGACATACAAAAACGTTGGGACCAATAAGCTACAGATTTATTACAATTAAGTAAATGATGATGATCTACAAATACACGTGTGGGTGTGCTTAGCTTGGTATGTCAATGTCAATTTATCAATAAAACCACATAAGGAACAGAATGTTGATAACATTAGAAATGATGGTGTTATTCCGTAAAATGATTATGGACATCGGGCGATTAGTAAGTATTTTGAAAACTATGAACAAATGAACAAAATGAAACCCATGATGACATCCAGTTGATTTTTCTTCTTACGAACTTTGTTGTGACAGATCACAGATGATTCTTATTTATTTATGAGGTGGATTGATTTTGATCTTAATGAAAGATGGAGTATCAAAGCTATTGAGCTTCACTGGAAATCATCTATATCACACTAAATTGAAAGAACTTCTCTGACTTCCACTAAATATGTTTCTAATTTGAAATGGAAGTTTAATACACAAGTATCCATTAAAATATCATTGTTAGATGACATACATACGAGTATCTGTATCTGCCTTCTTCTCCAGGAATTTATTGACAATTTTTTTTTTTTTTTGAAAACTTCATCGTTAGTAATCGTTACTAATACTAAATCCAATTCTAATATAACACAATTTTTCTTTTCAAAACAATTTTCATTTAATTTACAAGTTTTTATGGGTTTCTCTTAAAATATCCTAGACTAATTGCAAGCTATCCTTGTTAATCTAATCACAAATCTAATAATATCAACAATGCTTTTTAGTTAACAAAACAAAAGCGTCGGTTTGGATATTTGAAACAAAAGAAACTTCTCCATATGGTTCACACATCATTTGATTTTCTTTGATTGCCTCGGCAGGGCAGAACCCAAAGAACAGAACATTGAGTATTGAGTTGCAGCGACAGACGTCATATTGAAAGAGCAATCAATGTACTTCTCGTCACTTAAGCTCAATTAAAACCACATTCACATTTGTTGATATACAAACACTTAAGAGTCCAATCGACTCAACTCAACTCAACTCAACTCGACCCAACTGGAATCGAATCGAATCGTCGACTCGACTCGACTCGACTACATGTTTGGAATTCATGTTGGAACAATACTTGAACAACAAACAAACCAAATACTCTCCGACCTTACCCTTCTCTCTCAATCAATCTCTCTCTCTCTCTCTCTTTCTCTTTCTCTCTCTCAACATCATCATCATCAGTACTCTGAATACTTTTGAAGAGGGGGGTGGGGGGCAATGGAATGGTGCAGTATGTAGTATGGATAGCCTTTGTATAGCAAGCACACGCGTATTGTTTAACAATTAACCACAAATTGAATGCAATTAAATAAATAACGGTGTTGAACCTTTGTGCAAACATTTGTAGGCAACAATCAATGTCCAGTCAAAGTACATTGTACACTACACTCCATTGATATGCGCACAAATACACATACAGATATCATCTGTGTATCGAGTTTATAGTAATATCAATGTACACACACAAACAAATATTCGAACAACATGTGAATGAATGAAGGAACTGAAACAAACTGAATTGAAATGGAATGAAATATTACGTATAAGTCAAATTGTTGGTCCATTTTAAATGGAGAGAACAAAAAACTTGCAATGAGTAATGCCAATCACAACAACAACAAAACCAGCAACAGGAGTAACAACAACAATAATAATAACAACAATAGCAGAAAGAAAAAGAATAGCAGTAGCAATAGCAATAGCAATGATACCAAGTGCAAATGAACAAAATAAACGAATAAAAACAATAAAACAGAAACTGAAACAAAACAAAAACAAGAATAGCAGCAGCAGCAACAATTTATTGCAACTGCATACACTAACAACATCAAGAACAACAATAACATCAACAATAATTGCATCTCCAGCAATAATAGCAATTGCAATGGGTACAGAAAGAAGAACAGAAGCAAATTCAACTTGACTTGCGTAAAACGCAAGCGGGTCATGTTAAATCACATTGGAGTTGAGCTGAGTTGAAATTGAATTGAATCGAGTAGAGTGGAGTGGAGTGGAGTTGAGTTGGATCGAGTAAAGTATCGCCCAGACCAATCCAATCCAATCCAACTCTCCATACGCATTGAACTTTGCACCGATGCCTATTAATAACAATGAACAAATGTATGTGTGATGTGGTAAGTTTTATTATTTTTTTAGTTAAATGAAAATCTGTAAAATGTTTTGTTTTTTTTTTCTTAAGGATTTAACTCAACTATTCATTGTGGCAGTTTTCATTCAGGCGGAGGAGGCGGCATCACACCACTGGTCACGAACACAAGCGCAAACACAACAAGTCACAAATGAGAATTTTTAGCATTTGTGTGCATTATTTTCTTTAAATGGAGATAAACAGTAAATACTAAGTACACATAATTATACTATATAATTATAGTATTACATTATTATTAAGTAAATAATCTTTAAAATATGAAGTCTAAGTATAAAATTATATATAAATAATAAATATATCGTAGTATGAAATTAATAAAAACATTGAATAAAATTTCAAATAACACAAAATATCGTATTTCATTTATTTGTATTAAAACTCTGAATGACTCGAAAATTTTTACCCCAAAAAGTATGCAACATGATTAATTGGTTTGTATTAAATGAGACAAATTTGAATATTGAAATGGCTAAAAGCAAGTTAAAGCCATTGACATATACCCCAACTTAATACTAAAAGCTCATTTGTAAAGCTATTTATATGAAGCAAATTTCGAATGTCTATATCTTAAAAACTACTGAACCGATTCGAATGACATGTTCTACGATTATATAGATAAATAGTAGAGCTTTAATCTGAATTCACCCGGAATCGAGTCGAAGTACCGGAAGTGTGTGAAATCTTTATAAACGTTCTTTACAGTCGGTTTTTGACCTTTCAGACAGGTCAGATCAAGGTCAAAGTTTAATAGCGTAAAACTGAACTCATGACCTTTCTTATGACATATCACTCATCGAAATTGACCCACCCATTCTCGAGATATAAGCCTGTAAACATTTTTGCATCGGCCATATCGACCTACTGCTTTCTGTGCATTTCTGTTCGCCTGGTATTTTTCCAAAATCAAAAAAGTGTCGCTATTTTAATTTCTCGAAAATTGTTACTCCAAAAAGTATGCAACACAATTAATTGGTTTGTGTTAAATGAGACAAATTTGAATATTGAAATGGCTAAAAGCAAGTTACAGCCATTGACACATACCCCAACTTAATACTAAAAGCTCATTTGTAAAGCTATTTATATGAAGCAAATTTCGTTTGTCTATATCTTAAAAACTACTGAACCGATTCGAATGACATGTTCTACGATTATATAGATAAATAGTAGAGCTTCAATCTGAATTCAACCGGAATCGAATCGAAGTACCGGAAGTGTGTGAAATCTTTATAAACGTTCTTTACAGTCGGTTTTTGACCTTTCAGAGAGGTCAGATCAAGGTCAAAGTTTAACAGCGTAAAGCTGAACTCATGACCTTTCTTATGACATATCACTCATCGAAATTGACCCACCCATTCTCGAGATATAAGCCTGTAAACATTTTTGCATCGGCCATATCGACCTACTGCTTTCTGTGCATTTCTGTTCGCCTGGTATTTTCTCAGAATTTTAAGAAAATCAAAAAAAATCATCCGAATGACTCAGCACTTTTTTCTTTTAAATTGAATAAATTTCGAAATTTAATATCTCAAAAACTACTGGACCGATTCGAATGACATGTTCTACGATTATATAGATAAATAGTAGAGCTTTAATCTGAATTCACCCGGAATCGAATCGAAGTACCGGAAGTGTGTGAAATCTTTATAAACGTTGTTTACAGTCGGTTTTTGACCTTTCAGAGAGGTCAGATCAAGGTCAAAGTTTAAGAGCGTAAAGCTGAACTCATGACCTTTCTTATGACATATCACTCATCGAAATTGACCCACCCATTCTCGAGATATAAGCCTGTAAACATTTTTGCATCGGCCATATCGACCTACTGCTTTCTGTGCATTTCTGTTCGCCTGGTATTTTCTCAGAATTTTAAGAAAATCAAAAAAAAAACATTAGAATGACTCAGCACTTTTTTCTTTTAAATTGAATAAATTTCGAAATTTAATATCTCAAAAACTACTGGACCGATTCGAATGACATGTTCTACGATTATATAGATAAATAGTAGAGCTTTAATCTGAATTCACCCGGAATCGAATCGAAGTACCGGAAGTGTGTGAAATCTTTATAAACGTTGTTTACAGTCGGTTTTTGACCTTTCAGAGAGGTCAGATCAAGGTCAAAGTTTAATAGCGTAAAGCTGAACTCATGACCTTTCTTATCACATATCACTCATCGAAATTGACCCACCCATTCTCGAGATATAAGCCTGTAAACATTTTTGCATCGGCCATATCGACCTACTGCTTTCTGTGCATTTCTGTTCGCCTGGTATTTTTCCAAAATCAAAAAAGTGTCGCTATTTTAATTTCTCGAAAATTGTTACTCCAAAAAGTATGCAACACAATTAATTGGTTTGTGTTAAATGAGACAAATTTGAATATTGAAATGGCTAAAAGCAAGTTAAAGCCATTGACACATACCCCAACTTAATACTAAAAGCGCATTTGTAAAGCTATTTATATGGAGAAAATTTCGAATGTCTATATCTTAAAAACTACTGAACCGATTCGAATGACATGTTCTACAATTATATAGATAAATAGTAGAGCTTTAATCTGAATTCACCCGGAATCGAATCGAAGTACCGGAAGTGTGTGAAATTTTTATAAACGTTCTTTACAGTCGGTTTTTGACCTTTCAGAGAGGTCAGATCAAGGTCAAAGTTTAATAGCGTAAAGCTGAACTCATGACCTTTCTTATCACATATCACTCATCGAAATTGACCCACCCATTCTCGAGATATAAGCCTGTAAACATTTTTGCATCGGCCATATCGACCTACTGCTTTCTGTGCATTTCTGTTCGCCTGGTATTTTCTCAGAATTTTAAGAAAATCAAAAAAAATCATCCGAATGACTCAGCACTTTTTTCTTTTAAATTGAATAAATTTCGAAATTTAATATCTCAAAAACTACTGGACCGATTCGAATGACATGTTCTACGATTATATAGATAAATAGTAGAGCTTTAATCTGAATTCACCCGGAATCGAATCGAAGTACCGGAAGTGTGTGAAATCTTTATAAACGTTGTTTACAGTCGGTTTTTGACCTTTCAGAGAGGTCAGATCAAGGTCAAAGTTTAAGAGCGTAAAGCTGAACTCATGACCTTTCTTATGACATATCACTCATCGAAATTGACCCACCCATTCTCGAGATATAAGCCTGTAAACATTTTTGCATCGGCCATATCGACCTACTGCTTTCTGTGCATTTCTGTTCGCCTGGTATTTTTCCAAAATCAAAAAAGTGTCGCTATTTTAATTTCTCGAAAATTGTTACTCCAAAAAGTATGCAACACAATTAATTGGTTTGTGTTAAATGAGACAAATTTGAATATTGAAATGGCTAAAAGCAAGTTAAAGCCATTGACACATACCCCAACTTAATACTAAAAGCGCATTTGTAAAGCTATTTATATGGAGAAAATTTCGAATGTCTATATCTTAAAAACTACTGAACCGATTCGAATGACATGTTCTACAATTATATAGATAAATAGTAGAGCTTTAATCTGAATTCACCCGGAATCGAATCGAAGTACCGGAAGTGTGTGAAATTTTTATAAACGTTCTTTACAGTCGGTTTTTGACCTTTCAGAGAGGTCAGATCAAGGTCAAAGTATAATAGCGTAAAGCTGAACTCATGACCTTTCTTATCACATATCACTCATCGAAATTGACCCACCCATTCTCGAGATATAAGCCTGTAAACATTTTTGCATCGGCCATATCGACCTACTGCTTTCTGTGCATTTCTGTTCGCCTGGTATTTTTCCAAAATCAAAAAAGTGTCGCTATTTTAATTTCTCGAAAATTGTTACTCCAAAAAGTATGCAACACAATTAATTGGTTTGTGTTAAATGAGACAAATTTGAATATTGAAATGGCTAAAAGCAAGTTAAAGCCATTGACACATACCCCAACTTAATACTAAAAGCTCATTTGTAAAGCTATTTATATGGAGAAAATTTCGAATGTCTATATCTTAAAAACTACTGAACCGATTCGAATGACATGTTCTACGATTATATAGATAAATAGTAGAGCTTTAATCTGAATTCACCCGGAATCGAGTCGAAGTACCGGAAGTGTGTGAAATCTTTATAAACGTTCTTTACAGTCGGTTTTTGACCTTTCAGAGAGGTCAGATCAAGGTCAAAGTTTAAGAGCGTAAAGCTGAACTCATGACCTTTCTTATGACATATCACTCATCGAAATTGACCCACCCATTCTCGAGATATAAGCCTGTAAACATTTTTGCATCGGCCATATCGACCTACTGCTTTCTGTGCATTTCTGTTCGCCTGGTATTTTCTCAGAATTTTAAGAAAATCAAAAAAAAATCATTAGAATGACTCAGCACTTTTTTCTTTTAAATTGAATAAATTTCGAAATTTAATATCTCAAAAACTACTGGACCGATTCGAATGACATGTTCTACGATTATATAGATAAATAGTAGAGCTTTAATCTGAATTCACCCGGAATCGAATCGAAGTACCGGAAGTGTGTGAAATCTTTATAAACGTTGTTTACAGTCGGTTTTTGACCTTTCAGAGAGGTCAGATCAAGGTCAAAGTTTAAGAGCGTAAAGCTGAACTCATGACCTTTCTTATGACATATCACTCATCGAAATTGACCCACCCATTCTCGAGATATAAGCCTGTAAACATTTTTGCATCGGCCATATCGACCTACTGCTTTCTGTGCATTTCTGTTCGCCTGGTATTTTTCCAAAATCAAAAAAGTGTCGCTATTTTAATTTCTCGAAAATTGTTACTCCAAAAAGTATGCAACACAATTAATTGGTTTGTGTTAAATGAGACAAATTTGAATATTGAAATGGCTAAAAGCAAGTTAAAGCCATTGACACATACCCCAACTTAATACTAAAAGCGCATTTGTAAAGCTATTTATATGGAGAAAATTTCGAATGTCTATATCTTAAAAACTACTGAACCGATTCGAATGACATGTTCTACAATTATATAGATAAATAGTAGAGCTTTAATCTGAATTCACCCGGAATCGAATCGAAGTACCGGAAGTGTGTGAAATTTTTATAAACGTTCTTTACAGTCGGTTTTTGACCTTTCAGAGAGGTCAGATCAAGGTCAAAGTTTAATAGCGTAAAGCTGAACTCATGACCTTTCTTATCACATATCACTCATCGAAATTGACCCACCCATTCTCGAGATATAAGCCTGTAAACATTTTTGCATCGGCCATATCGACCTACTGCTTTCTGTGCATTTCTGTTCGCCTGGTATTTTTCCAAAATCAAAAAAGTGTCGCTATTTTAATTTCTCGAAAATTGTTACTCCAAAAAGTATGCAACACAATTAATTGGTTTGTGTTAAATGAGACAAATTTGAATATTGAAATGGCTAAAAGCAAGTTAAAGCCATTGACACATACCCCAACTTAATACTAAAAGCTCATTTGTAAAGCTATTTATATGGAGAAAATTTCGAATGTCTATATCTTAAAAACTACTGAACCGATTCGAATGACATGTTCTACGATTATATAGATAAATAGTAGAGCTTTAATCTGAATTCACCCGGAATCGAGTCGAAGTACCGGAAGTGTGTGAAATCTTTATAAACGTTCTTTACAGTCGGTTTTTGACCTTTCAGACAGGTCAGATCAAGGTCAAAGTTTAATAGCGTAAAACTGAACTCATGACCTTTCTTATGACATATCACTCATCGAAATTGACCCACCCATTCTCGAGATATAAGCCTGTAAACATTTTTGCATCGGCCATATCGACCTACTGCTTTCTGTGCATTTCTGTTCGCCTGGTATTTTTCCAAAATCAAAAAAGTGTCGCTATTTTAATTTCTCGAAAATTGTTACTCCAAAAAGTATGCAACACAATTAATTGGTTTGTGTTAAATGAGACAAATTTGAATATTGAAATGGCTAAAAGCAAGTTACAGCCATTGACACATACCCCAACTTAATACTAAAAGCTCATTTGTAAAGCTATTTATATGAAGCAAATTTCGTTTGTCTATATCTTAAAAACTACTGAACCGATTCGAATGACATGTTCTACGATTATATAGATAAATAGTAGAGCTTTAATCTGAATTCACCCGGAATCGAGTCGAAGTACCGGAAGTGTGTGAAATCTTTATAAACGTTCTTTACAGTCGGTTTTTGACCTTTCAGACAGGTCAGATCAAGGTCAAAGTTTAATAGCGTAAAGCTGAACTCATGACCTTTCTTATGACATATCACTCATCGAAATTGACCCACCCATTCTCGAGATATAAGCCTGTAAACATTTTTGCATCGGCCATATCGACCTACTGCTTTCTGTGCATTTCTGTTCGCCTGGTATTTTCTCAGAATTTTAAGAAAATCAAAAAAAATCATCCGAATGACTCAGCACTTTTTTCTTTTAAATTGAATAAATTTCGAAATTTAATATCTCAAAAACTACTGGACCGATTCGAATGACATGTTCTACGATTATATAGATAAATAGTAGAGCTTTAATCTGAATTCACCCGGAATCGAATCGAAGTACCGGAAGTGTGTGAAATTTTTATAAACGTTGTTTACAGTCGGTTTTTGACCTTTCAGAGAGGTCAGATCAAGGTCAAAGTTTAATAGCGTAAAGCTGAACTCATGACCTTTCTTATGACATATCACTCATCGAAATTGACCCACCCATTCTCGAGATATAAGCCTGTAAACATTTTTGCATCGGCCATATCGACCTACTGCTTTCTGTGCATTTCTGTTCGCCTGGTATTTTCTCAGAATTTTAAGAAAATCAAAAAAAAATCATTAGAATGACTCAGCACTTTTTTCTTTTAAATTGAATAAATTTCGAAATTTAATATCTCAAAAACTACTGGACCGATTCGAATGACATGTTCTACGATTATATAGATAAATAGTAGAGCTTTAATCTGAATTCACCCGGAATCGAATCGAAGTACCGGAAGTGTGTGAAATCTTTATAAACGTTGTTTACAGTCGGTTTTTGACCTTTCAGAGAGGTCAGATCAAGGTCAAAGTTTAAGAGCGTAAAGCTGAACTCATGACCTTTCTTATGACATATCACTCATCGAAATTGACCCACCCATTCTCGAGATATAAGCCTGTAAACATTTTTGCATCGGCCATATCGACCTACTGCTTTCTGTGCATTTCTGTTCGCCTGGTATTTTTCCAAAATCAAAAAAGTGTCGCTATTTTAATTTCTCGAAAATTGTTACTCCAAAAAGTATGCAACACAATTAATTGGTTTGTGTTAAATGAGACAAATTTGAATATTGAAATGGCTAAAAGCAAGTTAAAGCCATTGACACATACCCCAACTTAATACTAAAAGCGCATTTGTAAAGCTATTTATATGGAGAAAATTTCGAATGTCTATATCTTAAAAACTACTGAACCGATTCGAATGACATGTTCTACAATTATATAGATAAATAGTAGAGCTTTAATCTGAATTCACCCGGAATCGAATCGAAGTACCGGAAGTGTGTGAAATTTTTATAAACGTTCTTTACAGTCGGTTTTTGACCTTTCAGAGAGGTCAGATCAAGGTCAAAGTTTAATAGCGTAAAGCTGAACTCATGACCTTTCTTATGACATATCACTCATCGAAATTGACCCACCCATTCTCGAGATATAAGCCTGTAAACATTTTTGCATCGGCCATATCGACCTACTGCTTTCTGTCATCCGAATGACTCAGCACTTTTTTCTTTTAAATTGAATAAATTTCGAAATTTAATATCTCAAAAACTACTGGACCGATTCGAATGACATGTTCTACGATTATATAGATAAATAGTAGAGCTTTTATCTGAATTCACCCGGAATCGAATCGAAGTACCGGAAGTGTGTGAAATCTTTATGAACGTGATTTGTAGTCGGTTTTTGATTTTTTGTTGAGGTCAGATCAAGGTCAAGGTTTAATATCATTTAGCTGAACTTTCGGTTCAATCATTCTAGAGTTATAAGCCGAAACACATTAAATAAAAAAAAAAACACAAACTGATGTTTGAATAAAAATGACAAACTTTTATTAAATCTTATCTTTTTACAACATTTCTTCCATATTCTGATTATATCTTTATACGAATATATTACATAATGTCTATCTGCATAATCATCATAATAATGTTTAATTGTTTACTATATGTATATTTAACAGATTATCGATTCTTTATGAAAAACATATAATGATTATATTAAGAAAAAATAAATTGAACAAATGTGTTTCTTTATCAATTATTATTATTTGTTGTCATGGCTCATGACTCATCTCCTCCCAAAAGAGTGGTGAGTGCCCATGCCTCGATGAGATTTACGATCTATGTACTATTCATTTAGAACATAAATTGAGTAGAATCAATAATGTTTATCACAAGCATGTGATCTGTCTGTGATCGATTCGTACTGCTCGATGAGTTGTGTCTTTTCTTCATTGAAAATGTCTTTCTAACTCATAAATTATGTGTGCCTTCGTATCCTCATAGCATCATTTGAATATTCTTTGCTTCTTTCATTGATTGTTGATTCATTGTAACTTAATAGTTGAAAAAAATCTATAAAAACAATATAAAATATATGATCAATCAGGAATTAAAACCCATGACATATTGTATCTTACTTTTGGGGAGCACATCAAGCTGACAAAACTTGTCTCCATCAGCACAACTAAGTCACTGCGTCGAAGAAGGAGGAAGCAGATTTGGGTACCATCATTGGAATATCTTGTGTTTCTTCAGTTGTTTGTTGATACATTGTATTATTAGTTGAAATATTCTATAAAAACAAAAATATGTGATCAATAAAGAATTTAAACTCATCATAATACATGTATTGTGTTGTGTGTATTACTATTGAGGGAGAACAGCAAGCAGACAAAGCTCCTCCACATCAAATGAATTTTAAAATTTTTGTGAATTGAAGAAAAAATAGATTTCGGGACGGGAAACATTGATTCGAAGTGTGTGTGAAGAAACACAAAACATGAACTTAGGAGTTGAATTTTGTTTGTGTGAGATGGTGGGAAACTAAACATTCAGTCACTAAACGGGTCACATCAGGGATCATAGCTGAAGGAAGTCAGCGAACAGTTGCATTTGCTTAAAAAACTCATTGAGTTATAGGCAATCATTCATTCATTCATTCACTCACTCGCATGTTTGTCCTGTTCTTTTTCGTTTTTCAATCAAAATCCTTGCCAAAATTTGCATAAAATTTATTTCCATTTCTATTTTGTTTTTGCTTGAATATGTTTTTCATTTCATTTCATTTCATTTGATGTTGTTTTTTTATTTACAATATTTCTTCTTTATTTTTTCTTTGGTGTTTTGCTTTGGATCATGTTTTGTGTGTAATATAAAACGACTATTTTTCTTTTTCTTTTTCTTTTTCTTTTTCTTTCCTTTCCTTTCCTTTCCTTTCCTTTCCTTTCCTTTCCTTTCCTTTCCTTTCCTTTCCTTTCCTTTCCTTTCCTTTCCTTTCCTTTCCTTTCCTTTCCTTTCCTTTCCTTTCCTTTCCTTTCCTTTCCTTTCCTTTCCTTTCCTTTCCTTTCCTTTCCTTTCCTATCCTTTTTTTTGTCATCATTTCTTTGTCAATAGAATTGCAACAACTTATTGCTTGCGATTCAATTTCGACATTTATTGTCCTCAAAAACGAAAAAATAGAATAGTAAATGTGATGAAAGAAATGAAGATACTAAGTAAAAAAATAGACTATACTAGTAGTGTGACGATGTCAGGGAAAAGAGAAGCGCAACCAAAGCACCACGAAATACGAAACTCAAGTCAATTCAACTCAAATGGTGCAAATGGTGCAAATGTGACCAAGACATGCAAAATGTGTGAGATTCTTACAATTTTTGTGGCAGACTCAATAGAGCAAATGTGTGTGTGTGAATGAGAAAAAAACACCTGCCTGCATTTGTTGCTGCTGGTATTGGTCGCTCTTTTCATAGAGTCTCTGTCTCTGGGTTTGGGTTGCAAATATTGACTTTGTGATTGCACATATTTGCAACGCATGCAACAAGAAATGAAAAAAACTGAATGATAGAAACCAAATTTGGTTCGTGAAAATAGATGAAAATGCTAAAGAGACGCAACTAGATAGAAAGGATAGAAATATGGAGAAGGGTGACAGGCAGAGTGGTTAAATTGATCACAAAACGTTGTCATTTGAATACCTGTCACACACACACACACACACACACACACACACACACACACACACACACACACAGTATGATGAAAGCAATTGACTTTGGGCATACGTTTCTGTGTGTTTGAGTGTGTTGTGTGTGTGTGGTCCTTGTATATATTTGTCAATATGTCGTGTTTTATGACAATTTATTGGTGTTTGATAAAATTGAAAATCGTCTTTGATATTAAATTCACTGTGATATATTCGTCGTATTCTTTTATCTTTCCATTTTTTTTTGTTTAAGTTTTCAATAAAAGAAACGAAGAATTGCCTTCAACAGTAAATTGACAATTGCCAATCAAAGTGTTAATGGGTTGGTTGCCTTTTTATGGTTTCGGCAAAATATACCATAAACTAAAATATTTCACAATCAATGCATTTGCTCAACTTAAGTGAGGCAACCACAAAAGCGAGTAATAAATAAGAATTTTATTACATTTATTGTGTTTTAGACATAAAAAGAAATTTAAAATATGAAAGTATCAGTTGATATTTGAAGAAGAGATTTATGATTGGGACTAAAGCTTAGTTAAATTCAAAACTGTAGTATTAAATTGAGTAAAAAACTGTACAATTGAAACTGAATTGAACAGGCAATGAGTGCGCTATAAGGGGATATCCACTGCATTGGTCTCATTAAGCATTTGCTTATATTCATAGACCTTTTTATACAAGACATGCTTTCAGGTAAGTGAATGAACTTACTGGCTGTCCTATCACTAGAATACTCTGGCCTTGCTACCAACTGAAATGGACCTACGAGCTTCTACACTTTCACCACTTACACAAGACAAGAATTTGGTTGATGACGGGAGTCGTAACGGGGCACTGCACTGCACAATTAGACTGATGGCCCAAGGGATGCTCGTTTCTCATTAAGTTTTCTGTCGATGCTGTCAAGATGAAAAAGAAATAGAGAGTATTCAACAGCTCCTTTGTGACGTAGTCATCTTCTCGGGAAACCGTTTTTTGATGTACTGGGGGCTGTTTCGCGGATGCTTCAGGTTGATTTTAAAGGCTGAAGGAGAGCTCTACGATCAACTTAGACCTTAATCTCTTTCCCCTTCCTCTAACATCTTAGCACTTCTTTCTACAGTCAGGTACGGTAAGGTGTTGCAAGGCTTCTTGGCGAACTAACGTGAACTAACCTAACTGAATTGAAAGTGAGAACCATAATCTATGTGACATATGCAGTTTACAAAAGCAAATAGTATTGTAGATGCATAGGTCTGAGAACTGATCTATTGCTTTTCAAAACTGTACAGTTAAATTGTGAAACAAAGAACAAAGTACAAAAACTATACAATAAACTTAACTGAACTGGGAGAGGGAACTGTATAAATTGAGTGGCATGCACTGTTTACTTTAGGATACACAGATATAATAACTGAGCTATTTTCATTCAAAACTGTGCAGTTATTACAGTTTATCGCTCAGTTATGATGTACGATTAAATTGTCGTCAATTCTTTTATATAACAAAAAACAACACAACTCTCTGTTTAGAATTTCTTCAGACAGTCAACTATAATCTTAGCCAAATTATCGAATGAATAAATGTCTCTTGAACTGTACAATCTTCAGGATAAATAGTATAATTTGTGTAAAGAAAAGTTCCCTTAAATTTTCAACAAATATCCTAATTCTAATGATTTATGGATCACAATTTGCTTGTGTACGAGTACTTGAGAACTTTATGTTTCAATATTCACAGTTCCTTTAAGATGCTATTACAGATGAAAAGCAAATACGAAAACTTTGATTTGAAATCGTCGTCATTCAAACTAGTAACTAAAACTTAAATATTAAAGAAACATACGAAGAACTTCTTCTTAAGACTCTTGCTCTTGCTCTTTGTGTATTGTATTTTAGTATAAAGTTTTCTAAGAATTCATACCTGTTTCTCTTGTTCTGATGCTGATGCTGCTGCTTAACCCGTTGGTGCTGCTGCGGTGACTCAGTTAAATTTAGTTAAGAGTAACG
This sequence comes from Amiota mariae, assembly GCA_035041805.1. Lineage (NCBI taxonomy): Eukaryota > Metazoa > Arthropoda > Insecta > Diptera > Drosophilidae > Amiota > Amiota mariae. The sequence continues at coordinate 4,498,680 of JAWNKV010000348.1, forward strand.
AAAGTACTATATTTGTTAGTGTATTGTATCCTTTTAGAACTTTGAAATGTAAATGTAAATATTTTTTTCCATTCACAAATATTTTCCATTCCATTTCAGTTGTTTTTTGTTTTTTTTTTTGTTTTGATATGTCATTCTTAAAAGCTGCGTTGTCATTGAGAAAAAGTTTTCATAAAAGAAAAAGAAAGTTTCAGAAACTTCAAAATCACACCTTTATGAGTTCAGTAAATACTTACTCTTACTATATATTGTAAGTAGATGCTTTTAAGATTTGTTATGCTATGCCTTTCCTTTGATGAAAATGTCTCAAATTTATTTTCATTTATACGCTAAATTTCCGCTTGTAATTTCATTAAAATCCACCTACACATTGCATGAAAGGTGAAGCAGAGCAGCAGGCCAATGATGATGGTGATGGTGAAAAATGACCCAACTCAAGAAGCCTATCACCAGGACAACAAGGACTTTGGTTTCATTCATTAAACGTGATATGCAAAGAAGAAAAAGAAAATAAATTTTAAAAGAACGAAAAAAAAAAAAATAAATAAAAAAAATCAAATAAATGAATTTTTACTGTAATTTCAATAAACAGCAAACACTCCACCCACCATGGCCCCATGTCCAGGTCCTGTATTTGGTGTTGTCCTGTCCTGTCCTGTAATTTATTTCTTTTAAATTTTTCTTACTTTTCTTCGTCTTTTTGTTTCTTTTTGTTGTTTTGTTGTTTTGTTTTGTTGTTTCGTTGTTGTTTAGAAAAGAAGTCAAATTGAAAAGTTTTTATTTTAAAGAAAATAATAAAAGAAAGAAAAGAAGAGACATTTTTTTTGTCTTTAAATTAAAATAAGGAAACATCATCGAGTGTCCCAATTTGTAAAACTTACATATTTTTTCTTATTTTTTTACCATGTCACGATCTTTGTATTTCTCGCACTTTGTTCGTTAAACTTCATCGTTTTATGCTTTCATTTTGAGTTCATATTTTGTTGGCTTAGCTTCAGCGATTCAATGCTGCTCAGTGCTTCGAACTCAAGTATGCGTGTGCATTCGCATGTTGACAGCTTTTTTTTCCTTAAAAAGGATATGAGAAAAATAAGAAAATATGATAAATTAAGTCTCACCAAAACTTAGATATACTTCACGGAAGTGAAATTTACCATTTAGGGCTTCCTATAGTTAAGAAATGAAAAATAAGTATAAAGAGAATGAAAACTGATTTTGCTCAAAATCTTCATCTGATCAAACAATCGTAGGTCAAGTGAGGATACTTTTTGGAACTGTTTCATCAGTCCAATCAATATTTTAATGCATTGATGAATGAAAGATCTTAGGATATGATGACTGCTGCAAAGAATAATTTTATCTGCTAATCTCAATAACTTAACAATAGTCAGTTTCCTGGTGATCAGACTGCCATGTTGAATCGATTTCCTTTGTCTCAAGTGAAGTGCATGAAAAAAATATATGAAAAATATTTCCATTTTCATATTTTTGTCACTATATCTTTCTTGAAAGAAAGTTTTGATTTCTTATTATCTATTTCCATTTTATTTTTCATTGCTTAACAACAAAAAACAAGGAAAAAGGAAAAATTCTTTTTTTTTATATTTTCATATAAATGTCTATTTATATCATCAAATGTTGCTTATTCATAATGCAAATCTTCAAAGCATTTCTTCCCTTTTATTTCTATACTCGTATGATATTTCTTCACCATTTTTCTCCCAAATGACTTTTTAAGTTTTTTGTTTTTGTTTTTGTTTTTGTGTGCTTTGTTTTGTTTTGTTTTGTTTTTCTTGTTGATGTCGCCGCTTCCTTGAACTTACATTATTTGCAATTATTAAGACGCAAAGGATTAACTGGCAAAACAGTTAAATAATGAAAGACAAAGAGGAATGAATGAAAAGAAATCAAGAAATAATGGTTGTCTTTAGGATTCACTGCATCCTCATGATTCTCAAATGATTCTTCATGGTTTTTCGTTTACGCTTTGTGCGCGTTAATTATAATTTCGTAATTATCCAAGTATTTGGTTGTCGGTCTTTCTAGTGAAGTTTTTCTTTTTCTTTTCCTTTTCCTTTTCTTAATCATTTCTATTTTACTCTTTAAGTGGAAGATGGGGCAGGCTTACTACTCTACTTTTTTATTATATGTATAATAGTATTGGCCAGACAGAGTCTGAGTTCATTTTCTATGGTGGAGTTGTCTGTCTCGTATCTACTATTTGTCTGTTAGACAATCTATGAACTTCATGGCTTCTTTGTTTTGTTGGTTTGCTTATAAATAAATTTTCATTTGTGAGCAATTATTGCCAAAGAAATAAAGTAAAGTAATGGAAAAAGAAAGTACTAAAGAAAAAAGAAAGAAAGAGAAGAAATAAATGAATAAAAGAAATAAAAGTCTTAAGGATTCCCTGAAAAATAAAGATTTAGTTTTATATTGCATATTGAAGGCTGATTGTGAGCTTAGTTGGTAGTTTGTCTGGAATCATATCTTAATTGTAATTGAAAGTCATTATACGAGGAGGGCAGTACTAGAAGTAAAATAAGTGACAAAACAAATATTGAAACAAATACAGAAATAGAAAAGCTTTAAGAATCTTCTAGGTGATTAAAGTATTCATCAATCGGAGAATGAATTTTTTTTTATTATCCTTTACTATGAAATCATTTCTTATTTTATTTGAAGACAATTTGAACTTTATCTCATTAATTTCATGCTCTTATGATTGAAACATCATCATGAGGGTGTATTTGATTCATTCAAAGTGATTGTTAGAGTTATGGTGACACCATTAAAGCTCAAATAGATCAAGAAGTTTGACTCATCATTGTGATGTGCTACACTTGTGATTATAAGATTTATAAAGAACACACATTTCTTATCAATTTAAGGTGGAATACTTATGGAACTACCCTCTCTCTCACATTGTATATTCTTCTTATTTTATGATAATTAAAGTTTAATTAAAAATTAAAGAGTGTTCATTGTGGCTATTGATTGTATTTAAAAAGACAAGTGAAGAATGAGAAACTATTTAAAATGATACACAATTTAACAATTTAAATCTAATTAATTGACATATTTATGATGATATTTTCAAACTTTGCTTTTCTCTTTAACTTTGGTTACATGTACTTAGTTTTATTTCTATTTATAAACCATAATAATAATGACGACAAATGATTGCAATTTAAGAACAACACCAAAAGGTGTCTTTGCCAAACACACACACACATACACACACACACACACACACACACACACACACACACACACACACACACACACACACAAAATAAATATAACTCTCATGTCGCAACAATCAAGCAACATGCAACATGCGGTAAGGCGTCATTTCATGTAATGGAAATGGAACAAATTTGATGGCAAAGATGCTGATGGAATTTAAAAGAAAGAAATATGTGATCACATTCTTAAAGTAAAAGGATACAATGTTCAAAAATGTCAGACTAATTTTTGGTTACACAAACACCCACAACACGACACAACACAATAGAACAGAATAGAATAGAATAGAATACAACCGAACACATGCGTAGAGTACTTAGTCATAAGTATGAACTACATAACACAGTCTGAGTAGGTTGAATACGCACGAGTGACATGTGTCCCTTGGTTCAGTAGCTTTCTGTCTAACATTCCATTTGTTTGTCTGTCTGTCTGTTTGTCTCTTTGTCTATCTATCTACTGTATACTCGTATACTCCTTTGCGCTTGTTCGTATCTATTCATCTAATATTTTTCTGTCTGTAGGACAATTCAACTGTCTCCAACTGATGATGTGATGTATGCATGCGTGTGTGTGTGTGTGTGTGTGTGTGTGTGAGTGAGTGTGTTTTCTGTCTTATCACGGCAATCAAAGCGTGTAAACAAAACATCAAGGACTTGCTTTTTTATGTTTGTTTAACAATATAAGAATAAAATAACCCAAACAAAAAGGACGAATGTGTTGTGCCATAGACATAACATTGTACTGGAGTCAACCAACTTAATCATGAATAATGTGGCACATATTCATGGCTCAAACAAACAAACAAACAAAAAAAAGAGAGAGACTCCTCAAAATGATATAAAAATCATCAATATACACAACAAAACACTCACACACACACAAACACACAAAAAACAGTGAACAGAGTGAGAGAGAGAGAGAGAGAGAGAGAGTGAAAAAAAAAGCAAATAGAAAAATAAGAAACGTTTTATTAAATATGCATGTCATGTCCTTTTATTTGTATATTTGTATTTGTGTTTGTTGTTGTTTTTTTTTTTTTTTTTGCTTGCTTGGAGTTGACCTGGTCCCAGGACTTTTAGCGCTTTCTGCTCAGATTGTGTGTTCGTTGGTTCGTTGGTTTTGGTGGCATAAAGCTATTTGCCTCCGAAAAGTATGCCACATTCTTTGTTATTTATTATTTGTGTAAAAAAAGAGAGACAATAACAATGATAACGAGAAGAAGAAGGAGGACAAAGGATACTAATACCAGAGACGAGACAAGAAGAAGGGTCTCATATGTCTCGTATGTTGAATGGAGTGTGTGCGTAGGACGCGTGAAGCGCGTTAAACTGTAAACAGATTTGGTCACTCAGCTTTTCTCCTCTTTTTTTTTTTTTGTTTATGGCGTTGACAGGAGCGCAATTATAGATGACTTGCTTGATTGTAAATGAAATGAAATGAAATGGAAACGAAAGGATACATTTATGAGTGATATTTGTGTCTCTTTTTCACTTTCTCCATGCCTTACATATTATTCATTGTCCTTATGGTATGTTTTTTTTTTTTTGTTTTTATGGAGGTAGATATAAATGTCCTTCTGAGTGGGTGTTTTTTCATATTTTGTATTTTGCATTTATCAAACATAATTTAAGCTTGTTACCATAAGTCATCATCATAATCATCATCAACATCAGCATCAACATCAGCATCAACATCAACATCAGCATCATTGCCTTTGTCATTTACATTTTTCATCAACACAAAACCGCAAACATTGCAAGCTTTTTCCCTGCATCCCTTCTAGCCACCGATCTTCTCCCCAATTTCTAACACCAAAAAATTAAACACAAACGAACCAAAAAATGGAAGGAAAAAAATAAAACAAAAATGTTCTACACATTTTCATTCTCTGCTCAGCTCATCATATAAATAAATGGCACAATATTTGAATACTCAGGAATGCCGTCGAGAAGAGCAAAGCTCAGTTGCTCAGCCTTTTACTGGTGTTTTTTTTTTCTTTCGTTCTTTGGGTGCGTTTTATGATACCCTAACCACTACTCTACATGGCCACCCACCAATGCCATTGTTGGCGGTGACATGTCACCGACCGACATTGCAGACAAACGCCTCACATACTTAGGTCCTTCTTCTACATACATACAATATTCCTTTGTGTGTGTGTCTCTATATATATAACTATGTGAGTCTGTGAATGTGTGTGTGGAAAGCCACATGTCGCACATGAACTGCGTCAGCTGACAAATTTAAATTTACAAAAAGAAGTCAGTTGAAGCAGAAAAAAAATATAAGAAAAGTAAGAAAAATGTAAAGAATGAATGAATGAATGAATGAATGAAAGCCAATGTCAAGTCATGTAAAAAAGTCAACGTGTAACCACAGTTTTATACTTAAATACAACAAGTATGCGTGAGATACTCAAAGGAATGATGGGAAGGGAAGGAAGGGGGGGGGTATCATTTATATTAAGGTGTGTTTGATTATAATGGGCGTCAACCGATGATGATATGAGAAGAGAAGAGATGTGATGTGATGTGATGTGATGATGATGTGGGGATATACGAGTGAGTGAGTATATTGGCAACAACTACCTGTCGACAATGACAACATTTAACTGGGTGTCATTTAGCCAAGTCATGTTGTCGCGCACTTCATACAAATTCAAATAAATGCCACTTGACTTGCACTTATTCTTTCTCTCTCTCTCTCTCTCTCCCCATTCTCTGTTCATGTGAGTGAGGGTTTTATTACATATATTTTTGTATACGAGTACTCGTATAATGAAAAAAAAGGAAGATTCTTAATCTGACAATATTCATATATCATAATAAGCCAGATTCAATGTTCAGTTGCGGCTCATGTTAAATGTTTGGCTTACAAAATGTGAAAAAATGAATATCTCGTATGAAAAAGGGAATCAGATGAGAATGAGAATGAGTTTGATATTGTTGACAATTCCTGTTCATACTTATTTCATAAAAATTTATACTGTAGATATTCATATGCATGGCTGTGTGTGTGTGTGTGTGTGTGTGTGTGTGTGTGAGTGTGTGAAGGATTCGTATTTGTTATCATGTATTTGAAGCTTCTTTGTTTCTTTTGCTTTTGTATGAGCAAATGATATTTCCTGATGTGAAGAAGCTGAGGTGCAGTTTCTTTTCTTATCGTTTAATACAGAATTCCGTTAGCTGATTTTGTATTTAAAATTGTCTGCTTTAAAAATTAAAAGTGTATAGATTTCAGTGAAACAAGGCTAGGGAACAGTGAAAGGTTTTGCTTTAAATTGTGTTTTTATCATTCTCAGATAGAAAAGTACAATATTCTTTGTAATAAGATTCTTTAGCTATTGAAATGTAGATTAGATTAAGCTTAGAACTAAATGCACCTCGTCACTGCGGCCACCAGTGTGCCTATTATGGCAACCCTCGATATTACAAATCCTATGATATTCTGGATACTGAAATGTAAAGCTTCTAAAGAACTTTATTGCTTCAAACGCATGTTTATATAGAAAACTTGTTTATAATTTAAGGAAGACAATGAAAATTGATTAAAAATTGGTAAAGAACACCCCGATGAGATGCCAAAACTACAAGGCGATATGATAAAATTTGATTATTGGAAATGAGAATGATTAATAGAAGTTAGTTAAAACTGGAATTGATTTATGAACCGTGGATATACTAAGTAAATATGTAAGGTGTCCGCAGTTTATGTTAGTAGACATCACATTCAGTTTTCTATGATAAGTAATGAGATCAGCAAGTGGACCGAAAATATCTACTATAACTTGGAATATGCACATATATTTTTAGTCATATGTCCACTAGATTTTATTGGCAGTTATAATTAAAGTCTACTGCAGCTGCCTATTATCAATTCGCAAACTGCAGGCAAGGCAGAAAAAAAATTCTGAATCACGAGCGCCCTTTGGTTCGTTAGAAATACCTTTGAGATCCAAATTGTTATAGAGATGCTAAATAAATATAGAATTCAACTTCATTCAAAGCTTTAGAATCATCCTACTAATCCGATGGCATCTACTCTCACTCGCTGTTATACTAGGAGAAGATTAAAAAGGCTTCACTCGCACAATCTCCCCAGAAGGATGCTATAGACTTCTCTTCTCTTTTTTCTCGACACTATTCGTTGAATCATTGAAAATGTGTTATGTAGATTGATGCGTTTAACGTAAAATAAAATAAAAAAAAAAAATATTTTTAAAAAATGTGAACTGTAAAATAGATTGATGTCCTATGAATGAGAATGTCAATGTTTCCTATGACAATATTTGCATGTTGTAAATGAATAGAAATGAAAAAAATAGTAAGAAACTTATCTGTAGAAAACTTAAAATTAATATAAATAAAATCTGTCACTCTCATATATATTGAAATTCCCTCCATACTTTCTTTCCCTTGTCTTCTTTAATAATTTTTCATATTTTCCTTAGCTTTATAACTCAAATTTCTTGTTGTGTATTTGGTGAATGGTCCATTGCCTTTTTTAGTTAATTTTTTTTTTATTTATTTTTTTTGCTCATTTTCAAACACTAACATGCAATAACATGAACAACAATATAGAACAACATGAAAGTTTGAAAAAAAAAAAAAGCACAAAAAAATTGAACTGTGTCAACAGCCGCAAAGCATTAGAAGAAAATGTGTCTTGGTTTTGCCTTCAAATATGCTAGTCAAAATTGTTTTATGCTCACACGCACGCACGCACGCACACCAAACTACACTAAAAATAAAAAATAAAACATGAATACAAACTCATAAATAATAAAAATCAGTCAACAACAAGAACAACAACCAATAAAGTCAAGTACAACAACTAAAGAAAAAAATAAATGCAAAGAAAAAGAAAAACAGCCCAAGAAGTAAAAGTCAAAAATGAAGAAGAAAAATTTATACGAATATAATGAATAAGCACAGAATTGTAAATAACACCACACACACACACAAACAGACACACTGATATACATAGTCATTGTTATTAGGCAGAGTATAAAAATCCATTGGTCCTTGCCTCTTGTGTTTGCACCTTAAACAAAATTCGCGTCATTTTACAATTTAAAGCAATAAATAATTTTTATTGTGTGCACTTAAAATGCTTTGTAACGCAAAAAGAGAAGCAATAATAACATTGAGACCAAAGAACAAGTTGAACATCAAGAAAAATACACAAGAATAAGAATAGCAATTACACAACACAACACAACACAACACAATACACTTACTACTCATCCATTCACTTACAGTGAAGTCGGCTCCTTCTTCTAAAGATTTAAGTAATAGAAAAAATTAGAAAAAATTTCAACAAAATGAATAAAAATTCTATGGTTGAAATAATCAAAATAATCGCAAGCAACAAATGAACAATGAACATTAATGAAAATGAAAATGAGGTTGAATAACAAATATAAAATATTTGTGTATGCTGTCTGTCTTTCTGTCTGCCAAACACTTGGACTGAAATCAACTTGAGTAGTTTTTAATTGATTTGCTTTACTTACATTGGACTACGCAATCCTAAAGGACCCCAACAACACTTAATGCCAGGTGTTGGTTTATTCGCTTGGTCAATTTAGTTGCCTTTGCTGCTGCGTCATTTGATTTAATTTTCATTTTAAGTTTTATTTTTTCTTGAGAGCTCAAGAAACGCAACATTTTTCAGTCATTTGGGCAATTGTTTTTGTAATTCATTCATTCATTCATTTATACACTTTGTACTCTTCTTGTGCTTTCTACTTTCAGGTGTTTTTTGCCATGAAGTTTGGCTTTGGTAATTTGAAGTCAAACGTCTCTCATTTGCTTTGCTTAGCTTAGAGCTTATTTTTTTTTTTTTTTTTTTTTTTGTATTATTTTTTTTGATTAATTGTGCAACATTTTGTTGCATGTCGTCTTCATTGTGATTTTTATTTTTATTTTTGTAATCACTTTCGTCTCGTCTCAGTCTCTCTCCTTTCCTTTCTTCCATTCTCTTCATTTTGTCCTGCTTAACATGAAAACATAAGACTAACTGACTGACTGACTGACTGACGGACTAAATGAATGAATGAATGAATGACTAGCTGACTGACTGCCTTAAGCTTTTCGTTGCCATTTCGTTTTACAAATTGTTGCTATAAAAATTGTAATGTTTTGTTATTTATATAAAAATACAAACAAAAATAAGAAAGAAAATGCTAATTTCTTGAATTTTCATTTTTATTGTTTTTTCTCGTTTTCTATTTTTGCCTGCTTTCTTTTTCTTTTTCCTTTTTTTTTTCTATTTTGTGTCAGTGCTGTGTGTGAGCGCAGCACACAGTTTGAAAATATGCTCACAAAGAAAAATTGCAATTATTAGAAGAAAAATCACAAGAACAATAAAATTAAATCCAAAATAATAAACACAAAAAAATTTTGAATTTTGTAGTTCATAGTTCTTTACGGGTTGCATGCGTGTTTCGCCTTATGAAAATGATGCATGTCTTCCATAGATTTCCATGGATATTAAGTCAAGTCAGGGTAGTTACGGTTTGTATTTGGATTAGGATTCGGATTGGTATTGGGATCATTTTGAGTCACAGAACAGAACAGAGCAGAACAGAGCAGAACAGAACAGAACAGAGCAGAACAGAACAGAGCAGAGCAGAGCAGAGTCACCAATTAGTTTAATCGCCAGCGGGAAATGTTAATTTAAATATGAATGATTACATTTGTGGTTTGCGTGCGTGCCTCTTCAAGTCAAATATATTGTATGTATGTACAGCTGAAATAAAGAAAATTAATATAGGAATGAATATATATAGGAAAGAAAGAAAGGAAATGTTAGTGGGGAAGGGGATATAAACGAAACATGAGCTTATAATACAAATTTGTAATCACGCATAATTTTCAATTGAATTCTCACGTGTGAAATTTTTCTATTTCCTTTCTTTGATTAACAACGAAGAATTAATCAAAAACTTACCAGATTTTTTTGTTTTTTTTTTTTGTATTAGTTAGTAGTAGATGAAATTTTGTCGATAAACTTCAACATTTCCGACATAGAGGAGATTTCTTGCGTCTTGCACTTGTAGTGACAGAGCAACCCTGTAAATGCATAGAGAGAGTGAGTGAGAGAGAGAGAGAGAGAGAGAGAGAAATGATAAGGATTTCAATATAATTTTATGAAATATACCAATCTTTTATATTTCAGCTTTTCCTTTTCCGTAAGCTTCTTCCAGGCTCGTGCTCCTTTTTTGAGTGTTTCCTGTGGACTGAGTCCACAGTTTTTCTTACGAAACACACGCATAAAATTTAAAAACCCATTAGCCGTAATTGGACCCGGTTTTTCACACTTGTAAGTCTTTTTTCCTGAACTTCTGTCGGAAGAGCTTCCAGATTTTGAAGATTTCGCCGATTTGCCAGAGTCGCTGCTGCTGCTGCTGCTATTGCTATTGCTGACCTTAGAGGGACATCTTTTTCGCTTGAACATGGCTACAAAATCAAAGCGTTTGGCTTTAGTATTTCCCGGACGCAATATAGGCTTTCGATTAACTTTGCACGTTGGTTTTTTCTTTTTCTTCCCAGCTGCTTTTCGTTTCGGTCGGCATGCGTTTCTTTTTTTCTGCTTTGGACGACGAGCGACCCTTTTCCGTTTAGTCTTGCATGATGACCTCTTCTTTCGTTTAAACCTGCAAGAGTCCTTACGTTTCTTGATCCGAGGCTTACATTTCATTTCATTAAAATCTGGTTCCCTTCTCATTGGCTTATGCGGAGGGTAAATCGATTCATCACTTTCCTTAGAATTTGAAATAAAAATTATTTCTCTTTTTTTTTATTATCTTACCAATGTTATTTATCTTACTCTATCAATGGAAGTGTATCTAGCTTCTTCTACGCAGCTTAGCTCCTTCCATGCCTGCATGGCATTTTCTATTAGATTCTCCGGCGGCGCTCGTTCTCGATATTCCTTAAGAAAGCGAAAAAACCCGGTGATCTTTGGCTTGCACTTTGCCCACTTGGGAGTATAATTTCCCATTTCGCTGCTCTTTAAAAAATATATTTGTATTTATTCACTTGTAAAAATTTTATTCAGATGAGTTTTTTAGTCAACTTCAATAAAAAAATATAATGAGACTGAATGAATGAATAAGGAAAAAATCAATGGCAACTTTATGGACTTTTTTTTTTTTTTGAAAAATCAAAATTTTTATAGTTTGCTTTGTTTTAAAGGTTTTATAATTTTTTTTTTTTTGAAATCTTATCGAGTGACTAACGAACTAACGCCATTAACTTTATAACCACAGGAACCAAGAATACAAAAAAGTAAAACAAAAAAAAAAAAAACAAAACCAAAACCAAAACCAAAACCAACATAACAAATAACATAGAAATAGCGTTGGCTATAAAAAGGCCAACAACCGACTATTAAAAAGAAGGTAACAAGAATAAATGGTTACAAATGTTGTTCATCGCTTTGAGTGTGACTACAAAAGCCTAATGAAATTCCATAGAAACATGTTCTCGCCTGATAAGCGACCATTGGTCACTCCACAAGGTTTCTTACCTTGGACTACGACTCACTTCTCCTCAACACAAGGAGTCACGAACAACGCCAACTCAAAAGCCAACAACGACAGAAACAAGAATGATGAAGGCGACAACGATGGCAGGACAAGTTTAAGCAAAAAGAATTTTACAAGGAGCCTTGAATGCGAATGCATGCAACACGAATAAATGCGCCACAGACAGGCAAAGTTGACTTGTATCATCATCACATCAAGAGAGAATTATGAAAATTGTAAGGGAAAAAGTAGAACTAGGGAATATTCTTATTATAATTAGTAGTAGTAAAAGCAAAGAAAAGTATTGCAAAATCTAATGCAATGCAAGTATCATAAATTGTGACACGTAGAACAGCAGGTCAATTGAGTGAGTGAGTGAATGAGTGAGTAAATGAGAGAGTGAATGAAGTTGAAATAAAAATTAAATAATAATTAATGAAATAAGCTTCTTATTTTTGACTTCACTTTACGCATATTTCCCAAATTCCTTCCTTCCTTTCTTCCATCCTTCCTTCATCATCATCATCATCATCATGATCATGATCATGATCATGTGCTTTGTAAAATTCCTTTCCATTTTTGGTATTTTTGTTTTGTTTTTTGCATTTTCCAACTTGCAAAAAACTTCATTCGTTCGTTCATTCTTAATTTTCCTGCCGCAAGTTGCAACTTGCAACTTGCATAGCATCGTCGTCTTTTGTTTAAAGTCCTTAAGGGAGCGACAAGGACGAAGGCACTGCCAACAGTGGCATGTGTCATTATCCGTGACCAGAAACCATTAAAGCAGCTTTTGTGGTGCAACAATTCGACAGAGAAAAACAGCGGTAAGGGGTCATAGGATACAAACTCCTCACTCCTGCAAATGTGGGAGTTCTACTTATTGTTGTCTGTTCTAACAACATGATACCATTCTGCTCCTATTCCTTCTATCTCGTATATTCTTTTCTTTTTTTCATCTTTCTTTGCTTTGTTTTATGTCAAGTTCCTTAGAAATCGCTCAATGCAACGTCACACAAGCGCCACATTGTCTTATCCTTGGAACAGCAACAGAAGCAACAAGAGGAGCATGAGTACGGAACAAAGCAGTATGTTTCATGGTTTCCTCAGTCACAGTGGTGCGTTTCCTTTTTAAATTGTTGCGCTCGCTGATTTTTCTTAACGAGTTAGTCTCCCTTCCCCTTTCTCTCTTTGTTTTGTACTTTTGCTCATCAACTCTTTGGGTTCTTTGGTCTTTGGTCTTTTGTCTTTGTGCATGCAAACAAAGTACGAGATAAACTTTTGTTCCGTTGAACTTTGGCGTTTTGCATATTTTTCAATTCGTAACAACGATATACTTATCCCTCATAGTAGCGAGATTGAGTATTAAGACTTTGTCAAGATGATGGTAACACATTGCAGAAGATATCAATTGAATGTAGTCTTTATAATTTTTGTGTTCGTTTGTCAGTGTTTGTATATAAAATATAGAATAGAAGTCTTGTTATTGTTATTTGTCATATGTTTTCTGTGGAAGAAATTCTGTTCGATATTGCAAAACAAGAAATGATTGGACTTATCGGATTGATCATAACAATACAACATTAGGAAACTACACTTCTCTGAAGCATAAACAGAAGAAAAATTATGTCAATCGAATTACAATATTATAAACCTTTTCAATGTGAAGGATACATAAGCTTTGTTGGAATCAAATATTCTAATATTCTATCTGAACTTATCTTAGTTTTTCTCTTTGTTGTTCAAATGCTTATGATGTTTATTAATACTAGAATGTGAGACAAAGGGTAGGGGAAAGTATCCAATAATAATATATTTGTTGTTATTGTTATTGGCTTAGGTCAGCAAACTTGTGCCATAATCATATGAGATGCACCTATGAGGTTTTGCATTGCAATTTGTTATTGAGATATTGCAGAGATTCTAATTAAAGTTTCCGAAACATGCATTGTAATATGAGGAATATTCCAATGATTTTATCATACAATAGATTGTAATGTGTACACCCACTGAGGTTTTCAACACTGCAAGTAGTTATTACTGTTTTGTCCATTTCATATGCATTGCTATAAATTTGTTATCTCTTCAAACAGATTGTAAAACTAACAAAAAAAAAAAAAAAAAAAAAATTAGAATAATATAAACATTGAACTAAACAAGCTTCCAATGGCTTCCAATGGCTTCCGTCTAGAAATACCTAAACTAATTCACCATCAAAACCCTTCAAAACGGAAAAGGAAACACAATAATTTAATTATATACGAGTAGAGCACAAAGTTGACTTACTTTGGTTCTGACTATGGTTTCATATTTTTTGATTTTGATTTTGATTTTGTTGTTGAACTCGTAATTTGATTAAAAAATTTTATGTTTATGTTTTCGCTTTGTTTGACTTGACGTGTCACACGCAGCAGACAGGCAGCAGCAACAACAGCAGCAGCAGCAGGTAACTTCGTGTTCTGTTTTATTTAGGACTGTAAACACTACTATGTAGTACACTAAGTTATTGTACAATTATCGTCCTTGTTGTTATTTTATTTGGTGTTGCAGTTAGTTAAAGTTGTTTGTTGGTTTTGTTACAATTATAGAGCGTCAGCTTTAGTCAACTTAATAAGTAGAAATAGAAATTCCTGTTAATGCCACCAAAACCTGCATGGTTGGCCATAATTTGTAACTTACTAACTGACTAACTAACTAACGCTGCATGTAATTGTTTTTATAAAACAACCATCATCATTATCATCATCATCATCATCATCACCACCATCAAGTAGATTAAGGTTTATCAGTTACAAGTTAAATGTTTTAACTTATCAAAGTATGTAGTAGTCGTAGAAGCAAATAATGTAATGTTTCCTCCTACATAGATTTAATATAAAATAGGGAGAAGGAGGGATGGATGGATGATTGAATAAAAAATAAAATGAAAAACAAAAAATGATTCTATAAAACTCTAAACGTTTGAACGCATTTATTATGCAAATCCCTTGTGGCCAGCATCACGTTGCGTATACGCAATGAAATCAACAAAATCGATTGATGCTTCCCCACTGTCTACTTACTTCCTTCCATGCTTCCTTGCTTCCTTTCTTTGAACATTTTTCATTCAATTTGTTTTCCTATTCAATGCCAATGCTGCCGCCGTCCCATCTATTTTCCATCAAACATGAAGGCGTTAAAACCTTCATGTTGTAATGATTTGGTAGTCTTTTGATTTGCTGCTCGTATGAGAAACCAAACTTATGTAGGTTCAGTGAGTTGGTTGGTTGGTTGGTTCGTTGGTTGGTTGGTTGGTTGGTGCCCGAGCCAAAAGGGCAATCTTTGATTTTGGGCTCATTCTTTTTAAGTTTTAATACTAAAAGGAACTCACTAAATTATGTAGATTTCTGTTAGCATAATTTGTGGTTTATTTTCCGTTTCACTTTTCACTTAAATTTGTTTGCTTAAAATGAATATTTTTTTTTTTTCGTCCTTTCTAGCTTTCATCCATTCATTTCTATTTTTTGTTTTTGTTTGTTTTTTGTTTTAGTACTTTATATAGCAAAAATGTTTTCCCCATCAGAAAGAAGGAAAAATTTAAAATGCCATTAACTTTGAGCAATAAATATCAGAAGTCTGGCAGCAGAATAGCAAAATTGCCTACACTTAACCATCGAAAATCCATCGACCAGCGGCGCCTACATAATTTTCTGAGCAAAGCCAAATACCAAAACCAATGTCAGTGACAACGCCTACAAGATTCGTTGGTGCCATCAGTCAGTAAGTTAGCCAGTGACGCAGTCAGTCAGTCAGTCGCTTAGGTTCCAGTTTGGAAAAATAAAGAAAAAAAAAAAACAAAAAACAAAAAGTCAGGAATTATGCAAATTTATTTTTCAGATTTTGCGAATTGCCTTTTTGGTGTTTGTTTGTCTGTTTGTTTTGTTTGGTCGTTCGGTCGTTCGGTCATTGGAACAGTGCGTGTAAATTTTATTGAATTATTGTTTGTTTTGTTTGCATTTTTAACGTTTTTTCCCCCCTTGATTCTCCAGCCTCTTTTAATACTCTGCATCGCAACATGAATGAGGGAGGAGGATGTACTATATTCGGTTTTTGGAAATGTTTGTAACAATCGAAAGAAAGGAAATGAACTATGTATAAATTACAAAATATGAAGAGAAGGAAAGAATGTATCAATCATTTTTTTATTGTTATGAAAGTTTATTTCTTTAAATATTGAAATGATATGAAGATTATGTTATATTGATTCTGAGTCATATGAAGTTCAAAGGTCTAAATGTCGCATTGACATAATGCGATGATAGAATTTATTTATGCTATCATAATATTACAATAATTGGTGGTTTATTATAGTAGTAATCCTCGTTTCTTGTACTATGTTAATCTTTTTTTGACACAGTGTCGAACGAAGAGGCAAATGAATTCGCCAGAAAAGCAGTTGCCAATGTCCAATGTATTGAAGCAGAATAATTCCACAGGCTGCCTTGAAATTACATAAAAATAATATTGTAATGATGGCTTGAAGCTAAATCGCACCAATATTAGTTGAACAGAAAAAATATTAGAACACAAGAAGTACTAAGTGTAAATTGGAAATGCCATTGCAAAGTTATGAAACATTTACATTATACGAGGATAAGTCAAAAAGACAAATAAATCATGGATTGTGTCATAACTATGAGGAGTAACAGAGTATTTGCGATGCTACTATGAGTGCTTAAGTGGACCAGACTCTGATATCTATGTAATCAGCCTATAGATTGCAGACTTAACTGTGAAGAAAATCTTGGAATTCTTTATAACTGCAGCTGTGAGGATTATTGCAAGCGGCCCATTCAAGGCCTCATCTGTATATTTGTGTGGGGATCATCTATACAAGATTTAAGTATTTGTTTGATCATCTTTTATCTCGTAGGGTTGTCAAGAAATCTATTCAAAATACACAGTAAGATATCTCTCTCATCATATTCAGGAACTCATTTCTTGTTGCTTAATCCTTTTAATCCCCAAAAAACAAAACAATTGTGTTTGCAGGGTATCCGATAGTTCATCTATAAGGACTCACAAAGTTTCTAATTCAATTTTATTTGCATGCTGCCTCCTCCATTTGTTTGTTTTATATATGTCTATGGCTGAGTATTTGTATGTGTTTGTGTTTGTGTTTGTATCTGTGTTTGTGTATGTGACGACCAACGTGACGTATGCACAATGTACAGAAACAAATTTGTTACGCGTCACATTGATTTGTGTTTATTTTTTATTTAACTTTTCTTTGCCTCTCCGTTTTTTTTTTTTCTTTTCTTATTTCTCTATCTGACTCAATAATTTCTTTATTTCAAGTCTTATTGGATTTTTTCTTCATTCTGTGCGTGATGAGCTTTAAATTTTGAAAATTGAATTCATTTCATTCTATTTTCATTCAGAGTATCTTATGTAGTTTTTTTCATTCATTTCATTTCATTTCTTTGTTACTTCTTTTCTTTCATTTGGGATATTTGATTTTCTTTTGGAAAATTCCAATTTTGCACATTAATAACTTTTTTCGCAGTTGAAAAATCAAATCAGTTGAAAATTAATTTAATTCGCTTTTGTATTTTCTTTTAAACTTTTGAACTTTTAAGTTCACCATGCAAGATCCAATTTCACCCTTTCCTATTCCTTAGTATTTGTATATCTTTGCTTTGCTTTGCTTCACTTCATTTTGTAGTTTTATTTTCCATTTCATTTTATTTCATTTAATTTTTTTTTTTTTTTTTTTTTTGATATTATTTCGTATAAAAGTTGCAAAATTTTAATTATAAAAGTTTGAATCTTACGCCTTGACGCCTTCATTTGTGGCAACAATGAAAAATTTCTTATTGCAACTATTCTTCGTCATCGTCGTTTCCATTTTCTTAACTGCAGCATCACTTTTCTCAGACAAAGCGGCAAGCAAAGAGCATTGAAAAGTGCTTTGCACTTTTGCCAATTTTCCAATATTAATTATGATTTCTTTTCTTTACACTTACTTTTCTTTTACTTGTGATTTTCATTTCGATTTCTTTCTTCTGTTTTCCTTTTGTTGTAACAAATATGAATGAATGCGAAATAGTTTCTTTGCTTCTTTTGACTTTTCCTCCTTCCTTTTTGTACTCATATTTTGTCATGCTTTTTTCTTTATGTTGTTTTTGGTGTCAAATCAATGTGATTGGAAAATTTTAATTAAGGAAAATTATATCAACTTCTTGTGATTGTGAGTGATATTTTCTTATTGGCCACCCTAATTAACTTGAAACCTTGAGGTTTGATTTGATTTGATTCAGATAAGTTACATCCTTTTCAGAATTTCATCTAAAGTGATGCTTCACTAAATTTTGCTTGATTATTTTCTCCTCTTAACTTACTACTCTCTCCTTTGCCTTTAATTTATCTTTTTAATTTATTTAAATTGAATATGAAAAATGATTGGAAAAAGTGATTTTTTTATAGCAAAAAATTATAGAAGAAAACAAAAAAAAAACAAAAAACAAACAACTTTCTGCTGTTTTGTGCTAAAGTAGAGCACTTAAGTCCCAATGGGGGAATGGTCATGATTGTGGTCGTTTAACTCCCACAAAACTTACACACGTCCTCGTTGTCGGGATAACTTTTCTGCATACAAATGCACAAATGCCCCGCGGTGACCATGAGAACATTGAACAATCTGATCTACACGAGACCTCCTTGTTTGATACCTCGAACCCATCCACCCACTCACTCATTCACCCATCCAATGTGATATGCAATCACAACTCCTTTTGCTTATAGAGAATTACGAGTAAGTGACTCCTCACCAAATAAAATTTCATGCACAAACTTTGCAAATGCAAAAGTTTTCTTAATTTAAACTGAAACGTGCCCAGTTGGCTTGGACAGTAGAAATATTATCGTAGCACCAACACTAACAACTAAAACAACTAAAGGAAGAACAACCAAAAAGAGTTCGAACTCATCACTTCACTTGCTATTAGCTTCAGGGTCTTTGCTCTACTTGGGGTCCACAATTCCGGTAAACATACTCAAATATTGTTGCTATAAAAAATACTATTGATGATGTTGATGATGCTGATGATGATGAGAATGACATGGATGATTTTCAGAAAAAAAAAAAAACACTCACTTGAGAATTATGCAAAAAATTAAACTTTTCGCTTCTTCCTCCTTCATTTGCTTGAGTGTTTACCCCATCATCATCATCATCATCATCATCATCATTCCTATCGTTTCATGTTTGCATAATTTCTTTAATGACAAATAAATTTTATGCAGGTAACCAATTCATTATTTCATACACGTTTCATGTCAAGAGTTTGTGTGAGTAGTGCTTAGTAGTGCTGATAGTTGAAGAGTTTTAGGTAGCAAACTATAAAGTTTCATCTAAAGTTGTTGCATTAGTTGATGAAAGTTCCATGTGAATTATGTCATGTACGAGGTAACATTACCTAAAGTATTCTTTAAGGAAAATATGAAAAATACCAAGAACTTGCAACTATTTACTACTGTTTTCTCTATGCTAAGTGGCTTCACTCATTAAAAACAGGAACATACGTAGTTGCAACAATTTCATGGATACATCAGCAATATGCTATCCATTCATTTATCCTTCATTCATATAGTAGTATGTACTATAATGCAAAATCAACTGATTTTCTTTATTGTAGTAAATGCAATCAACAGAATTCTATTTCTAGATCTTATTTACTATGCAAAGTGCTGTGCATGCAATTTGTTTTAAAGTTAACAAGCAACTTTTCTTTCCAAGTGTCCCCAACTGGTTGCTTCATTTCTACACTACTGTCCCAACTGTGATAGCGACTATAGTCACCAAAGCCCAGTAAGTTGTAAGTATATAGTAGTATGCAAATAAGAGGTCAATATGTTGTTGCCATTTTGTATATTATTTTTATAATATTTTTATAAGCAGATTTGCTTACATTTGAAGTTTGATTTTGATTTCGATTCGACTCAATACAACTCAGCTCAGCAGAGCTCAGCACATCACAAGACAGGACAGGACAGGACACAGCATAATACAACATTACACAATACAACACAGGATACAGTGAAGCAGGTCACTCACTACTCAGTAAGTAAAAGTAAAGTGAAACAGAGTATAGAATAGAAGAGTTGAGAGCAGAGAAGAAGAGTAAAGTGAAGTAAGTTCTTTGATTGCCGTTTGCAGTACTTTCCGCTTATTGAACGAGCGCCTTTTACTATGCTACTACACTTGTCATTCATGCATTCGTCGTCGTCGTCGTCGTTGTCGTTGTCGTTGTCGTTGTCGTTGTCGTTGTCGTTGTCGTCGTCGTCATCCTTCATTTATTCAATGATTCTATCAATGATTCAGTAAGTTCGATTGCCAGCTTTTCTATTGGAATTTATTTTTATAACATTTCATTTTCCTTTCTTTTTTATTCATTTCTCTCTTTCGTCTTTCGTCTTTCAGTTGTTCCTTTTGCTATTCTACTTACTGTTTTCTATAGATTTTTTTATGTATTTGCAAAAGCTTTTCAATGATTTTTGATAAAATTTCACAAATTGAAAAGTAGTTTTCAGTCTACAGACAACAGCAACAACAACAACAATTTGTTCCCCTATGTGTTCTATTTGTCTATCTACGAGTTTATACTCCATGTATATAGACTTGTATTTGTGTATATAAATTGTATAAGAAATTATTGGCATTTGATATATTTGTGACAAGCAGAACAAGTCCTCATTGACTGAGAAGACCATTGACTTAGCAGTTGCCATTTTAAGTAGATTTCAATTTAAATAAATTTATTTTCTTCACTATTTTTTACTGAATAATATTAATTGGATTTTTCTTTTTTTTTTAACAAAAGTTGCACACAATATTACTTACCACAGAATTGAAAAAATATTTTTCTCTTGCACTTCACTTTATGACAATAAATGTATCCAAAAAAATTCAATAAATCTTAGCAAAGAATTAACTAGAAGAAAATGTTCGTCACTTGAAATCAATTTGTAGGAATTTGTGGAAAAAAAAAAAATTCTTCTGTTTCTGTTGTTTAAAAAATATAAAATATAAATGAAATGAAATAAAAATCTGACAATGTCATATTATTTTTCCATATTCATTAAACAATTGTTTCAATGCTTCATTGATTTCTAACTCACTTTATGACAATAAATGTATCCAAAAAAATTCAATAAATCTTAGCAAAGAATTAACTAGAAGAAAATGTTCGTCACTTGAAATCAATTTGTAGGAATTTGTGGAAAAAAATAAATTCTTCGGTTTCTGTTGTTTAAAAAATATAAAATATAAATGAAATCAAATAAAAATCTGACAATGCCATATTATTTTTCCATATTCATTAAACAATTGTTACAATGCTTCATTGATTTCTAACTCAATTAGAAATTGATGTTTGTTGATTGTTTGGTTTAGTTTGATTTGGTTTGGTTTGGTTTCCAATGCAATTTTATTATTGAGAATTAACAAATGAAGGAAGGAAGAGGGAAGAGAGAGGATGATGCCTGTGAATTAATTAAAAATGAAAGTCATTTTCCATGGAATTTTGTTGTTTTTTTTTTGTTTACATCTAAAGTTTATTTATTTAATAAGTTTTTGTTTTGTTTTGTTTTGTTTCCATACATTTATCCATTTATTTATTTTATTTTATTATTATTAATATTCATCTTACACATAAATATAATCATCATCATCATCATCATCAACTGCATCATCTGCATCGTCCTCATCGATATCGACATCGTCATGGGCATCATCATCATTATCATTATCATATTAATAATCATACAATAATCGTTATAAATATTTAATTTATTATATTTTCTTTATTTTTTTTTTTTTTTTGTATTAATTAAATATTTATTTATTATGTTTAGTTTTATCGCTTCTGCTTTGCTTTGCTTTGCTTTGTTTTACTTGACTTTACTTCACTTTGTTTGTTTTGTTCTTCATTTTTAGCTTGTGTTTTTTTTTAAGTATATCAATTAATTTCCTTCATCCATCCTTTCATCATTATAAATATGCTTTTGTTCTATAGATATTTTCCTCCTTCTTTTTTATCTCGTCACTCATTCATATTTTTCCATTCCATTTCATTGTTTTTTTTTGCCCTTTATTTGTTGACCACTTGTGTCTTGTTTGGATTGCCATAATTAATGGCTTCGCTTTAGCATTTTCAATGAATTCAATTATACACAGCATTAAGTGTGTATTGATATCTATTTGAGTGTGTTTAAGTGTATTTGAGTGTGTTTGTATGTGTTTAAATGTATGACTGTGTGTATATATGAGTATTAGTGAGGCGGGAGAGTTTTTCATTATTCATAGAAACACAGTGTTTTTTTTTATTTTTCATTATTTCAATTGTTTACTGGGGATATTTGCTTATTTGTATGATGATGTATTTTTGCTTAAGGATTCAATGGATTACAATGTTCATATATTCCATATAAATGTTTGTAGGTGTGAGTATATTATTTCATTTGTTGAAATACTTGCAAATCATTCATCCGCAAATTGAAGTTCAATAGATTTTGTTTTTAGAATCTTTTTGGAAAATAATTCTAATTAGGTGAAGAAGAAACTTTCCATCATAATGAAAGCATTTAGTAAATGAAGACATCAAAGAAATATCCATAATTTTTGTTAAGAAGATTTTTGCCTGCCTTTTTCCATTTGTACAAATCTTCCAATGATTTTCTTTTCTTTTTTAAATCATCATCGTAATAGAGCATCAATCAAATGGGGTCTATGGTATGTAGAAAATGCTATCAATTGTTTTATGATTTCGTGAAGAAAACTTTAATGTCCGATTTTTCATTTTTATTACATATCAATGATAAGTGTAGCATAGATTTTTACTGCATAAATGGCACGAACTTTTATGAATTTGGGTCTTGTGGGAGTTTGGGAACATACTACAAAACTCTCTTTATGACAATTATAAGATCTAAATTTGGATCAACTGAATCAATCTACATCTTAGAGAATCAATATACTACTTATAAGTATTAGGTTATGGTGACTGTAAGTTCTGTAGACTACAGTTTGTAGTTGTAAGTTGTGTTGCCCTGTCTTGTATTACCAATTGAATCACAATCACATTAGGAATGCATTGGAACAAACGATTATATTTTGGGATAGAAAATGATATTAATTCTTCTTTAGACAATATTGTATATTCTGTTATCATGGATATTGAAAGTATCTTTAAACTAGTTTTTATCCAAAACATCATCATCATCATCATCATTGATTCAATGAACTTGTTTTGTTTATCACTTGATTAGATGACAATTTCGTTTTTAACTCAATTTGATAATCAAAGGGTGTAGTAAATAATTCAGAGAAAGAATAAAGGAATAAATGAATATTTAAGGGAATGAATGAATGAATGAATGATTGACTAATTTAATGAATAAATATTTAAGAGAATGAATTAATAAATGATTGATTGACTAATTGAATGAATGAGTGAATATTTGTTTGAACATTTGTTCCTGTGTTTTGTTTCTTATGTATTTCTTTGTAGGGAAGTGAGAATAATGTTTTGCATATCTTATCTTATTGTAATTAGTTCAATCATCAAATACATTTACATAAATATTATTAGTACATTTTGTCTACGAACATTTATGAGTTTTTAATTTGAATTTGAATTGGTAATTTATATTTTCCTTTTTATTTTTAAGTTAAATTTTAAATTTATTTAATTGGTTTCTGTTTTTTCCATACATTGAACCATTTAAATAATTTTATTTATATATTAAATTTTTCTTATTTTACTTTCTTGTGTTGTAAATTTAATTAAGAATTAAACAAAACAAAACAAAACAAAACAAAACAAATTATATTGTAATTTAATTTCTGGAAAGAATATCTTTGGAATTATTTACAGTGTACAAAAGTCATACACAAAATTAAAATTAAATCAATTTTAAAAATCAAAAAGAACCATTGAGTTTTAACTAAAATAATTATAAAACCACTGCTTAAATTGTAATTAAATAAGTATATATAAACTATGTGTATTTAATTAATCAATTAATGGATTCTTTTTTTATAAATTGTATTTGTGAGCGTTTTTCATAGCAAAAATTTTAATTTAATCTTTCATATTTTTTTTTTCTCGTAATTTTCTTATTTCCGTTTTGTTCTGATATTCATCATTTCCTTATAATTTGCAAAGGTTTTTTAGGTATTTAATATTTAAATTTTTTTTATATTAAAATTTATATTAAATTTTTTTTTGGTGGTACAACATTTTTTATTTTTGTTTTTGGTTTTATGCTTAGACACTAAATTAGATTAATATATTTTTTTAAATTTCTTTTTATTTATTTTTTTTGGTGCATTTAAAATGAAGTAGAAAAATGGTACACGACAAACAATGAATGCTGCTGCTTCTTGAGAGTTCTAAGTGTATTTATGGTTTTTTATTCTTTAAGTTTTTAAATTCTAAATAAAAAAATATCACTAAAACTTATTTAATGTACAAAATTATAAATTCAGAAAAAATTGTGCACTAATTTTTAGTGGAATTTCCATTTGGTTTTTTACTTTTCTCTTTCTTTATATCTGTTTATTTATTTTAATTTTATATTTACATGCACTAAAAACAAACATAAAGACTAAATTAATTTTTTTTTTATTTACTTGGTTATTTTTAATTTAATTTTTTTTTTTGTATTTTCTTCCTTTTTTTATTAGTTGCTAAGTAAATCGTTGGATGAACGCTTTCAAAATTTATTTACAAGTTTAGTTTTGTTTTATTTTATTTTATTTTTTTTTATTCACGATTTTAAAGATTAGTTAGTATTTTTGTTTTGTTTTTTTTTTTTCATTAACTTGACTTAGCATTTTTGTTTTCTTAACTTTGAAATTCACATTTATATTTCCCATTTATTTTATAATATTTTTTAATTTTATTTCTTTGGTTAAATTTGCTGTAGGAGCATTTAAGTTGTTTGTTTTATTTTCTGGTTTTCTCTTCAATATTTTCTTTAAAAAAAAAAAAGAAAAAAAGAAATAAACAAACTAAAGAGAAATTGTTTAAAAAATCAAAGTTTTATTAGAATTAGTTAAATTAACTTTTTCTTTTAGTTTCTTTTGTCTAGAAAGTTTCATACTAATAACTTTTCATTTTCATTTTAATATTAATATTTTTTTAATATTTTATTTTTAATGTAAATTTTGTTTGTTTTTATGAAACTTTCATTCTCTTTTGCAACAAAAAATAAAAGAAAGAAGAAATACTCAAGAGAGTCTATGAAAAAGAAGCGAAAAACTTTTTCCCCTGTCACTTGTTTTCTTATACAATTGTATATTTTCTTTATCATTTACACATTCTTCATGTGTAGTACGATTATTCTTCATTCATTCAGTTAGCTATATTAATATCAATTTGTTAGTGTATGTGTGTATGAGTTTGTGTGTGTGTGTGTGTGTGTATGTGTGTGTGTGTTAGTGGGCTAAAAGTTCTTATAAAAGACTTACCAACCTTTAGCTGTCTGACACCTTCTTCACTCTCTTTTTTCGTAACTCTCTGTGTGTGTGAGTTGTGTATGTGGCATCTGTGTGTGTGTGTGTGTGTGTGTGTGTGCGTGTGTGTGTGTGTGTTATGTATATACTTTGTATGTTTGTGTGTTTTTAGTATCCTTATTTTTGTATTGATGTGCGCTCAAAAATCGTATGAAGCTCACAACAAAACAGATTATTGAAGAATAAAATACAATATAATAATAATGGCGGGGATATACATAGTATCAAGTAGCAAGTTATAGCAACTTATCCCAAACCAAAATGTCGTCCATCGATGCTTTGACAAATACTCAAAGCAATGACGAGTAGCAGGACACAACAATGTGACGCACTCTGCAGGATGCCATGACCGGCAGCGGCACCATTGCTACGCGACTTTGAACTGGCCACAACTTCGGCATCCTCTGGGGCAATGTCCATATTGTTGCTGGCGACTATAAATTGAAATATATCGCTGACCTGTAACGAAAAGAATGCAAGAGGTATGAATGAATGAATGAATGAATGAATAGACTAGAAGAGTAGAGGAACACAAGAGAGAAAAGGAAAATGTGTCATATAAATAAAGATTAAGTAGCATGTGTGTGTCGTCGTACATGTGTCTGGGTGACATTTAGTTCAGTACAATTCAGTTGAGTTGAGTTGAGTTGAGTTCAGTACAGTTCAATTCAACTGTGTTTAGTTTTGTTCAGTTTCATAGATTTAGATAAAGTGTCGATTTCATACGAATTCTGTTAAGTTGCTTTGAGTCAACACAACACAACACAACACAATACAACAGAACAAACTGTCAAAGTGCATTTAAGATTTATGAGTTCTGTTGGGTTGGTTGGTTGGTTGAAAAACTTACCTCATTCCATCCATAACGATTTTTTGCCTGCACAATTGCCTCATAGTATGCTCCTGGATGCAGATTCTTTATAGTATAGGACATAATATGAGTTAGTGGTTCCGAGGCTGGACGATGTTCAGGTGTGAGTATGAAATCATGCCATCTGCCAGGCTGTTGGAATGTGTCATTCATCTGTAAATGATTGGGGAAACAGAACAGAGAAAAAAGGCATCCAATGAATCAATGAATCAGTGATGAAAGAACAGTAAAAGATTTTGTTGGTAAGGAGAAAAAAAAAAAAGGGAGAAATGTCATAAAGGAATGTGTGTTTACACATATTCATTCTATTCTTTAAACAATTTTTTCCCATAAACTTATATGAGACTTTATACGCTTGTGTGAACAATATAAATCACATACCAACACTTGATGAATGATAAACAATCTAAAGGTTCTACTATAAATCATCTTCAACATTCAGTTGGCCTAAATTTTTAACAAATTTCATAATTTTAATAAACACAAAAACTTATTGAAGGAGTCTTAATGAATGAATAAAGTTTCATATATTTTTTTTTTTAAGAAAATACTTATTAATTGATATAATATTTCAAGTGGATTTTTTTATCTTGTAAGTACAGTAAGTTTTTTTTTTTTTTTTGTTTTCTAATGAAAACCACAAATAATTTTCAATTAAGTGCAGAAAATCATAGCCGAGCAGCACTTGATTTTCAAATGAAAACCAATTAAAATGTAATAAAAATTGACTTAATTGAATTGCAACAAAATTATTCAATATGAAAAGAGAAGAGACAAAAGCAGAGTAAAGTAACATTGCATAAGAAATTTTGTAATTGGGGAAAGAAAATACTATGAAAAGAAGAAAAAACATTTTGAAAAAATTCTAATTGAAAAGCAAACGCAAGGTAAAGTGTTGATTGAAATGGAGATTGGAAATGATTGAATTACGTTTGTAGTAATAATATTTTATTTGATGCTCTTGACAACTGTTACAAGGCTTTACTTTCTTTCTTCTTCCATCTTTTGTTCTCATCAATTAATTGAGTTGTTTGATGCGTGCAACATTGCGTATGCGTGATGTCATTAAAATATTTCCTCAAATGAATTTCAATTTCTTTGCTGATGTAATGGGTGATGATGATAAAAGATAAAAAAAAAAAAAAAAAACTACTTTCATTTAATTTCTCTAGAAATATTCACTTTGACGCTCATTAAGACAAAATCAACTTTATGAATCTCAAAAAAAAAAAGAGAAAAGAAAAACGAAAACAAGTAATAAGAGAAGGTGAGAAGTTGATGATGATGATGATGATGATGATGGTAGCGATGTCGCCCTTCAACTCTCAAAGAAAGAAAGAAAGAAAGAAGAACATGTACAAGCAAAAGAAAAAGAAAAGATGAAATTGAATATCAAAAAAAAAAAAAAAAAAAAAATTATACGAAAATTCTAAAAATAAATTAAAGAAAGAAAGAAAACTTAGGTGCTAAGGACACGTTTTTTGTGTGTGCGTGTGTGTTGAATGTCCTATGCCTCATTTCCTATAGCATTTGATGGTGGTGACAAGCTGTTCTTAAGAAACTGTCATCATCATCATCATCATCATCATGATCATCAACACCATCAACATTATCAATGCTTCTATGCGTTTTCAAGCAGCTGCAATGTATATAATAAGATAACAGATACACAGAACACAAAGATTAAGATAGGAACAGGAGAACAGATATGTTCGAGTATAATGATTTAGGGAGTAGGTAAGTACATCAAGTACTCGTATAAGAGGAGAGTATTTTTAGGAGTCTCTGTCATGTATAAAAGTTTTGCACGCCAATGTCTCATTAAATTTTCGTTTTTTTTTTCTTCTTGAACTCTCTTCCTTCTTTGCCTCTTTCACATCGTGTGGAAGTCTTTAGCTCAATGTCGTGGCTTTTTTTACTTTTGGTTTATGCCCGATTTCAGTTTGTTCTTCTGCTTACTTTACCAGAACCTGTCTGGTTGTCATACAGATACTCCTCACTGACAAAGAGAGTTTCCTCTCTACAATTAAGCAACATTTTCATTTGTATTAAAAATCACTTTTGTCTGCGTACGTGGTTCTATTTACTTCTTCATCATACGCCAGAGATTTAATGCGTTTCACAACATTTTCAATTCAAAAGTACTATATGAACTCCAGGCGAAAATGAAACAAGTTCGTTTTTCATTTTTTTTTTCAACATTTTTTCTTCATTTACTTTTATTTTGTTGTTGGATATTTCTTTCACCATTATTTGTTTTTTTTTTTTTTCAATTTATTTTAAAAAGTAATTTTAATCACGTGCTTCATTAGTGCGCGAATTTTATTTTATTTGCTGTCATATTTCTTCTTTAAAAGTATGAAAAGATACTAAAAGCTTATGGGAAAAAAAGAAATGTATTAAATTTCATTTTGTAAACGAACTTTGAATGTACAAAATGTTTGTAGACAACCAAAATATGGTATGAACAAGGAACAATGGTATCCCCATCCTATTGACTGAATGTCTGATTCACTGATTCACTGGCTGACTGACTGACTGACTGACTGACTTCGCTTTATTGTGGAAAATATGTATAATATTTTATTATTATATAATCATATTTAATTAAAACTGCCCCACAGCTTATACAATATACTCGTGGTATATTAAATTACAATGAAAGCAGCTTATGCTATTATTTTTTATTCTATCTACTCGTATCTATCATCATCTATCCATCTACCCTTTGAGATAGAAAATTAGTTGAATTTTTTGTTAGGAAATGGAGAATTTGCTTTTGTTTTTATTTAATTTTTTTTTTTTTTGGATTTTTTTTCCTGTTTTTAAAAAATATTTCTATTTTCGGTATTTTATTCCAAAAATACAATACAATGAACGAAACAAATGCTTACCATAAATGTCCTCGTATTTTTTTGAAATAAATTTATTTGCATATTACAAAATTTATGTATAACAAAAATAAAATATCATAACAACAAACAACAATAGTGAAATCGATTTGTATAACTAGAAACCGCAACTAAATTTAGTCTCATCAAAGGTTAGATACACTTCATTTCTGAAATATGAGTTTTGATATTGCTTAGCATTGATACGAGTACTTTTTCTCTCTTTCTGGACAAGCTCTTGGTGATTAGATGATGGACAATAACTCGATAGGTTTTGTTTTTGCTTGGATTTTTTGTACTGGAATATACAACTCAGTAAAGCAAAAAAGACGACAATGTTAGGTGCAACTACAATATGTTGCTATATCTTTACTGATTGAGAAACCATAGCAGTGACAAATTATCGCATTTGAATAAAAGACAATATATAAAATTTGATCTGTACATGTTGAAAACTTTGAAGATGAATTGTTTTTCAACTGAACAGAAATTACAGACTGGTCTAACATACTGATGAGTTGAAGAATGGATAGATGACGGTTTGAATGTATCAAAGGTTGCTTACATATTGTAATAAGATGCACAGATGGATGAATTGATTCACGAATGATTAGTAGGATCGATGGATCAATAGATAGACTGATGGCTTGTGATGGAAGGTCAGATCGATGATTGGTTAGATGATAGGATGGATAAATAAATTGTTAGATGGTCTGATAGATTGAAAAATTGCAGAAATGATGGAAGGTATGGTCTAAGATTGATTGTGGCTCTCTACTGTTGGTTTTTTTTCTTTTCAACTTTGGAAAACACTGGGTTAGATGATTGGATGAATTGATGGATGTTTAGATGATCTGATGAACATGACAAGACTAATTACCTTCCTTATAACATTGTATCACCGGTTTAATGACTGGATAACAGCCCACATAGACATGTCTAGATCAATTTTCCTTGCAATGCTATTCATAGATTCTTTAATCTATTATTCTCTTCCTATCAAACACCAGATAAAAGTGATAATGCACGTCTCACCATCATTCTGAAGTTCATAAAATATTTTGTTCAATCAAATAAGAGAAAGAAAAATAGTTATAAAATTAAAAATAAATAAAAATGAAAATATTTTCATGTTTTTCATTGAACTCTACTCTCTTCTACTAGTTCGTATGTCCATTTGTTGTTGTTGCTGCTTGTACTGTTGCTATTTTTTGTTTTTTTTTTTATATTTGTTATAATAAATTTTTCCTATATCCATGCATTCATCTACAGTAGTTAAAGTTTTAGGTTTATCTATTCTACTCAATGTAGGATGGTGTTTATAAATGGTGTGTGCGTATGTAGTTCGTATATCTATGTGTATTGTATTTTTATATGTATATATTTTTAGTTATAAATTCTATCTTCCATTCCATTCCATTCCATTCTATTCTATTCAATTCTTTTTTTCCTTTCATTCATTTCTCTCTCTTTTACCAAAGTAGAGAGAAAACTCAAATAGAAAAAAAAAAAAAAAATAATAACAAAAATGTGGCAGCTGTAACAATTTTATTTTGTAGTTTTATTCATGTTACTTACCAATACACGTCTATAGAGTAAGCGCACCTCCTCCAATGGCGGATAGCTATCAATTTTCCATGTGAGATTGTAACTGTCCGATGAGCGTCCCCATTTGGGTGAATAGAATTCAGCTGGTCCAGGTCGACCTGATAGTTCCATGTATTTACGTGAACGTCCAAGTGAGTTATCGGCAACGCAGCTGGAATTTAATTGGTATTTATTATTTGTTGGTTTGGTATTACAAAAAACAAGTTATATGTGAGTTTACTAGTATATTTGTTGGTGCTATTGGTTATGGTGATGACAAACCAAAGTGCTGAGAGCGGTTTCATGTTAGTTGAACTTGTTTCACTATGAATATTTTTTTTTTTTTTTATATTTGAAAGAGTTAATTACTTTTGCCAATCCTGATTCATTCTACAAACATAGTGATACATCATCATCATCATCATCATGAATTTCTTATTGAATCAGATTTTTGTTAATTTTTTTGTATAGTCATGTTTTTTCTTTTTTGGTTTTTGTTTGTAAATATCATTCAAAATGTCCATTTGAAATCTAATTTCCTTTTAATTTTGCATTAAGCTATGTCAACTTTTAGTGGAAATGAGCAGCACAATCGCGCATATGCCATGTTGTACTCAACTTCATTACAATATGTAGTCGTGTGTGTATATGAAGAATATCAGTAACCCATGTGAGGTTTATACGAGCTTAGAAATGATGACGACAACACTCACAAACACAACTCTTCGTTGTACTGCTGATGTTGTGGCCATGAGTTGCAATGAAGTTAAAATTGTTGGTGAACTAAAGACAACTTTTGACGCCAACTAAACTGACTTGAACTAATCCAAACACATTGTTACTGTTACTGTTGTTGTTCATGGAGTTTCGTTAACATTAACAAATGTTGTTATACCAACCATGGTACGTGTTTGTTCTTGTAGATAGACTATCCATCCATCCATCTATCTATCCATCTATCCACCCATCTATCTATACTACATACATACATAGTATAGTATATATCTTTCTGTTTGCCTGACTGTCTGTATGTCTGTCTGTATGTCCCTTTGTTTATATGAATGTCTCTTTGTCTATAGTATGTTCATCATAGTCGTCGTCGTAGTCGTCGTCGTCGTCGTGGTTCGTTGTTCGTCGCTGTTGAAACTTTGAGCATGAAATGTTGTGTCAACATTGCAAAACTTCCGTTTCTTTAATATGTTTTAGACAGATTGACATTGATGTAAAAAACTTGTTTATCCACAAACGCCCACTTCGCCCAAATTTTCAATGTGCCACGCCCATAGTAAATGCAATCCAAGCGAGCGAGCGAGCGAGGGAATCAAGTTAACTGAGCTGCGATCAAATGCTGGCCAAGCCAAAGTGTCCAGCTGCGTTTGGAACATGAATCAAGCAAATAAAATAAACAACTTTTGTTCATCGATTCAAATAAAAACAAACACAGAAACACTGAGATAAATTAAGAAAAAAGAAAAAAGAAGAAAAGGCCAAGGTAAACGATGACGAAGAAGAAGTATGATGAGAAGTAGAAGAAGTTGTGGTCAAAAAGTTTCTTCCAACTAAACTAAATTGACTAAATCAACGTTTATATAGCGTAAAGTTTTCATGAAGGCCACACCAGAGTATCTTTCTATCTATCTATCTATCTATCTATCTATCTATCTATCTATCTATCCAATCTGTAACCGAGTATCTGCCTCTGAGGGCGTTTCAATGTATCTACTACAACATGTTAGTTTGTGTTTGTATTTGTATTTGTAGAATGTTGAGTGTTGAGTGCAGTGTGTGTGAGAGAGTGGTCAACTTACCTATAGTTACCAAAGTCCTCTTGCTGTATGTGGCGTATGGTGAGCGTGTGTCGATTTCCTCTTATTGACATAATTCGCCTATCGGTCGTCTGTATCGGAAATGAGTTTTGGTACCAGGACACCTGCAGAGAGAATATCACAGAGATTACGAGAGTGGATAATAAAAATAAATATTTAATTCTATTTATTGATTTGCTTAATACCGAAAACAGAAAATAGGAAAAGCAATTAAATTTTATTTTTCAAAAAAAATTTAAGAAAAAAATTCTACTTGATTTTTTTTTTCTTTAATTTAAAATTTAATTTTGGTTTAATGAAGTAAAATTTTTGCAACTGACCTTAAATAAATGAAATTGAAAAAAGAATTTTTTGTAAAAATCATAAAAATGATAGTCAAGCAAATAAAAATAATAATAAACTTCATGCAACAAAACATCAAACAAAAAAAAAAAAAAAATTAGTATTAAAATTGAGAAAAATTGCAAATTTGTGCAAGCTTTCAGAAAGAAAAAAGAAGAACTGAGAAGAAAAAAAATATAATAATAATGACCACAAATAACCGAGAAAGAATAAAAAGAAAATAAAAGAAAAAAATTGCAACTTGACTTCAAAAAATATGCGAATGCAGCAAGTAATAAATGTGAGATAAACAAAAAAGAAAAAAAAAAACAAAAAAACTAGAAAACAATTTTAGAAAAGGAAAATGGAAAATCAGCAGCAATGAAAAAGAATCATAGTATTGTCTCTATGTCTGTCTGTCTTTGGTGTATGTAGCATGAATAAACCAACAAACCGTTGCAACTGGATCAGCGTAAACAATGCAAACGAGTTTCGCCTCGAAACCTTCGCCCGAATGTATCCAGGATTTTTCCACTTGTATATCCGGCGGATCTGTACGAAAAAGCAATAATATAAAAGCTAAATATAGTAGTACAATCACACACACAAACATGAAAATGTATGAGAGATTGTATAGTCGACAGAGAGAGAGAGAGAGAGAGAGAGAATGATGAAAATACTAGTAATAGAGTGAAGTGGAGTGAGGATTGCAGTTGAGACGAGCAGTTGAGTTGCGAATGAATGAATGAAATCAAAGAAAGAAAACTACAATCTGATTACAGTCAAAAATCAATTTATATACAGTTACTTAGTTCCTTCACAGATTTTCTCTATTTTCCCTTAGTTTCCTCCATCCTCTTGATTTCATTTTTTTTTTCCTATATATTTTTTTTTTTTTGTTTTGTTTTGTTTTGTTATTCCTCTTGTTGTTTTTCATTGTGCATACTCTAATATACTTGAATGTTTGTTTAAATGTATGTATTTTTATTCACTGGTTGTTGTGTGAGTGTTGAAAATTGTTTTCACAATTTTCGTTAGATTTTTCGTTGCTGTCCATCCATCCATCCATCCATCCATCAGGCGCTCAGTTCATCTGTTCGTCTGTCTGTCTGACTGATTGTCTCTCTGACTTCATTGCATAGCCCATTTCTGGCTTAAGGTACTAGAGTTGACTAAATAAATGTATGAACTCATTGACTGACTGACTCACTAACTCACTCACTCACTTACAAACTGACAGTTGGAGAGACAAACAGACTGATAGCCAACCAGCTAAAGAAGAGACAGTAAGAACGACAACTAGATGAATGAATGAATGAATGAATGCTTGAAAGCAACTTGAAGGACTTCTATGTCCTTAGCACTACATAGGAGAGAGAGAGAGAGTGAGGAATGAGAGTGTAAGTTGTAATATGTTGCTACTTTTTGTCTTTCTTCTTTTGTTAGCTATTTTGCATTTTATTGCGTGTTGTGCTTTACAGCTTCACATATCACACACACACACACACAAACTTCCCATATGATGAACAAAAGTCCTGTTTTTTCTTTCGTTTTCATTTCATTTTCATTTCATTTATGTACATCTACTACTTCCTCTATCGTGTCTTAGCTCTATCATTTCCATCATTATGCTGCTGATGCTGCTGCATTCAATTTGTGTTTGCATTTATCTTCTGTTATACTTAGTACAATGCGAGAGTAGATGTGAGTCGAGTCACTTGGTTTAAGTAGATTTTTCTCTTGCATTTTTAGCCATTTTCAAATGATTAATGAAGCATTAAGTAACACACAATTCCCACTCACTGACAAACTCAGCAACTCACCTACTGACTCACTTACTTGGCATTCATGTATTAACATGATTTGCCATTTATTTTCACTTTAATTTATTTGTAAGAAGAATAAGAATTCTTCCTTAACTAATTCTCTCTCTTTTGCCATGATGATGATAATAGTAAATTCTACTTACACAAAACATCGAGTCGCATATCCACAGTAACCGGATCACCGACGCCATTGTCGGCGGTGCATTGATAGACACCCGCCTGTTGGCGTTCCAGTTTCTCAAGCGTCAAAATTGGACCATCGCCAATGCGTGCCGAAGACTTGCCAGCGCCGCTCTGTCAACAGGAATAAAAATGCAAACAAACAACGCATTACAAGCGCATTAATGTCAAAGTTCCAAACAAAAATAATGTATAAAAATTATACTGATGATAAATAATCACATTGTCAGTCAATTTAAATTTAGGTTAAAGAAATATTATTTAAGAAATATTTTTAAATTTTAAATAAAACAAATAAAAAAAAAAAAAATAAATCCTAAAAATGAAAGCAACAAAGTTAAATATGAATCCTTTCATTGTCATTTGACTAACTCAGAGTAAGTGAAATGAACTGAAATTTTGAAATGTTGTTGAAAATGTCAAAAGACAAATGTACTTGGCTTCCGAGTTACAACGAGATAAGCCAAGACCAAGATGAGCAGGTGTAGGGAGAAAAGAAAGGGGGAAAGAACTTTCATAAAGTTACTCAATGTTTTGTTTGAGAAAAAATGAAAAGAAAATGAAAAAAAAAAAAAAAAGAATTGCAAAAATGGAAGAGGCAACTTGAAGATCAGTTGGAAGGGCAAACGAATATGTCGAGAACAACTCAACTCTTCTCAACTCAAAGGATGTAACATGCTGAAATAGGTGTAAACAAGTACTTTCCGATAAGGCAAATGCAAGAATCCTAGTATGACTGACTGAACTGAAGCTGAAGTAAGTAAGTAAGTAGTACATGGAAAGGAAACATGGAAATGAAAAAAAAAAAAAAAAAAAAAAACATGAAAAGGAAACGCTCACTCACCAAACGAATGATACGAACAAGGACTATAGATACACTTTCTTTCAGATGGATAAAAAGTCTTTTGCATAGTACAAAGAGTTGGAAGAGTTAAATTGTAAGACACAAAAATGGAAGAGTAAAAAAAAAAAAAAACATATTAGACTAGTGACGCCCCCCAAGGGAACACGTGTCAACGTGTATGCCAAGTCGAAGTTTTTGGCAAAATGATAAAACTGAAAATGAAATGAAAAGAAAAGAATACAAGAAGACAAAATTCAAAGTTAAACTAGAGGAAAGGAAAAGAAAAGGAATGGAATAGAAAATGGAAGATATGAAAGCCATGTTGCAAATATGTACAGTTAGTTGGCTTATAGAATGGAAAAGACCTCAAGCTCCACCTGATAATAGTGAGGCATACCAAGTTGGGCGTTGTAACATGTTTGATATGCTTGTTTTTTATTTTTCTTTTTATTTCAACAAGACTCAGCAGCGAAAATAAGGTAGAAATTGCATGCAAATAAATCGAACGGAAATGTCAAATGCGGCAAAGTGCAGTAAATGCGATAGTTGTGAAACGGAAGTCATTCTGCATACATTCAAACTGCTTACAATAGACATAGTAGATATACACAGATACTAGGTACTCTGTAGTATCTAGATACATAAACATAATGACTTGATATGTAAAACAACCTACTGTAATGTAAAGAAAGTTTTTGTGTTTTGTGTCTGTGGAGCAGGTGACCGACCATTTGATGATGAAGATCGTCATAGGTCACATGACTTGTACACAGAATAACCAATAGAAACCACATGTCAACATGTGAACAGAACTAAGCTATTCACTTTAATAATAGTAGCTAACTCACATTAATTACAATTTGACTGTAGTTTTATTTATGGGAACAAAAAATCTGATCTTCTTGGTCCCACTATGCCCAAGCTATATTACTGATTTTGCATCATGGAACTTAGGGGTATTTAAATTGAGTTTAACCAGCGGCACGCATGAATTTCTTGCTTTCGGTGTTCAATGGATGAGTGGATGAATAAATGGATAAATGAATGAAAGAATGGATGGGTGAATGAATGAATGTTGCCTCCAACAATATACGAAATGGCATTGAAAAGCTGTTGCTGTTGCTGTTGCTGCTGGTAGTGTCATGATGACCCTGTGTCCCTGTTGGTGTTGCTGGTGTTGCTGGTGCTGACTGTCGTTGACAATGATTTAGTAGGTAGTAGGCCCTGCTGTTTCACATGCAGCATTAGTGGCCAATAAAGTCGTCGAGTGTTGTTGTACTACTATTACTACATACAATGAAGGGAATAAACTAGTACAATACTAGGGTTCTCCAAATGATGCTTTAGCGTGTTGAGCAAATGCTCATAAAGTTCAACACACACACACACACACACACACGCGCACACACACACACACACACATATATGAAACATAATTTTCAACAACGCTGATTTATGGTTGTTTCCGACTACTTCAGTCTTCTTCAAGCCAACAATTCTGCCTTTCGTTATGACCAATGTCATGAATAAATGAATGAATGCGGAATGAATGAACAAACGGTTGCCAAACCAAAGTATGCAATGAATGCCTGCCTAACTGCCTGCTTGCTTTTGGCTTTCTCTCTATGCTGTGGGTTAAATTTACTTAGCTTTTCCAATAGCAGCAGATCCAATAAGGCAATGAATGGTATTTGTTACTCGTTGTAGTACACACATCTGATGTTTCTGTGGCTATGGCTATGGATGATTGTAAGCGTCAATGCATAAGCATACAAATAACCTAAGCACCTTAGGCAACCAAACGACCAACATCGTCATCCATCTCCATCTGCATCGGCATCAGCATCTCCCCCTTTGGCCGATCACTCATAATTGCCTTTGGCTGTTTCAAGGTTTCAAGGATTCAAGGATTTTGAGAGTCTCTTTGGTTCTCTTCTCTGACTTTGCACTCTGTCTTATGCAATTTTATACATTTCGTATTCGTTTTGAGTAAATTTGATTTGATTTGATTTGATTCCATCAAGGTTGGTCATTGCCAGGCAAATCTAACTATAAAGGATGATGAGAATATGTAGAGAATGATGTCTGTGAATGTTGAATTTGTGGTGATGCTTGAATTTCACTCATATTACGTTGACTGGACTGAAGAATGAAGCAAAGGATTTTCCATTTCTTTGGGAGTATTAGAATTTTCTAGTAGATTTTCATGAACAAAGAGTCGCAGACACAAATAATTAGCTCATTTAGTAGGGAGCTGTGTGCATTTCCAGGAATTCAAGGATAATTTTCTTTAAAATCTGCAAAAACTTTATAGACTCTTTGATTTGGTAATTTCGCTTAAAGGGGATAATTGACATTTGACAAAAAGAGGAGAACAAGTATCCTATTGCATAATTAAAGGGTTGTGACTGAATTCTGTGTTTGCCTTTATTGCCTTTCAGGCGTTAAATTATATGTTTGTCATAATGAAATCATGAATAGATGATATTATGTCTTTTGTATTGTGTATTGTGTATTGTGTGAGCGTGTAAGCGTGTGTTTATTTGGTTTATGAAATTATATTTGTATATACATATAAAATATGCTTAGATCTTGACAAATGACTTATTTTACTTTGTTCTGCTGCCATCATATTTACAAAATTTACAAAGCAACAGAAGCAGCTCAGTTATAAGTTTCATTATGGATTCCACTTAAAGTGTTTCATGTTGAAAATTTAAATAGAAAAACTTAAAAAGAAACCTTCTCCTTTATTTTGTTTTCTTTAGTTTTTTGTTTTTGGTAAAGGGATCCTTAAGAGATTTGGCACAAATTAAAACTGTAAATGTATTGTTTGTTACAGCGCAGCACAGAAGTGGATGATGAACAAAGGAATTTAATGAAAGTGAATCTTTTTGTAAGAAGAAAGTTAAAAAGAAATTGGACTAAAAAGTGCTTAACGCGAAAAATCTAAATTTACATAACAAACATTGAAAAGCAGCAGAAACAGTAGCAGATTGCTAAAATAGAATAGAATAGAATAAAAGAAGGAGCAACAACAACAGCAACAAAACAAAAGAATGAGAAGAAGTTTGTTGGAGTCAAAACAAAAAGCTAAAATTAATTAAATTAAATGAAATACACTTAAAAAAAAAAAAGCAAAACAAAACAATAACAACAACAAAGAAACTGAAAGGAGATAGAAGAAACCTCTTCGTACAATATAAAAACAATAGAAAGAGATAATAGGGTAAAGTGTAAAGTGTAAAGTGAATGAAATAACATAAACACAAACACAAACCTTTTTCGTCCAGTAAATGGATGGCACAGGATTACCAGAGCCTTTGCACTCCAACGTAATTGGGCCGCCTTTGCGTGCTTGCAGTTGACCGGAAGTGGGTATGGCGCGTACACTAGGCGGCACTACATTCATAGGGAAGAGAAAAAAGCAAAAATATAAAATGAAATAAGTTTAATAATGGAACAAGAAAGTTACTTGGTTATTGTTGTTATTGTTGGTTGTACTTCGTTAGAAATAAAATAAAATTTTATGATTTAATCAAAGAAACATTTAACGAAGCACAGAACATCCAACTCAACTAACCGGAAATAGGCATGGAAAGCCATTCTCCACACACACACACCCACACACACACACACATCACAGAGTCGAGTATACACTTAAAACTAACTGTTATTTTTATACTACAATACTCGTAGTAGAGTCATGAAACATGCGTAGAGACACTGACATACAATCATGATAGCCATGCGATTATAACAAATCCATAAAGTCTTTAATATTTATGACAATTTACTGTGATTGTGATATTATTGGATTATTTAGTTTCACACTCGTACTATAATATGTTTCATTTACACTCATGAGTCATGACTCATCATACCACCTGATGATGATGATTATTATGGTGATGGTGATGTTTGATGTTTCATTATGTGTTGTTGTTTGGTGAACTACTTACCCAATATTTCAACAGTATGAACTTGATCGCGATTTATTTTGTCACTGATTTGACATACATAATCTCCAGCATCTTGTGGCTCTAAATCAGATATTTCCAGATTATAACCATCTATCAGTCTGACGCGTTCATCTCGTGTCACCATTATATTAGAGGCTGTAAGAACATTTATGCCACGACGCCAAAGTAAAACATAATTTCCTGTTAAAAATAATAAAAAATAAAAAGAAAAGAAATTTATAGTAGTATGAGTTTCAAATGTTTCTTTCGAAATTTATTATATAGTAAAATGCCTTAAACCAGACTAGAATAGAATAGACTACAATATAAATACGAGTATGTTTGCTGCCACTTGAGGCTTGTAGTTCTCACTTGTAGACTTCACTGTCGTTTGCCATTCTCAAATGGTTTCATGTATATATTTTGTATAAAAATAGAACAGAACTGGATAAATGGATGAGTAGATATTTCCAAAAACAATGCTTAATATGCTTTTAGTTCGGCTTTGCTGTGCTTTGCTTTGCTTTGCGTTGTCCTACTGAACACTTAGAGTTATCTGTTTGTACTCCTTTCTTTCGAAGCACGCAATTTGTTAGTCTGCACTCACATATGCTTGTTTTTTTTTTCTTCTTCTATATATCTTAATATGTTTATGTTTACTCATATAAATGACATAATTTTCCAGCTGTTACTAACTTTATTTCATTCTTTTCTATACCAAATTGTTTGTCCCCCACATCCTTTTGGTTTCCATTCCTTTTTATTTTGCCTTGTGTGTGTACGTTTTGTCACTTTACTTTAAAAAAAAAATATGTATGTATCCTTGCCTTCTTCTCATACATTCACATTTTATTTTGCATTTCAAGCGTAAAGAAAGCATTTTATAAAGTTAAAAAATATGAGAAGGAGGAGAAGGATGACAAGGAGGACAAGGAGGAGTAGGAGTAGGAGTACATGATGCCATGCCATATGAAGGAGGGCAAATGTGAATTTGTTAAATAGGATTAAGTAGCATATAATATGTTTATTTATTTTTATGTTTATGTTGCTTAAAATATACATTTATATTCGTTGTTTTTTTTTTCTTCTTGGATTTTGT
Source organism: Amiota mariae (assembly GCA_035041805.1). Lineage (NCBI taxonomy): Eukaryota > Metazoa > Arthropoda > Insecta > Diptera > Drosophilidae > Amiota > Amiota mariae. The sequence continues at coordinate 4,539,427 of JAWNKV010000348.1, forward strand.
GCAACAATTTATGAACTAGTATTTGTTATAAAAATATTAAAGCACAAAAAAAAAAAAGGGAAACAAAAATTATGAAAAATCTTCATTCATTTTTCATTTAAAGCTGAACAACAGAAACATCAGCAGTTTTGCTTGAGACTTAGGTTTTTGGTTGAGATTTAACTTGGCTTGGCCTGGTTTTTGAAACATCAACAAGAGTCTCTCAGTCTGTCAGTGAGTCACCAAGTCAAGCGACATTTAAATTTATTAAATTTTCTTATGAAATATTTGAGTTAACGCCGTGAGCTGCCATCAAATAATCACTGTTCAAATTGCTTCATTATTAATAAAGCATACAAAAAAAAAAAAAAAAAGAAAAATAAGAAAACATCATCATAATATTTATATAAATATTGTTGCTGTGTGTGTTTGTGTATGAATACATTGAGTGCGTGTCTTTGCGCTTCCGGTTATAAACAAATACAAGTATTTATATAAATATAGCAACGGAAGCAGCACCCATTGAACAGCCAATAATAAACAGAAATAACAACAGCAACAAAAGTAAATATGACCAACATGTTTGTATTTTTCATTTTTTATTCACAAAATTTGTTCAATAGGCAAATATTTTATTCTTTATACACTGCACCATGTTGATGTTTTCTTTTTCAAAAAATATTGAATTTAAAATAAAATAAAATAAATAATATTAAATTTGCTTGAAGAGATCGCCAAACATAATTCACTCCTACATATGTACGAGTATGTAAGTCTTTGGAAGAAGTTACAAATTATTCCCATACAAAAATACTAATAGTATAGATTACTTATTAATAATTCACAATTCATAAAATGTTTGTAGAAGTTTGTAGTAGGCAAAACTTTGTATCACAAATTTGAGAGGAAAACAAGTTGTTTCATTAGAAATTTTGCGAAATTTATATGGCAAAAATATGATATTTTGTTATGATAAATTTAAATTTTTTGCTTTATGCATTGTTACTATATTTCATTGTGATCGACAGATGATGCTAAGGTGCTGGTCATGGAGCACCTTATCCATAGTTTGAGTCTCTGAAGGGAAAACTATATTTGATCATGGACGAAGAAAGGGAAATATATAATATTTGGCTTATATAGAAAAAAAGGAATCCCACCAATGAAGTTGTATACCTTAGATGAAAAATAGTGAAGCATTGGAAAAGCTAATGATTTTCTGGAGCAACGTAGACTGCTGATTATATAGTAAATGCTTAACCAAAGCTCATCAATTCTATGTAGTGATTTCGTGCTTTTGACCTATTGCAATATTATGAAAAATATAGTCAACACTAAAGAAATCAGAAACCACAAAATCTTAACAAAATTAAATGAAATTTATTGTTTGGGTTTTGTAATGTTTGAGTTTTTGTCAATAAGAATTGAACAATCGATTATTGTTAAGCAACAAATGATTAATAAATAGTTTGAATGAAATCCCCAAATCTTTTCCAACATTTCCAATTTTTTTTTTTTGTATGAAATTTTAATTTTGCTAAATGGTGAGTGACTATGTTATATTTTGTCGAATTGAATCTGTTTTTTTATGTGTCAATACATGTAACAAATATACTGACACATGTCATACTTTCAATAACTTGAAATTTGTGGTCTCTCTACAAAAGTATATAGTAAATTGTGACAAACCTCATGAACAAATACTTCAAACATTGAATTTTCCAAAAATCCATTCATCTGTTTCTTATTGTATTTTAAAGCATAAAATCAACTTTTTATGGGTTTCTTTTCGATTATTATTGAATGTTTGTTTCTTTCTATAAAAGAAAAAATGTATTTCTTTTTTATTTTTATATCAAAATTCCTTTCTCTTTTCATAATAAATTTCAAGCTAATGGCAATAAAAGAATTGTGTATTCTATAATATAATACAAATATAAAAGTATTTGAAGAATGTGTGAGTTCAGATTAATTTCAAGATATACAAAAGTATCATGTTTGTCTCTATGTGAGTGTGTGAGAGATAGAAGCTTTAAAAGCGCCTTAAAATATACTTTATTTCTTGAGTGTTTTGCTGCATGTATTTGTCTCACTGTTATATTTAGATGAAATTCCTACGAATTCCATTCATGAAGCTGTGATTTCCTGAAATGGAGAGGGGAAAATGAATTTCTTCAACTTAAATTTTTAATAGAATTTTCGCATTTGATTTACTAGTCATGTCATTTTATGTGGCGTATGAGCAGCAACTTACAATAAAATGTTGTCAATAAAAGTGGAAAAAAAAACTTAACTTACTTAAGTCCTTTAATGCTGAATAAGTAATTGATTTTCAACTTTCAATTATTTTTTGTTTTTTTTGGTTTTTTTAATCAACCATTGTATGACTCTTTGGTTTTTTAGTATCAATTTCATTAAAATCCAATTTATAATACAAAATATATAAAAAAAAAGTCTAAACAGCAAAGAAAAATGTGCAACATTAGCAATGGATATCAATAGATGGAACATTGTTAATTATTAAGTGACTCAATGGTTTTTCTGTTGTCAAGAAAAAACGAAACACTGGTGGTAATCAATCTAAAAACAAATGTAACACATTGTTGCAAGGCTTTATCCATTTCAAATGCACACAGATACTCACTCACTATTATACTTACTATAGTATAAATCTATAGTAAGTAAACAACAACAAGAATTACATGGCTTCATAGTCCATTTGACACTTAATTTCATTTATTGGATTAAAGCTGCTGCTGCTGCTGTTGCTGTTGCTTTTGCTGCTTTTGTTATTGTTACTTGCAATATTTGCAATGCATGTTGCATGCTTGTTGCTGGTTTCATTTCATTTCATTTTATTGTTATATGTTATTTGTTGTTGTTGTTGGTGTTGGTGTTTTGTCTGTTGTTGACCTCACTCACAGACGATGACGACTAATGCATTTGTGCTAAATACTTTTAAGCGTTTAACCCTCACAACAATCCACCACTTCTTAACCAATCCCTTTTCTTCTCCTCTCCACTCCTCTATTCATCTATCTGTCTGTGTTTCTAAAACAATTGTCACTATTTATATACCACATCGTGTTTAATGGATGAATTTTGTTGTTTTGTAGTTGGCATCATCATCATCGTCATCGTCATCGTCATCATTGTCATTGACTCAAAGCGATTGATGGTGTTGAAACTAAAAAACAAACTATGTATATCGTTTTAACAATTTTTAAAAGGGTTTCTTCTTCTATTGACATTTTTATTATTGTCTCCTATCTACTATGTAAAGATATCAATTTACATTCATCACATGTTCTGGTCTCTTTAACTCTTTTTCTGTTTTCTCTTTTCGACTCGTTTGTTTTTAATTGTCAATAAAATAATTCGAATTGAGTTTCAATAAATCTTTTAAAGAAATCACAGTTACTACATTTCTATGGCTTTTAGTTAACAAATTTATCTATTTCTATGCCATAAAAGAAAAGAAAAGTAGCGTTTAGTGAAGTTAAATTCCATGTGAATACATTTCTATGCAAATTGTTTTGTTTCTTTGTCAATCACAAAATGTTAATTCAGTCAATGATACTCTTTACATTTTTTTTAGATTCCCAAACCCTTTAAGAGGGGCCGGGCCGAACTAATCACAATCAGTCCAAGTAGACTTTGTCGGTGGCTAACAAAATATGCTTGGCAATTGAAATGTCTCTAAAGTGTTGCAAGCCATTTATGCTTAGATTTAGTCAGGCAGGCAGGCAGGCAGGCAGGCAGGCACAAAACAGGGAGTCTTAACAATACTCAGAGAAACAATAATACCATGAACAATCCTTGAAGCAGCAGTAAGGGACAATTATAGGAGAAGCTGTAGCAGCAGCAGCAGCAGCATCAGCATCGGTTGACAAACCATACAACGTTGCACAGTTATGACTTTCAGTATATTCGTCTAACGCTATTACAGACTTTAAGGGTCGCTTGGGTGTTTGGCTACTACTACTTGGTTTTATGTTTACATCTTTGTTGTCGTCTTCTTTCCTTTCCATAATCATCGTCATCATCATCGTCATTTTGTTCTTGTTCTTATGTTTGACATTCTCAGGTATTTGTTGGTCTCTGGCGTGCTTAAACCAATTCTAAAGCCAAACTGAACTGAACTGAACTGAACTGAGCTGAGCTAAGCTGATCCGTATGCTGAATGCCGCAAGGTAAAGGGATAACAAATGCAATCAACACGATGATGATGATGATGACAACAACAACAACAACAACAACGAACAGTAACAGTAACAACAACAACTGTAGCTCGAACAACAATGAAAACAAAAAGCACATAACAAGGCAAAAACACGAACAAACTGTTTTACAAAGCAGCCACTTGCTGCTCCTTGTTAAACTTGTTTATGTTGTTACTTTTGTTGTTGTTGTTCCCTTTGTTGTTGATATTGTTCCGATTGTTGTTGTAGGTGGCACTTATGTTATTTGATTTTTATTTTTTTTTTCTTCAGATTTTTTTAACAAAATCTTTATTGACTTCTATCAAGATGATTATGGGACGAGACATCAATGATTTTTCAAAGTAATGAACTCATTTCGATTATATTTATTTTCTTTTCTTTTGTATTTTATATAAGGAATTTTCACTTCATTTATAATACAAAAAGTAATCTTATCTTCATTAAGCTTTAATTCCTAATGAATTCATTAAAAATTTCATAGGAAAATTTTTTGTTTTCATTTTCATTTTGACTAAAATATTACTTTAATATTAAATAAAATTAAAAGCAAAAGCTTAAGCACGCAAACTCACTTACATATATACAAACTTATATACAATTTCTATATTAATTTGTATGTGTATGTGTGTGTTCTTGTGTCATGTGTCAGACGTCAGGTGTGCCTAATCGATTTTGATATACAAATATTTATGCTGTCAGAAAATTTAATAAAATCAACGATATTTGGCCAAACTAAACGAAACGAAACTCAACTCTACTCAACTTAACTCAAAGGGAACTGAAATGAAACGAAACGAAATGAAATGAAATGAAGCGAATAAAGATGTAAATGGTAACAAGGGAAATATTGTATATTAAGGACATCGTTGTTTGGCCAACAAATGCAATAAGCCCCTAAGTCAATGTCAATATGTCAAGTTAATGAACTGACAACAAGATGTAATAGAGAAAAATAGGAATAGTTGAGGCAGTAATATGTTGTAGTAAGTACAATATATTATGTAGTTGAAGGGAAGCAATATTTTTGATATACAAATAGTGATGAAATAATATATAATATCAACAAGTTATATTCTTCCTAGAATGATGTCACAATTTGTTTCTATATTAAAGGAGAGTCATGTGACATTTAATTGAAAATAAATTCATTCAGAAAAACCTTATGACACAGATCAGGAATTTCTTTTCATGACTTAATTTTGTACATAGAATCAAATAAGAAATAACAAACAGATTTATTATGAAATATTTGTAATCAGAAAAGAGCATCAATCAGCATTTTGAAACTCATCTAATTTTAATCAATATTATTATTTATTTATTATTTTTGCTAATATGAGAGAGTAGATTACTCTCAGTGGAAAAACTTTTTAACATATTTCAATTATTCATTTCATTTACACTTTTCACTGGAAATTTGACTGTCAACAAGTTAAATTATCAACTCATCTGATGCCATTAACTTTTCTGCTAAAAAATTCATACCAATTTTTCAACAATAAAAGCAAAAGTGTAAATAAATAAATAGATAGAGAATTTCTGTTTTTTTTTTTTTTTTTGATTCATTTCTCGGTATATAAATCAATGCATTTAATAAATTTGAATTGTATTTGTTGCTGGATGCACTTAAGTAAACGACACTCATACGACATGTTGTCTGACATATTAATGCTTACATTGCTTGCTTATCGCTTTTGTCTTTTTATACTATTTATTTGTTTTTCCTTTATTCTCATTTAGTTTTTTTCTTTATTATTTTTATTTGTGTTTTGTATTTCTTTCCTGTTCCGCCCATGAATCGAAATGAATCGCATTCGAATGTTGTTGACGCGTAACCAATAAATAAAATGCAATTAACCTTTCGCATGAAATGAAAATAAATTGCTGCAATTGACAATGACAACAACAACAACAACAACAACAACAAAAACAGCAGCAATAACAAAAATAAGAGCAATACAGGATGAGGTCATCAGTCAGTCATTCAGTCATTCATTCATGCGTTTCTTCATTTAATCAGTCATGACATTCATGTTGAATGGGAAAATTTAACCTGCGTGTCGAGATCACTTTGTAGGCGGTGTCAATGCGTGAAAATGTTTTAAATTATAATAATAAAAAGAAAAAAGAAATTCGAAAAAAATATATATCTACGCATATGCATTTATATAATATAACAGTTGCAACAAGAACAAGTCAACACACATCAACATCAGCAAAAACTTAACATTAACAAAAAGAAAAGAGATGAAGCAACGAAAAGTGACAACAAATTAACAACAAAACAAAAAACGAAATTTGTAGAGTTTCATGTAGTTTTCATTTTCAATTTATTACTATAATTTAATCACCATAATCGACCTCATTGTTGCATGAAGAAATGAAAAATAATAAATATAATTAATTACAAAATAAAATTAATGAGCAATATTGATTGATTAACCTAAGAAAATAGAAACTTTAAGAAGGCGTATTTAAGGAAGTTCCTTCAATTCTATATAGAGAACGTTATGCTTCCAAAGAGACAACAAATTTATGTAATCAAATAAGGTATTCAGATTGACATTTGATATTAGGATATTCATATACTATTTCACATACATACAATCTGTTTATGTGACAAATCGAAGTTAAAAAGTTAAACCATAATGGCAAATGATGTCAGTGGTCATCCAAAACAAATTGTTAGCAAGCAATTTAGATTTAATCAGAGTATTATGAATTGTATCCTCTTTAATAATGATAATCTTAAAATCAATATTTCCACATGTCAATATCCAGCAAATAAGTTTAAGCAACAATTTATAGTAGATAAGAACTTCTGCTATATTTAATTCATTTTATGCCCTTTGTTGCCAAAATGTATGAAATACATAAGAATAATCAGTACCACTTCATTTTTGTGTTTTGTATAAAGTTTTTTTTTTTGTGACTCTTGAATAACAGTTGTGTAAATGCTACTCCGCATCCTACAGAGTATAAGAGAATGTTAAAGTGACTTTGTATGACAACAGAACGCTGACAATGCTTTATTCTTATTTCTTACTCGCTCAACATGCTGGATTTACTTATAAATATTTTCAGGCATTCTGAATTGTTATTTTCCTGACTTGAAAATGCATTGTTTCGTTTCGTTTCGTTTCGTTTTGTTTTCTTTTTTTTTCCTTTTGGTTCACATCGCCCATCTGTGGTATTTTGAAGAGCTAATCTAAATCTTAACAAAGGCAATCAAAGATATAAGATATTTCTATTAAATTCAATCTCATTGAAATTTTATAATAATCCATTTTCAACTTAATCGTGGATATTTTGATGTTCAATATGATTCAAATTATGTAGTTAGGCGTGTGAAAAGCATTGAGTAGTTAAGTCAATAGCAGCTTTTTTTAAAAAATTTGAACTTTTGCTTTATTAATAGTCATTTCCACAAACTGAAACACATGCGGATGTTTGCCAATTTAGTAAGTTGGAAAGAGATGTGATGTATACAAATGAAATTTTTCATGATTGCTCTTTAAAGATATTATTTTTTTTATTTTAAATCATATTATATGCAACTTCTTAATAGTTGTCAGTTATATAGTAAGAATTTTTTTATTTATTTTAATTTAAAAATTTTTTTTTTCTTTCTTTAATTTTTATTTGTTTGCTGTTTGATGAACAAATACAAGTTTTTCCTTTTGGGAATATTTTTCTGAAATGATACTCGTCTATAAAGGATAATTTCTTTTAAAAGTGTATTTAATTATTATTTTAAATGATTTCTTTTTTTTTATTGTATTTATTATATTTATTTTTTTGTTCAACAATGTTGTAGTTTTTCTTTTATTTTACAGAGAAAATCATTTGATGCTCTACTATTTGAAATATTTTCTGTAATCTGATTGATTCCATAATCTTCTTCTCACGTAAATTGGCTACTTCTTGTGATTCCTCATGCTAAAAGGTTTTCTGGTTGGCTTGATTTCCATCTTAAAAATAATAGTATACGTCACAATATGATGTGAATTATTACTTTCATGAATTCGGGTGTCTATTCGTTCTATTGGTTTTTTCTTCCTTCCAGTATCTATAACAAACTAACACTTGTTTTTAATTTTATTCCTCAAAAACATCATATTTTTATTGGTTGCACTCCTTTTGCGGTATTTATGTTTGAGATGTTGTAAATTTTATTTACAACAGCAACAATATTTAAACAACAAATTGCAAAATTGTCAATGTAAAAAGACAACACATGATAACCACATAATCTCCTTACGTTTGAGAATCTCTTAAGTGCCGTGGACACGATCAAGCATTACTGGACAAGCGTTTATCATAGTGTTACTGAAATATTTATATATTTAATATTTATGTGTGCTTCTTATATACAATGACTGAAGGTCAAAATCAAAATCGTTTCTTAATGCAAGAGATTGTTATCTATATTCCATCTTATTGTCAATGATCCCAGCTGGCGTCATGTCAAGCTATCTTAATGACGCCTTCAGAAGGCAAGTACATATGAAAGAGACACATATAGACAAGTGCTCACTATTATGAAATTTTCACGGAGCATTAGACTATCAGTCATTTTCAACATCACTTGCAGCTGCACATGTTAGTGATGTACTTTCATTTTGTCCTATGAGTTATTCAAGTCTGTAGACATTCCAGATAAAACAGTATCATCAGATAGAAAGATCAATTAGTTCAATGAAGATATAATAATGTTGTGCTCTATTCTAGTAAACTATCGTTTATATTTGATCAATTATCGTCTAACTATCTATCTTTCCCATTACACATCTATTTATAAAACAACTTTTGCTGCGTCCGCTAATAAGCTTTAAAATAATAGAGGAGAATTAAAAAAAAAAAAGAATACAAAATTGAGAAAAAAATTGGAATTTAATTTTAATATTTTAGTAGGATTTCCATTACATTACAGGACACATGGAACACACACACAGCTGCAGGCAAAAGACAATCAAATCGTGCGTTAATCATATCAACAAATTGATAGATGCGTGTTGGTGTCCGTGTTTGTTTGGGAAAATCTCAAAATTTAAATATTCAAAATTTTTATGAATTTTATCAATAATTTATTTTAAGCTATTTATGAATACACAAACAAACAAACAAACAACGAACCAACCAACAGCAGCAGCAACAGCAATCAATAATAGCAGACACAGCAACAACTGTTTGTTCTTGTTATTTTATCATTTTATAATAAAATAATAATATATTTGATAAATTTTACTATGAAAATATCTCTTGTATTTATTATGATTTCAAACTAAATTCGCTTTAAATATTTTCCATAGCAAATGCAGAGTTCGACAAATGCATGTTTTAGACAACAATGAACACCTGCAGCACATGATTATGCATTAATTATTTTTAGAAAATTACTATATATAATAAATAAATAAAATAAGAGAGAGAGAGAGAGAGAGAGAAATGATAAAAACTTACCCAAATTTTCCACCTGACATGGCAGTACAAGTGTATCGCCGACAACGGCGCGATATGTGTGTCCACGGGATAGAAAGCGTGGCAATGGTGCTCCCAAGGTGGCAGCAGATGATGGCGACGATTGTTGTTGCGTAGTCAGTGGGCGACTATTGGTACCTGGAAGTAGAAGAAAAATATTGTATAAATAGGATGAGTACATTATCTTCCATTAGATTTATATTCCTTATTAAAATTCAAGTTAAGGAAACTAAACTAAAAAACAAAAAAAAAAATTGTTCCACAAACACAATCTCGTTATGCTGAAGTATGTAGTATTAGTAAATTCACTTGGGACACACATTTTTCTTTAAATTATTAAAAAATAAAAATAAAAATATATATACTTTACATTTTTTATCATTCCTCTGCAGCCTCTTTATCATCATCATCATCAGCATCATCATCACCAACAGTAGCAACATTTTCTTCACTTTTTGGTTTCTCGCCTAAGCGACTCACTCACTCACTCACTCACTCACTCACTCACTTACTTCTTCTTAGCATTTTAGCTTTAGCGTTTTGTTGCGTATCGATGGCAATTTGTTTCCATTTGAATAGCTTTCAATTAGCATAAAAATGTCCTGCTCCTCGTGTCCTGCATACCGTGAGCAGCAGCAGCAGCAGCAGCAGCAATGTTTATTTTGTGTTTTGTATGTATAAATTTTTGTATTCAGACAACATCGAGTGGCAGAGCAAGCGCGAGCAATCCCAAGATGCCTATAAATGTGTGTGTGCGTTTTCAATGCCTTCAATGTTCATTCAGTCGTCGTTTGGTTCCTCATTCATTCAGTCATTCGTTTGTTTGCTTGTGAACTTTTTGCGAGCAGCATATTGAAGGCATTAAAGGACTCACTCATCTTCATTGTACTGCGGTGAACTCAAATTTGAACTGAATTCAAAGGGCAAAACCTTGTTGTTCCATGTTACATAAATGAATTTGAGTTGTTTGAATGGTTGATTTGTAAATTTTTCCTATCTTTTGGGTCCTTTTTGTTACTGTTACTGTTGTTGTTGTTGTTGTTATTGTTATTGCACGTAGCAAGCACACAACGTGTTAATGCACTCAAGCCTTTGGGGAATAATTTTCGTGCGTGTTTTCATCATCATGCGTGTTTCTTTTCGGTGCGATTCTGTCAGTCTGTCTATCTGTCTGTCTGTCTGACATTCTTTGTATGAATGCGTGAGTAAATGAGTCGTAAGTGTTTGCCATGAATTCGTGTTGTGGCGACAATCAATGGTCGCACTTTCTCTGAATGTGTGTTGTTGTGTATTGTGTGTTGGTTACTAAGAGTGTGTGAGCTTTCATCGATTATCGATTTGCAAAGTAAAACAATATTTCAACTTTAAAGCTTAAATTGCAGTGCATATTTTATGCTTAGTTAATGCAACTATAATAATTACAAGCAAGAAATTGAGTTTCTTGTAATTTATTGGGCTGCATTTAGCCTTTGACCAAAGCCTTGGTTCGCGCAGCAGCATAACAAATTTGATTGTAACAAAAATAAACAATAAAAGGAAACACAACAGTAGCAGCAGCAACAGCAGCAGCATAAGCGGGAGTGGATGTAACATAAAGACTGCAGTTAAAGTGTACAACAAGACTATGAACGTTGTCTACCCATAAAATGACAACATCAGCAAACAACTTTAGCAATAAGTCCTTTACTAAAGACACTCAGTGCATTCTCCTTTCCACCAATATGGAATGTTTCATCTCATTTTTGTCCTCTTCATTGATATTTTTTCGCTTGCATTGCAATTGCACTTTTTTTATGCGTCGCCTTTTTCGCCACAGGTCCTTGTATGCAAGTCCTTCATTGTCGTTGTTGTTCACGTGCTGCGTGGCTGCTTGCCGTGCAATTTGTCAGTGCCCCATTTCTTTGGTGTCTTCTTCCATTTCGCTTACTTGCAAGCAATTCATTTTTACCTTTCCCTTCACACTTCACTCCCTCCGCATGTGTTCGGCATCCTTTTTCTGTGTGTTTTGTTGCAATTTCAGTGGAGCTTTCTTTCGGTGTGTGTTCTCTGTCTGTCTGTCTGTCTTTCTGAGTGTATCGTGTCCTTCTCCACCATATTTTATACTGTTTCAAAATGACATTTGCTATGCTACAGCGCGAGCTGCCGCAGTTACATTCTTAAGAGACACTTTTACAGGTCCTTAGCGTCCAACAACCATAAAAGGACATTTTCACAGATCATCATTTTATGGCATAAAAAAAGTTTTGCTCCTTTTAGGTTGATAATTTTTTTATTTTATTTTTTTTTGTCGCTTTTATTCTCTAATATTCTTACTATTATCTTTTTATTTAACGTTTTTTTGGTTGTCTCCTGGCTCCAACTGAACTTCAAGTCGCTCGCTTTTTTCTTTTAGCTTAAGCTCAGTTACACGTGAATTTAGTTTAACTTTGTCCTTGTGGACACTTTATGCGTTCTTTGACTGACTTCATGTCTGATGGTATAAATTTATACGATATCAATGAAGTATGTAAGTCTTCAATGTGTCGATTTAAGTAAGTACTTAAATCATGATGCTTGATGTGTGATGCCATGATGCCATGATGATTTTTCAACCAACCAACTTACCAACAACGAAGTAGTCAACCAAAGAAGAGACCCTCAACAGAGATTTGCAATTAATTTCAAGTGCATAAAAATTAATGACACATTAAGTAAGCAAGCAAGCAATGATAAGAAAAGTAGTAGAGAGATTTGGGTTAGGGTTGCATGTACTCGTATGTATGTATTTTTGGTATTGTCAACTTGAATTCATTTCGTTCGGTTGTGTTCCATTAAATGCCACAAACCAAACATGTTCTCAAAATGCGCACACCTAAAAGTAGGTAGACGACGATTGACTACATGTTTCTTGAATGCAAAGGCAAATACTTTATTCAAATGTATTTGAATGTTGGCTCAGATACACACACACACGCCCATGTATGGTACATACTACATTAATGTAGTAGTCCTGCGATTGTATACCGCACACACACACACACACACACACACACGTCAAGAGCGTAAATCATTCGCAACTCAACTTGAAATGCAAATAAAGAAACTGTCACAAGCAGCTGATTTCACACATTCCTTGATGGCTGTTTTTTTTTCTTTTTCTTTTTATCCTACTACTGCGATTGAGGTTATTGCTATTGTTGTTGTTATGCTAAAGCAGTGTGCGTGTGTGTGTGTGTGTGTGTGGAGTGCGGTTAACTGATAGAACGGAAGCGGAAGTGAAAGACGTTGACGAAAGTGAAGTGCATACATAAACGAAAAATACGCGAAACCATTTTATACTTGCGGATTTATTTGGCATTTTATGTTTGCTACAGAAAAGTGTTGTACTCACTCATCCCTCCCTCATACTATTGTATATGAATATATGGTTGCATGGTTTGGCAAAAGTATAAAAGAAGAAGGTGTACTTGAGTGATTGGTTGACGACGATGATGATGATGATGATGATGGTGATGGTGGTAGTGATGTTCATATTGATGATGATGTTGGTGGTGAAAGTGGTGGTGGCATAGAGGGAGATCTAAAGGGGCCAAATACAAATAATGATATGCAAATGATATGTGCATAAAAGTCATACTTCTGCTGCTGCTGCTGCTGTTGATGTTGCTGTTACTTGTGAATCAGATTTTTCCACACCGTGTAAGCCAACAAAGCGAATATAGTAAACTGACAAACTTAAACATACAAACACAAATAGATATACCTTCACACAGATATGTATTCATTTATATATACAAGTATATCCAAGTGAGTGAGTGACAGCTTTCACATGTGTAACCAGATAGAAAGAATGGCATATGAAGCATAGATTGACTATCGACGACAGTCGTATACAAACGCATATTGGCCGCTCATCTCTCTTGCCTAAAAGAAATATGGGTTCCTCCATGGATGGATAGATGAATGGATGGATTGGATTTATAGGTGGGCGGTGTGAGCTTGTATATTACTGAATTTGCATTTTTGGGTGTAAAAATGGCAAAAGTCGGTTAAGTAAATGCAAAAGGTTGCACATGACAGTCACCATAACCATCGCCACTACCATCACATTCACAAAGAGTGACTTTTTGCATGGATTCAGCATTGAAGACTGCACAACTTTAACTTGTTTATAGAGTGAGTGAGTGAGTTGCTGGTGTTGGCTTCGTTTGACTTGACTTGTCTACTCTTTGGAAGCATCCGCGAGTAAATTGCTTTGGAATTGTTGGCTGCTGTTGACTACAACAGAAATGGTAGCGTTTCCGTTCGCTTAAGAGTGTCGTCTCTCCTCTCCTCTTCATTTCATTCCGCTTGCAGTAGCAGCCACAGAAGCAGCAGCAGCAGCAGCAGTCAAGTTGAGTGCTCAACGCGAAAAGCGGATTTTGATAAATGCACTTTACTGATGCTTCTCGCATACAAACTTTTCCCAGTGATTGCTCACTCTCTCTCCTCTCCTCTCTGTCACTCTCTCTATATTTCATCCTTCCACTCCTACACATTCACTCTTCTATTGGCTTCTTCGTTGACATATTGTGCGAATGAATTTTGTTCAACAGCTTTTGGCATTTCACATTCTCTCATTCAGTTATTCATTCCATCATTCATCCATTCAATCATTCGTTCATTTATCCTTCGTGCGCAATATTCTTGCATTCTATAAGTGGATAAATTAGTGATAGAATGAAGAAAGCAACAACTGCCACATGCCACATGAAGTGATTGTATCCCGAAGGCAGTGCCAAATAATTGACAAAAATGAAAATCAATTTCAGGGTTTTCCTCTCGTTCTTTCCTTCCTGCTTTCCTTCTTCTATGATCTTCTCTATTCTACGATACTCGTATATTCTTTCAATGTTTAAAAATGCATGCTGCAAGCTGCTTTTTGCTTCGCTGCTTCTGAACAAAAAGGTGAGATGCCGGAAATAATATGCATAACTGAAACATTCGAAGCGAGGATGAAGCAACATAATAAAGGAAAAAGTATCTGCTACAAAAAAAAAATAAATAAAATAAAAGGTGTTTGTATGCAATAAGCGCTGCCAGCAATCTGAAGAAGAGCAGAAGAAGATGTTGGTGGACAAGGAGGAGATGGTGAGAAAGTCGTAGAAAATAGAATTGGTGTAGATTTTTCTTGAATATTTTAATATGTAATTGCAATGTTGAGTTGCACATGCAAACACACACATGGAGAAATGATGGAAATGATGCAGGTAGATGATGTTGGTAGGTGAATGCAAGAAAAGTTGTCTAAACAAATAACAAAATGCGCGCAAAGATGTTTCAAATGGTTATACATATGTGTGTGTGTGTGTGTGTGTATGTGGTAAAAGTTTTAATGAAACAAAGTGTGGAAGGAACAACGGAAACAAGTAAAAGCAACAAACGCTTGCGGCTGCTTCAACGCCATCAATGGATTCCTTGCGCATATAGTAAGCTATACTAAACAACATGAGCAAAAGGAAAAGTTTTTTTGGTAACAAACCACATACACATAAACGTAAACACTCACAGATACTCACATGAATGCATGCATAAAGATGCAAAGACTAGGACAACCAACAACCAACAACCAAATAAACGGAAATGAGAAAAAGGTAAGCGCACATAAAACAAAATATACATAGAAATGATGATGGTTTATCTGAGTGTGTGTGTGTGTGTGTGTGTGTGACCGTGTATATATGAAATATGCATAGATCAGTTAAGCGGAAGTGTTGCCATGTGATGTTGTATCGTTCTATCGTTGGTAGTTGGTTGTTGCTTGTTGCTTGTTTACGCTTTTCATTGCTTCGTTTGCTTATTACAAAATTTATTGCATACATCGGGGCTGAAGTGAAAATTTCTTTACAAAATAAAGGAAAAACGTAATGAAATTGATAAAAAAATTTTAAAAAAAATTTTATAAAGTAAGAAAAAACATTTCATTGAATTTTCTTGGCTTTTAGGATTAATTAACCATTGAAAACTTTTAATGCTTCTAAAAACTCTTCAAAAAATTAAAGGTTACAAAGATGATAGAAAGGGAAAACCCATAATGAAATGTTATTTCTTTCTTTCTTTCTTGTCTAAAACTGCGCTTTAATTAAATTGTTTAAAATACTGAAAATGTGTTGTAGATCTCAGAGTGAAAAAAACAAAAATCACAAAATTTGTTAAATTATTTGAAGACTTTTAATGCTTTGATTCTTTTATGTGTATTTCTTTTAACAACTTTTTTTTGTTGACTTTTATGCCAGTAAAAAATATGTAAAAAAAAAAAAAAAGTAGAAAATGAAAAGAAAAACTCTTTAGACGCCATTGATCCAGCTTAACCTCAAACTGAATGCTACCATTAATGGGTTAAGCTCTTAAATGCATTCCAGCATTTTACTCATTTTTCTTTCTGTTTTTATTTTGAATGAAAAATGCTTTGCAACCAAACAGCAATAAAAGCAACTTCATTTCGAATAAAGTACATGGTATTCATTTAGTTTGAAATCAAATTGCAAGCGAAAGCGCAAACAGCAAAAGCATTTGAAGCTACACAAATAAAACTATGTCACATACCAAACTAGTAATGGAATGGATTGGATTGGATTGAATGAGAGTGTGGGTTGATGATATACTATAAAGGGGTTAAGCGTAAATTCTTTAGTTCAAATATATAAATACACACAAACACACATACATACGTATGTACATGAATATGTTTGTTTGCTCGTATATATCAAAGAGATTACAAAAACACAATACATATAAAAAACTCAATGTAAAAAGGTAACAGGCGCTCAGCTTTAAGTGATGAGTTCTTGATAATCGACTGAGAAACAGAGACATATACACAAATAGACAAACAGAGGCAGACAGAGAGTGACATTGAGAAAGAGAAAGAGAGAGAGAGAGAGAAAGAGTGAGCAGCCAGTGAGAGTGAGTTTCATTAATTAAGCATAGCATAGAAATATTTTAGCGAGCTCGCGATTGAGTATTTAATACAAGAAAACAAACAAAGTTGCTTGTGGTTGCTACTATTGCTGTTGTTGTTGTTGTTGTTATTATTATCTTTATATTTATTTTTGTTGTTATATTGCCAACACTTATCATGTTTTGTTGTTGCTTTATTCCACCACAAAATGCTTGCAGTTTACATTTGTTCTCATCTCTACTCATCTCTACTCAACTTGTCTCTTTACTGGGCAAACTGTGTGATTGTTGTGACTGTGAGTGATTTTTCTATAAAAGGAAAATCGTTATTTTCATGCATCTGAGCCTCTGTGAGTTTGTGTGCGTGCATGTATATGCTGAGATAAATAATTGAAAAAACAACAACAAAATGCGCTTTTAAAATTGAGTTTATTGTGTTGCGGTGCTGATGGCAGCATTTGTGGTATGCAAAGGAACAATAACAGTAACAGCAAAAGGGAATCTACTACTACTTTGTTGTTGAGTATGCATTTTTGATATACGAGTATGTAAATGCATCCATTCTTATCCTCATTGTAGATTTATTTCTGGTTGCTGTTCTTCATAGCTCGTAGTATGTGGCATAGTTTCTGTTGCATTTTGTGTGCAAAACATTTTACAAATGAAACAAAAGCAAAAGCAAAATCAAAATAAAGTAAAGTAAAGGGAAAAAGCGTTTCCAAAGGCAACTCAGCGAAAGTGTTCATGATGCATACACTCAGAGCGGAAATAGTGAAAGTTTTTAAGAGTTTATACGCTTCCGGTTGCATGTATTTATGTATGCATGTGTGTGTGTGTGTGTGTGTGTGTGTGTGTGTGTGTGATTATGCTGCCATGCATTTAAAAAGATTTAAAGTTCAGTGCCGATACTCAATACTCGTTGTAGTTGTTCTTGCAAAAAAAAAATTTTAAAACTAAGGTTTCATAATTTGCATCATGCCAACCACCATCACCATCACCATCACCATCACCACAATCATTCACAATTGCCATATGTAGTATGCCTCTTGTGGCAACTGAAATATACCACTTAAAGTTGTTTATTTCGTTTTAACTTTTCTTATTTTTGTGGTTTTAAATTTCATAAGATTTCTTCGCATTTTCATTTTATATTTATTGTATTTTTTTGTTGGCATATCAAAAGTGCCTAGAAATCTTTTTTTCGTTGTGTTTAAGTGTTTTTTTTAACTATGAAATTTTCATTTTGAGAAAGTATAAAATTTCAGGTAAAATTTTTCTTGTTTGGTATAAAATTTAGCTTCTTTCTTGGCATTATACTTATTATTTTTTTTGTTGGCCTCACACACACACACACACACACACACACACACACACACACACACACACACACACAATGAAAGAGATGCTGACATTTGCTTTTTGTCTGTTTGTTTCTTTGTCTGTTTGTCGGCTGCTTGCCTGGCTTTTCTGTAGGTATATTTCTATTTGTGTTTTGTTTGTTTGTCTGTTTGTAACTAGAGGATTTCTCTATACCATATGAGTTTTCATAACAAATATTTTATGCATACCATATCATGTCTGTGCATATTTTCAACACTTTCACATCATCATCATCATCATCTTTATATTCTTTACTTTGTATAAGGAGGATTTTCCCTTACTTTCACATGATTTTTTTCTTCTATTTTTTTTTTTCTTTTTGTTGGTTATATTTTGACAAATATTTTTGCATAAATTCAAGCAGACAAAAATCTAATTTTGGTTATGCACACAAATACACACTCATATAAGTAAATACACACACACGTTCATCTACACAAGAATCTCATGTCTTTAGAGATATTTTATATTGAAGGAGGAGTAAAGGGTTCTATCTCTCTAAAGGTAAAGGTAAGCCTAAAAAGCTTACGTATTCTGTACAATGTTGATTGCATTTAAGATTTTTATTATGCTCAGATGATGATGATAATGTGTTAACATCTTTATTGTGTGGTTAGCTTATAATTTTTTGAATCAAATTATTGCATAAAACTTTCCAAAAAGATCACTTTTGATTTGTTCACAAAATTCAATTCCATAAAAAAACCCTTTTCGTCTTGTTTTCTCTTTAAATAAGAAACTTCTAAAAGCTTTTAAACATCAAATTCATTCATCTCTTTATATAATTTGTTCAAGAATCCATTGTGTTGTATTCAGGGCATAAATTGACACAATTTTTGTGTAAATTTTTTAGAAATATTTTTGCATAAAATGCATTTAAGTAGAAATTGAAAAATAGAGATTTAAAATATTTCATAAAAAAAGAAAATATTATTTTCACGCTTGCGAAAACATTTAAAACATTTAAGAAAGACGATTTTGTGATTTCTGTTGTAATTTTTTTCTTGATATTCTTGTATTCAATTAACAATTAAGAGAGGCAAATACATAACAACAAATAACAATAAAATTTATGCAAATTTAATAATAAAACTCAAACTGAAATCTGTTAATATTAATGCAAAAACAAGGAAATTTATAGGGCGTGAAAAAGGATGTAAATATGCAAAAATAATAAATAAAATAAATAAAAAAAAAAAAAACAAATAAAATAATTCAAATCTCATAAACAAAGATTGACATGTAAAATTGAAAAAAATCTTTCTCTCTCTCTTTCTCTCTGTTGTTATTGCTGTTGTTAAATCCTTTTATCAACTTAGTTAGTTATCTCTAATCCAATCTCTTTCTTTTACTGTGTATATCTTTTCATATGTGTTCATGTCTGTGTTTGTGTTGAATTGGCAATAAAAATTATTTTCATAAACATAAATATTTTATTAGCTTCAATGCCAAAGAGATAAGTATAATAATGGAAAGAGAGAGAGAGAGAGAGAGAGAGAAAGAGCAACCAAAGTTTTCATAAGTTCACGTTACTTGTTCTATGTCAGCGAACATATTCTTTTTTGTTCATATCGCGGTGTGTGTTTGTTTTTCTCTCCACATTTTCTCCATTTATCTGAAGTCTTCTCCATGTGTAAGCACAAATTGGCTCCAGAAGCTTTGCATTGGCAAACCGTAAATTAAATAATAAATTCCAATCTTCATTGGTTTGGCTCGCTTTGCCTCAACGCAACGCAACTCAACTCAACTCAACACAACTCTACTAGACTCTAAAAAATTCAGTTAAACTCAGTTTCCTTACTTGGTTTGGTTTGGTTTGGTTAGATTTGGTTTGCTTTGGTTGAGGGCTCTATGGCTGTGCTTGCAAAACTTGCAAAATCGCGCAAAGAATAATAAATAATAATAATAATAAAAAAAAGAAGAAAATTCATAAAAAAAATACCAAAGGGTAAGAGGAACAACACACATACATACACACATATATCATATGAATGAACCCTTTTTCCTTAACTTATTTTTTGTTATTTTCTACACACATGAACATCGTCGTCATCATCGTCGTCGTATGCGCGAACATTACTTGCCATAAAACAATAAAAATCCCAAAGTAGATAATTTTTATATATATGCACATGTATATTTTTTGTTGTTTTTGCTCATAAAAATTCTCTCATTCGCTCGCTTACTTTTCCCCATAACCCACCATTCAAGTCCAATAAAATAAAAAAATAAAACAGGAATAGGGAAAAGACGACGAGCAGCCACAAGGAGGATTGGTAAATAGGATGAAGGAATGAATGAATGAATGAATGAATGAAGTTGCACATAAAAAATATCCAAAGAATTATGAAAATTGCCATTGAAAAATATTTCTTACTTTTTTTCTATTTTTGAAAATATCATGCGTTTTTATATGGAGAAAATGTTTAGCTCCACCGCCGCCTTGTTAAGTTTAACATTGTAAATTGTTTATATGTATTTCCTTTTCTGTTTAAGGTTTTTTATTTTCAATTTTATTATTTCTATGCAAAATTTTATGAGGCAGCAAAGGGTTAATATATATATTTTTTTTATAGATACTTTGTGGATTTACTCATCCAGTTGAGTTGAGGTGTGCAGGTGTGCAGGTGTTTGGTAAATTCAATTAAGTTGAAAGTTTTTATTTTCTTAAGTTTGAAGAAACACAACACAACACAACACACACAAACATATTTTATAGCAGCCTATTAGGCAAAGCATGGACTGACTGACTGACTTCCTTGTGTTTTTCTGAGTTTCAGTATCATAAATCAAAATTATGGCCATTATGATTTCTCCCTCTCTCCCACTCCCACTCCCTCTTTCTCTGTCTCTTTATCTATTTATCTGCCCATATTGACAGAGATTATGTTGGCTCCATTTCTTCTGACTCTTCCTCTTCTTCTAAATCTAAATTCCTTTGCTTGCATGCATGAAATATTAGACAAATTTGCTCATATTTTCCAGATGACTTCACAACTTTAGCAAAAAAGGGGTAAAAGTAAAACTTCGACAGGCAGATAGACAAATAGACAGACAGACAGAAAGTAGTTAAATTTGCTTGATTTTCATCATCTTTAAAACCAATTGGACTATAAAATGAAACATGATTTTGTTTACAACTTCGACTGTTGTAGAATGAGTGATGCTTTTAAAAGTTTCCTCTTAATTTGTTAGTGTGAGGAAGGAAGGGAAGAAGGAAAGTTGATAGGCAGATAGTAATGCCATTAAGATATTAAATGTTTCTTTCATCATCATGCCCACCACTTTGTGGTAAATTGTAATCAAAATCACTTTTTGCGCTAATTTCAATTGCTCGGAAAATATCTATTTATAGTATTATATCCTTCGTCCATCTTTTTGTCTTTGTGTAGGCGTAAATTTCATTTACATTAACAAGAAATCAAAGTTTTTAAAGAGCAAAGTGAAGCATTTAAGCTGAAGAATGATATAATTGATGTTGTTGTTGCTGCTGTTGTTGCTGCTGTTGTTGCTGCTGTTGTTGCTGCTGTTGTTGCTGCTGTTGTTGCTGCTTTTGTTATTGCTATTAATTTGCAACGCCCCAAAATTGTTTACGAGACATTAAACATTGCAGCGCAAGCACAAAAGCCAAAGCAATGACGACGAATGCCACAAGCCAAGAAGAAGATCCAAGAGAAAAGAACGAAGCAAATGTAAAGAAAACTCATAAGAAATAAAGAAAAGAAAAAAATATAAAGGCAAAAGAAGGGGAATTAAGGGGAAGGGAAGGGATGGGGATGAGAAGCATTGAGACTGACTCAAAGAGAAATGAAAAATGAAAAGCAGCAAAAAGACAGAATCAGCAGCAGCAGTAGCAGTAGCAGCAGCAATTGATAGTGCGAGGGAGTCGTTGAGTCAGTGAGTGAGTGAGTGAGTGAGTGAGTGAGTGAAGGAAGGATACCCAGGGTGGTGTGGAGTGGGTAGATGATAGCATTGCTATCACATTAAGAATTTAAATTAATTAGATTAAAATGCGTTGCGCGCACACTGAATGCGTTCATTCGTGTGATTCCCACTGCTCGTGCTCGCCTTCTCTACTTGTAATCTGTTGATGTTGCTTTTGCCCACATCCACGGAGGAGGTATGGAACCAGGCAGTCAGGCATGACCATACTTTGGTCTACCATATTGCGTTTGGCGGCGCGTCGAACACAGTATATTTTTTTTTCATTTCGTTATTTCGTTGCTGTTCTTTGGTCTGTTAAGACTGCCACAAGATTTGCATAAAGCATAATGGCCTTTTTCCTGTGCTGATGCTGACACTGCTCTCCTTTGCTCTCCTTCTCCTTCTCCTTCTCTCTTCTATCATCATAATCATCATTTTTTTTGTAAATGTTTCTCAAAACCCGCTTATCAAGCGTTCACCATTCGCGTCGTCGTCGTCATGCAGTCAAGCGTGGTCATTCAATTTTCATTCTTTTGCAGCAGGATTTTTTCATCGCATCGCATAAGCAATGCCTCCCCCTCCACTTTTTTTAATTTTCGCATCTTTCTTTCTTATATCTTTTGCTTCTTGTTTCTTTTTTCTTTCCTTTGGACGAATTTGACGTTATTTTCCATTTTTCTTCTTCTGTTACTGCTTTCAGCCAAAATACATTTGTTCATCTCTTTGCCTTGTCTTACACAGTTCAGTGTTTTCTTTCTTCTTTCTTCCTTTCTTTCTTTCTTTCCGTTTTCAGTGTCCGCCAATGTTCGTGTGTTCCTTGCGTGTCCTGGTCGCTGTTCTTTGCTTGCATCCGGTCATTTGTTGTAACTCTTTTATTATGATGAGTTGATGGCGACTACGTTGCAACTATTCATTCATTCATTCATTCATTCTTTTTTTGACTGTTGCTGACATTTGTTCCTCCCTGTTGCCTCATTGTTATTATTGCAGTTTTGTTGTTGTGCTCAATTGTATTTATTTCGTTCGTTCGTTTTCTCAATGACTTGAATTTGGTTTTTCACAATTTTGGTCCTCGCGACTGCATTCACATTCACATTCAACTTCAAATCGAATTGACTCAACTTGACTTGACTTCGTGCATTTGCCTTTCAGTTTTCTACTTACTTACCCCCACAGGCCTCGTACACCCACAACAATCTCTTTAACAAACCGAATATCTGAGAAATGAATTCATTGGAATTATCTTGTCATTCTTTGCATTTTTTACTTGTTTCTTGTTTTATTTTTTTTTTTTTTTTTTTTGTAAGAAAATACCAACAACAAAGGAATGCAATGCAACATGAAAAAGAAAAAGAAAATTGTTAAAGAAAAGTGAAAAAATTCTCAAGGAAATTTTTTCTTGCATTTTTCATGCATTTTTTGTTTTCTTTTTTTTCCTTTACCTAAAATGCTTGAGATCATTATTTGGCATTAGATAACAAAATAATACAAACGACGTCAATATGCAGTGAAGCGTTTAGATGACCCAGCAGCAGCTGCCTTAATATAAAATCTAAAGAGCAAATATTTTATTTGGATCGAATTGATTGTGTGGCTCCTACTTCCGCTGGCTCTCATCATCAATCTAATTAAAGTAAAAACCTTAAAAATCTTAAATCGGATTTAAGATTTAGGAAGAAAAAAAAAAACAATAATCAGAAGAAAAATAAAAGAAATCTGCTGTAATGCCCTAAAATCGTAACCGCAACATGCTCCACCGTTTGCCACCATGAAAGTATGCTCCACTTATTTTGCAACCGCAAGAAATTAAACTTTCACTCAGCTCGGCCGAGTGGCGAAAGTAAGACAAACCAAGTTGAAAGTAAAATAAAATAGAACAAAACAGAAAAGAACAGAATAAAAAAGAAAAAAAAAAAACAAAAAACGAGCAAGCGAAACACGTAAACACGTCGCGGTTGATTGCATGACACAACGATGCCTCCTGACTTCAGCTTTGGCTAAGACTAACAAATCTGATCCCTTGTGTTCTTGCTTCTATGTTTATCCTCATGATGATGATGATGATGATGATGATGATGATGATGATGATGATGATGATGATGATGATCAGGATGATGCTGGTCATCATGGGAAAAGTTTGAAAAACAACAAAAGTTCGTGGAAGCTCGATTTAAAATTGAAAATGAAAAAAAAAAAATAATCGAAAACTACAAAGTTAAAGTCAAAGAAGAAATACAGAAGTGAAAATGCTTTTGCCATGTCCTGACCAGGCATATCAAAACTGAAGGGAAAAGTTGTTCAACAACTTCAACAAATCTATATATGTGTGAGTAGAGAAAGAACTAGTGCGTCCCTGATCAATCCAATGACCAAATGCTTAAGAACTTTGGCACGTTAAGTAGGACACATCTACTAACTGAGAAGGCTGACTGACTGAGTGAGTGAGGTGAAATAGTAGGTTGGGATAAATGGGTAATGAAACATGTATGGATTAGGTTAGGCCGACAAATCTTAAAGAAATCCTCTTTTTGGTTTAATGGTTTAATGATTATTGGATCACTTAAATTTTAGTTTTTTTTTTTTTTTTTTTTTTTTATTTTCGAGATCCTTAGGTTCTTCATTATGCAATGTCACTTGGCAACTGAAGCCGCTTTAAATTTGATACTTTTATTTTTATTTTGATTTATCTTTGTTTTTGGTTGAAAATTTATAACAAGTCAAGCCCGCATTTTGTCTGCTAAACATATAAAATGTCACACACAGATATACACTCACACACATTGAAACAAAGAGTAAAATAGAAAGCAGCAAACATTGGCGTTTCGCAGTTTTAGTTCTTCATAGTGGCAGCAAACAGAAGTAACAGCTGCTTTTACCTTCTTTATTTTTTCTGCATATATATTTTCATATTCAATATGTGTGTGTGTGTGTGTATTCGTATTGCATACTTCCTCTCTCTCTCTCTCTCTCTCTCTCTCTCTCTGTCTTCATTTATGTTCCCTTGCAACTAAAATAAATGTTTACTTGACTTTTTGCTGTTTTCTACGCTTTAATCCTATTATTTTATTATGAGGGTCCTTGTTCGACGCCAACGAAACCAAAGTAAGTAGACAAGGCAGACAGTCAGATAGACAGACATACATACAGACAGATGGAAAGACACATACAAATGGAATAAGCATTGGAAAAGAACAAAAGCATTACACAAATGTTCGAAGCGTTCAAGTTTAAAATTATTAAGCTCAACGCAAAACAACATTTTAAACCATTTCAAATATTGTGTATGTTAAGTAAGAGCAACAAAATTTAAGTGTATGAGATAGAATTTTACTTTTTTCCTTTTGCATTTATTTTAATTTTATTTCATTTTCATTGAAGAAAATATACAATAGTATAAGGTAAATAGGAAAAAGATACAATGCAAAAGTTATCACATCAGGATATTTTTAAGTACCACAAAACAAACAACGGCAAATTAGCTGTAAAATGCTTCTGCTGCTATTGCTATCTCCTTTGGTTCTTTAATGGTAGGTAACACTCACATGAATAACTAACCTTTCCTCCATTTACTCTTCTGATCATCATCATGTCCATTTATCTTGTCCTATTCGATGGTCTAAAACTATAAGTCTGAATGGTCTAAGCTTCTTTCATTCCACTCTCCATCACCATCTCCCTCTCTCTCTCAAACTATGTCTGTGTGTTTCTCTTACTCTCTGCCCCGATTATCCTTTATCCTTTCTCCCTGAGAGAGAAATTGTATAATGTTGTGGTGTAGCGTGGTAAGGATTTGTACATTTTTGGTATTTCATGCGGTCAAGTCTCTGGACATTTTTCATTAGCAATCTGCATGCAAATTTTTAAATATTTTACTGTCAATGTTTTGTTGGCCTTTTTTTTTACATTTGTACTACTCTTGGTAACATTTCGCATTTGTATCCGCTTTGCTTTGCTGTATTCTTCTTCTCTTCCATTTTCCATAAAAGGCCACATTGCTCCCATTTAGTCCGATTACACCGAAATAGCTAATTACATGCATTTAATCACTTTGGTGCTTGAGAGAGTGGCCAGCATAAATGAAATGGTACAACAACAACAACAACAACGACAGCAACGACGACGACAGACGACAGTGTGACATAGAGAGACAGAAGTGGATAAAAAAAAAGTGATATAAGAGAAACAAGGACCAAGTGGCAGTCGAAGGAGAAGAAGATTAACTGATATTTGTCTGGTTTACTTTGCATTACTTTACGAGTATTTTATTTTTACTTTTTTTATTTCATTTTCCTTAGTATTTCCTTTATTCTTTGCTACATAAAATTTATATAATATTTTCCATTTACATATTTTTGCTTATTTTCACAAATTTCACAGGATAATTTACGGTTCGTTTGTTTTCGGATCATGTTTAATTTAGCTGGCGCAATGTAGATTTAATGAATTTTTTCTATTCCATTCTATTTTATTCTGTGTGTTGATGGAAAAAGATTCAAAGGTTAATTGGTGGATGATCTCTTTTTGTTTACTATTTTTATAATATTTTTTCTATTTTGTTGTGTTTTTATGTTTCTTTGTGTGTTTCAATCAACATTTAACAACATCATCATAAAAATTATTAACATCAATAAATGAGCAAAAGAATTTTGTGTTCTAGTTAAATAAAGTTGGTTATAAACCGGAAGCGGAAATGGCTTTCATTTTTGTTTCTCTCTTTTTTTTATTACTTTATCAATTTCGAAATTTGTCAAATGCGGTTTTTAAACACGCACACACATGCACATATTTTATATACTCACACACATTTACATGTATGAAAATGCATTCATTTCAATGAATATAAACCACAAAACAAATGCAACTTCCGGCGCCAAACCGCAGTCGCCGCCATTGGTGACCCAACTAAAGGATCCTAAACAATAACAATAACAACGAGAATTGATTTATTTTTGTCATTTTGTGCCATACGATTTTTTATGTTTTAAAAAGGATTAAATTGGAAAAATGGAAAAATTCAAAAAAAAAATTAAATAAATTTTAAATAAATATTTTCCCATAAATAGAAAATAAAGGAATAAAACAAATTATAGAAAATATGTTAAAAAAAAAAAAATTAAATTATTTGCGGTTTTCTTGACTTTAATTTATAAATGAAATTTATTTTCCCCCAATTAACTAAAACGAAAAAAAAAACAAAAATATTATTAGAAAATCATTTAAAAAAAAGAAACTTAAATAAAAATACCAATAAATCACATGCAATTAAAAAATCAAATCAAATTGTTGGTCATAAATAAAAAAAAGCCAAATTGTCAACCCATTGAATCGATTTAGAGTAAAAGGACGAAGAGTAAATAGAGAGAATTGGGAAAGGGAAAATTGCAAGCCAAAAAAAAAAACAAACAAATTAAAAATGTTAAATAGTCTGAAAATAACAACAACAACAACAACAACACCAATAACAACAGCAATGTCAATGACAATGAGTAAGGAAGGAAGGAAATACAAGTGACAGAATGGCAGACAGGACAGGACAGGATAGGACAGAAATGGATGCTGATGCCGGAAGGAAGGACCATGGCAGAGTCAAGCAATCTGAATAGTAAGCAAACATGCAAGACAAAGTATTGCATACCGCATGTGCGACAATAAATTTCAATTTCAGCAAAACTAAACTGCACTTAAATTCTTTAAATACTTGCACACACACACACACACACACACGCACACACACACATCTATAGTATAGTATAAGTATATACATAGACATACCACATGTATCTTTCGTTAGTTAAGTAAGAGCAAGCAGAGAAGGACTTACTGAGTGAATGGCAATAGCAGATTGCTGAGCAAACAATAAGAACTTGCCAAGTTACCACATACAAATACACAGATTCACACATACACACACACACACACACACACACAGATACGCATACTTAGGCAGAAGAAGATACATTTAACAAATATAAGTAATTGTGTTTTAGAGTTTTGTCATCTTCTTTTTCCTATTTTCGAGTTCACATAACATCACACAATAATGGTGATGGTGATGATGCTGATGATGATGAGGAGGAGGAAGAGTAAAGAACTGATAAATTTCATTTGCAGCAATAAAATGTTGAGTGAGCACATTGAAATACTTTTTAAGCTTACACACACACACACACACACACATATATGTATATATATAAATATATATATAATTCTTTATAAATGTATAGTTAAAATATACTATACTAGATACAACATTTGTTTACTATATCACTCTTCTTTCTCTGTTTCTACTGAGTGCGGTTTCAATTACATCGCATAAATCAAGCATAAATTGTTGCAATGTGTCAACGTTGTCTTATTGTTTTTAGTCATCCAACTAAATGGAATCTTTTGCATAATAAGAAAAGCCTTTTTCCCAAGAAAGCATGACAGAAGTCAAGCAGCTTAAATATTTTCATTCCAAAAAATCTTCAAAGAAGATAAAAATTCTTTTCATATTAAAACCCAAAAATTTAATAGCCTTGGTCAAGTGATTTTCATATTAAGCAATCAAGGACCAAGAGACATACTAAATAAAATGAATGAGCATTTTCTGTGGAAAATGAACAACGACAAGCAACAACAAAAATCAAATAATTTTTTATTTTTATTGTTTATTTATGCATGAAGAGAATATTTTAAGCTTCTTCTTCATCTCATCTCATCTCATCTCACCTCATCATCATATGCTTCAAATAAATCTATGCAATTTCATCACTTCTATCCAAGCTATGATGATGATGTCTGTCGTCAGTCAGTATTTGCAAATCAATTAAATTCTCGTTGATCCTTGTGGACTACAAAAACACATAAGAACACACACACACACACACACACACAGACACATCAACTTGACCATGCTTGAAGTTTCTCATCAAGATGGAGAGATTGTTATTTTTTTCTTGTTCTTGTTCTATCGTTATTGGACATCCTTGCGAGGACATCACTTAGAGCCACTTAGTGTGCAAATGTCTGCGTTTATCGCTTTTCTTCTTAGTCTTCTTCACTCTATATCTCACCCCCCTCTCTCTCTCTCTCTCTGAGTCTTTAGTTAAATTTCTCTATGTATTCCAATGCTTTGAACTTATTATTGTAAGTTTTTTTTCTTTTTTTTGCGTTTTGGAAACAATTTATGATAATATTATTTGAAGGAAAAATTATTTTCATTGCATAATGTAAAGCAAATAGATTTGTTTAAAATCTCTTCACTTCTCTACTCTACTCCTCTCTGCATCATCGCTTCACAATCTTATTCTTTGTTTTGTTGGGGATTCAACAAATGTTTATATGTCTGAGGTTCATTCGTTTAGTTCAATTTATGTAAAGCTCACTTCATTAAAATCACTTGATTGTGTTGATTTAATCAAATTTTATACATGAACATTGACGACGACATATGTCCTTTTTGTATTACCATATATTCTTGTTATTATTCCCATCTTATCTCTGTGTATTTTAATAGCAATTTTATTCTATTATTTTTCTTTCTTTGCGGTTTATCATGTTGTCTGTCTATGGTTTTAAGACCAAGAAAATGTGTGTCCAGTTTTGGAGAAATTTAATTTATTTGACACAAATCTACACAAATCGGTAATGTCATGCCATCAAATAAATAAACAAACAAATAAATATGTGGTAGACCTGAAAATGATGGACATAGACTAGTCTACAAAAGAATTAAATTCTTATTTATTAAAGAAAGAAAAACAAGTAAGTAATTTTACTTGTCAATTTTCATAAGACATAAGAAAGATAGACAGAGGGAATGACAGATGTAGAAGTAGCTGAGACAAACTGATAGACAGTTGGACATGAATGTTGGTATCCAAAAATAATTTAAAATTCAGTCTCAAAACCATTAGGAAACGTGATTCGAATTCATTCATTTATTTATTCATTTATTTAGTCTTGTTTTTCTCATTTGACTTTATTACGAAAATGCAAAATGTTCAAATGTCAGAAGAAATTAAATTTTATTAAGTAATTTCAATATTGGCAAATATTCTTCGTATATATTACATACTCGTACTATTATCTATGCATGTCTGATCCTATAAATACAAGACAAAAAACAAAAGAAATAAAGAAATAAAGAAAGAAGAAAATGTCTAAATACAAAAGAAACCAATCATTGAAGAATGGATGGATGAATGGATGGAATGAGTAAGTGAGTAGTATAAGATAACTAAGATAATGGTAACGATTCTTAAAATTGAATTTATATTATAAAATATTATTGCAATTTGAAAGCATGGCGCAGAGTAGTCTTCTCTTCAAGGATATATACAGAAGAAAAATGCAATTTAATTGTAATTTTACTTGATAGAAAGAGAGATAGAGATTGAGTGGGAGATTAAGGGAGGGAGGGAGGCATACACAGAGAGACATGGAGAGACAGTGAATGAAATGAAGACTAATAAAAGAAAACTATGCCACAAATGTGCCAGTCAGTGTGTCCTTGGTTGGTTTTGATATAACAAGTTGTAGGCGAAGGTTTAAGTTGTTGCCAACATAACACACAAACACACACACACACACACACACACACACACACACCACACACACCACACACACCATACACACACACACACACACATATATGTATATATGAGTGTATCCATTTTGTATGTCAGTCTGTGCCTGTGTCTGTGTGAGAGTATGAGTACAAGTGACAGCGGAAGTTGTAAGTGCCAAGCGCAACTCAAGCGAAACTTGTCTGCAGCGGAAGTTGAGACTACACACACACACACACATTTACATGCATTTACCCATACACATGCATACACACAGAAAAGCATTAGTACTTTGGTAGTATAGTGAAGCAGAAGACAGGAAACGGAAACAGCAACGCAAGCGGATATAGTAACAAGAGCCGCCGCCATTCCTTATAAGTCAATGAAGCAACGCAACTCAGCGCAATTCTATTCAACGCAACGCAATGCAATGAAATGCAACAAATGAAGCAAAATGAATTCCAATGAATGAATGAATTCAATGTGAAAACGAAGTCGAATACGAAGATCCATTCAAAACACATACAAGTCAAGACAACATCACACCACACATCTAAGTCAAGACACAAGTCTTGCTCTCTCTCTCTCTAACACATTTCTGGTTGGTTGTTGTCTTTCTTTTTTATGGCATCTAAGGAGTCATCAAATATATAGAATATATGTGTACGGCAGTCATCCAATGCGCCAATGTTGCCTGCTGTGTCGCTTGAGTGCATTGAATTAAAATGAAAATGAAAACTGTGCCAAGCAAACCGAGCAACCAACCAAGCAACCAACCAACCAACCAATGAACCAGACATCACAACTCTAAAGGAGAAGAGAAAACTTCGGTCGCTGCCATTATAATGATGACTTTACTTTCCTTGAGTTTAGCTGGACAAGCGAAATGTAATAAATTTTATTGATTTTCATACCATCATCGTCATCATTATCATCATCATCGTCAGTACTACTTATTATCATTATGATCATTTTCACTAATGCATTTTTAAAGCTTTAAAGTATTTAAAGAGAAAATGAAATTTGTTTGCTTTTACTTAAATCAAAATTATAGTTAAGCTTTGCTTTACACACACACACACACACACACACACATAAAAAAATACATGACGACTTAAAGACGATGACATGACAAACATCCGAAGACGAAGCGGAAACTAAGACAATCTCAATCTCACAAACATCGTAAAGTGTCATAGTCTGTTGCATAAGTAAGCAAGCAAAGCAAATCATGGCAAACCAATTTTAAGTGTGAGGACTTAGTTCTTATATGTTCATGCGTATGTGAGTTTGTGTGTGTGTGTGTGTGTATGTGTGTGTGTGTGTGTGTGTCTGTGTGTGTGGGACATCCGGTTGACATCCTACTCTTGTTTTCATTCATTTCCTTGTCTTGCCTTTTTTCTTTAGACAAACTACTAAGAATGAGATATTCACTAGTAATTTCTTGAGTGTCATTTAATTTGATGACTTGACTTGTACTCGTATATATTTGTTAAGAATATTTGCAATTTATCATTTAATTATTGATTGATTTGACTCACATTTATTTCTCTGCTCTAATTATATTTCAAGATTAATATTTTCATACTTTTATGCTTATTTTACATTTCAAAGTAGCTGAATAAATTTACACAAAAGCAGCATTTAATATTTAATGAACAATAAAAATGACGCCTGCAGCTGTCATTTCACCCATTTCAGTCATTTTTTTATTTCATATTTATATTTCTTTTCCTGTTTTTAATCACCTGCAAATTATAATAATGTGCAAAATGAGACAGCAGAAGAGAAGAATGAAAGTCAGAAGAAAGGTGAAAAACACAATATAAAATAAATATATGGGAAGGAGAAATTAAAAGGAAAAACATAATAATAATTATTTATGCCAATTAATTAGCTTTGCATGGTAAATTCTTGTTGTTGGCGGTGCCTGTGGCTATTTACGTACTTGACATATAAAACACAGTCTCTTTCATATAAATATACTTATGTACTACGAGTATACATATATTGTATTATATACACTCACCTAATCATAGAGTAAAAAGTGTTCACTCACCTACGAAATCAACTTCATTAATTATTCAAATTAATAACTGCGCCTCAAACTGCGTTAAAATGTTTCATTTCTACTTTAATTTTTTTTTTTTTTTTTTTATATTTTTTGAATATTTTATTATTCAAAACTAAACCAAATGAGAATAACACCAACACTATCAACAACAACAACAACAACAACAACAACAACAACAACAATAAAAGCAAGAAAAACACAGTAATTTTTTGTTTTTTTTGTTTTTTTTGTTTTACTCCTTTTATAATTGCTTCGGTATGAACGACAACCATCACAAAGTTCTAAGTTCAGAGTGATTCCTTTACTTGGTTTTTTTCTTCCTGGTGTTGGTATTTTTGTGAGGTTCCTGATTGTTGTTGTTGGTGTTATATTTTTTTGAATTATAAACGTTAAACATGCAAACAACACAAAAAATTACTAGAAAAACATTGCATAATATAAGATTTGTATGCCAGAGGCCTCAAAATCGTGTCATTTATCACAAAAAGCATTTGGTCGTTTAAAGGGTTAAAGCCTTCGCCAGCAACAACAAAAACAATAAACAACCCCTTTAACCAATACACAACAACAACAACAACAACAACAACACACATGGCAAAGGGATCTGCTTTCTTAATATTATGTTCTGTGTGCGTGTTTTTTGATATAAAAAAAAAAAAAAATCCTGCGGCTAATAAGTGACACGCGTCGATTAATAAAAAAAAAAAAAAAAACAGACCTCATGTAGCCTTGGGTTCCTTCCTATTTGCAAAACACAACCATGAATGGACAAGGCTTACTGTAATCAAGAGGATGAGTGTGAGATATTGTGGACTGGAAGGAAGAGTAGTGGATTGAAAGTTAAAATGGGCGTGTGTTTAACCAAAAAGGAACATTAAAAGCCCATGTCACAGTTAGCGACGATTATGCAAAAGAGCAGAGCGCAAACCTATTTATGATAAGGCGGAAAACACTAAAAAACAAGCAAAAAAGGATTTACATTCTAATGGTAAACACAAGCATAGCAAGCGCATAGAACATGATTTTTGTTTGGGGTAAGAACTCATTGAAATGAAAAGAGAAGAATGAGATGAAGAAGGGGAAGGGGAAGGGATAGTAGTAAAAATCCCCATATTAATTGGACTGAAATTATAGAAATCCGTGAGGGTGGAAGAAACATAAGCAAAAACAATCATAATTTCTTAATCAACTCAACTTAAATTCAACTCAATTTCAACTCCATTCAATTGGTGTCTTGTCTATCTCATTTCAAGTTTTGTTTTCATTCTGCAGTTTTGCATAATCTCAATCAAAATCTTGATTTAGATAGAAGACCAAAAAAAAAAGTAAAGAAAAATGACAAACAAATGGCAGAGCATAGTAAAAATGAATATGAAATCAAAATTCAAGATTTGTTTTTTTACGCAGCGCTAGAGTTGCCTTCCTTCAAATTTGAAAAGAAAAATATTCTAGACCCAAGAAGTAAAGAGATGAGATGAGAATAGAAGAGCGGAGAGGAGATGAGATGAGATGAGATGAGAGGAAAGAAGCTTAGATCAAAATGGTTTAAAGCAGAGTTTGGATTAGATAAGAAAAAAACAGATGATATGCAAATATTTTTATGCATATTTTCTTATTATGACAGGATCTCTTCATCATCATCATTATCATCATCATGTTTTACCATTTTGCACAGCATCCGCATTTACTACTATTGAATTGTAGTATGAGTATGAGAAAGTTGAATGTTGAATGTGAAAATAAATAAGAAAAACAAACAGGAAAATAATATCAGCGACAAATGCCAAGAACAGAACAAAATAAAAAAAAAAAGAAAAATAATAGAAATAACATTTTCAAAATCAACAAGCAGCAAGCACAACAACAACTCAAAGAAATATGGTTTTGGAGGAGGCACTTGATTTTTTTCATGTCATAGTACATAGTCTACAAATGAAGTCAGTACAGTACAGTAAAGTACAGTACAGAAGATGAATGAATGCGTGAAGTGAAGTGAAGTGTAGTGTAGTGAAGTGAAGTGAAGGTGGGGCATGGGTGAGTACAAATAGTTTGACATATGGATTGGTTAGTCTCACAGAGATGATGAAGATTTCTTCTTGTTGTTCTTTATGAAAAGACATTGAGCTGATGGAACCCATGAATAGAAGAAAAAGAAGAAAGGCGATTGTGGTGCAACCTTTCAAGTTTCTTCCTTCTGTTTTGACAACATTTTGCTATTATCCGACATTCAGAAACAAATAGTATTTCTTATTTATCCATTTGTTTTTTCTATGCCCAATTTTGTTCTTGTTTTTGCTATTTTCTTTTTCCTTCTTCCTTCAGTCAAGTTTTGCAATTCAATGAGAAGAAGAATCAAACTCAAAATCAGGAGAAGTTTGTTTCAATCGAAGTGCATTTCATGTTTTCTTTACTGAACAAAGCAAATACTTGGTAGTTGGAAGATGGAAGATGAAGAAGGAAGCTGCTATATGGTTTCATGATCTATGTGGTTGTTTGTATAAGAGAGAATGAGTTTATCTTTTTGCTGTTTTCATTTTATGTTTTCTATTTTTTTTTTTTTTTTTCGTCAACTTGAAACCGGCAGAATAATAATTTCTGTTCATGTTCGTTCATGTTTTTCTACAATTTTCCCTTTGGTTTTGTTGTCTTTTTTAAGGTTGGCATTTAGTATATGAATGTTTATGAAAGTATCTAGATACTTTGTTCAGAATTTGTGTAGCTGTGTGTTTTTATGGTTCAACAGAGAGAAAACACTTTGATGTTGACACCTGCGGCATTTTAAGAGCATTTTACCCTTAATTGTTTGCGCTTTATTGTTTTCATTGTCGTTGTCGTCGTTCTTTTTTCTTTTCTTTTCTTTTCATTTCATTTCGTTTCTTTGTTTTGTGCTATTCTTTTCTTTCTCCTTCATCTTCTCTTGACTTGTTCTTTTAATCTTATTTTTCCCTTACTCTTTTTCTATTGTTGTTATTGTTGTTGTTGTTGTAGTTGTTACTGTTGATGATTATGCTTGTTGCCTACTTGAGGTTTAAAAAACAAAAGGACCCTTTCCTTGCTTACTTTATTATATTTGTCAACCTACAATCCTTATGCATCCTTATTTCCTTTCTCCATTCGTTCACCCATTTGTGGCCAAAGAGGAAATAAGTAAAATGCTACAACAATAATAAATGAAAACAGGAACATGGGCGCGTGGAATGAGTGGTAAATTGTAAAATTGTCGCTACAAAACACACACAAATCCTGGAAGGAAAGCAAAAAAACAAATATTATCCTGGAGCTATTCATTAAATAGTCCTTTGCTCATATGTTCCTCGTTCACTCGTCCACACCAACTTCTCCTGCATCTTCATCATCTACATGGACTCTTTCTTATTGTTCTTGATCTTTCATTTGCTGTCACCTTTTTGCTTAAACTTTATTTTCAGGCTTTCATTATTATTATTATTATTGTACTTCCATGATATTCCTTCATCTCCTTTTGAATTCAACCTTACATACTCGACTTTGGCCCTTCTCAAGCTTATTGTTGACACTTGATGCAGCCAATTCAATATTCCTTTCTTTAAAGCATTGCGTTCTCTCTCTCTCTCTCTCTTCCTGACAGTTGTTTATTGTGCCATGTTGCCAAAGGACACTAAAAGAGCGTGTCAGGCTGACAAACAGTTATTGAAATATGCCAACAGTTAAAGGCAACTCAAGCAGCAGCAGCAGCAGCAGCAGCAGCAGCAGCAGCAGTATTAGCACCAACAACAACATGAATACAGCAAAATGAAATAAGGTAAAGTATAGTACAGTAAAGGAGAAAGGAGAAAGGAGAAAGGAGCATTGAAGGAGCAGTAGTAACAGCAACAGCAGCAGCAGGTGCAATTTAAGCTCAACAAAGGACTTTAATGTAAACTGATGGCACTGAAGAAACGAGTGAACGAGTGAACGAATGCTGAGAGATGTTGATGACGAGTATGATGAAGGTGCTAAAGGAGCAAATACAAATATTTAACTGTTTTTGCCAACTCGTTTTGCTTGAAAGGTATTTAATGCTTATACATATTTTGCTGTTGTTGTTGCTATTGGGTTTACAGGACTTTTCATTTTGTTAATATTAAGTCTTATTTTTGTTATTGTTACTTTTCTTTCTGAACTGACAGACAAAGGCATGAGACGAGATGAGATGAGTTGCGTTCAGATGAAATGAAACGTAACTCAATTTTTCATTTGTAAAATATCTCAACACTTGTCTTGGAGTTTAATATTTTTGCTTTCGTTTATTTGTTTTTATCAAAACTTATTGCTTTAAATTATACTTAAGTATTTGTTGTTGTTGTTGTTGTTGTTTCTTCTTTTATCATCAATTATGAACAACTTTTTGCTCTCTTTGCCTCTGTCAACAGCAATAACAGAGATGCGATGCTTAGAAAAGAATGTTCTTTAAGTGAACACAGTTCGCATGGGGTATTATGATTTCTACATGACGCATGTGAAACAATCAATCCATATTTGTGATGGAATCTGTTAATTATTTTTTCAGTTAAAATCCTTGATGTCTTGTTGATCGCAAATGATCAATTGATGAAAGCAATGAACTTCGTCTTAAGATGCAATCATTTAATCTCAATGTAACTTTTATCCTTTCGTTTTGAGAAAACAGCTTGAAAATTTATTGTGTTGTAATCAACTTCGCTTTAATAAACAAATTTTGTGCATTTAACCTATGCCTTTTGAGATGGGATCTTGAAGTTTGGATTAAATATTTCTTTCCCTTTGATTGCCTCATTAAAATTGAAGACTACCATTTGACATATTTAAAGAAAATTTTGTTTCGGTTCAACTGATTTTTAAATTTATAAAAATACTACAGAGTCTTATTTTATACAAATAGATTTTTTTTTACCCAGATTAAGTGGAATTTCTAATTGAATTGGTTCTATTATTTGTAGGGTGTATAACATTCTTTAAAACAAAATTCCACCATTTTTATTGAAGTTGGTATTGTTTGGCTTTGTCTTTTGTTGCTGGCCATGCCTTGATTATGGCCTAAAACATAACTTGACTGTTTGGTTCCTTGGTTCTTTGGCTGGTTGGTTGTCATGTTTGCTTATTTATTTATTTATTTATCTTACTCCCTTTTTTCTTTCACCATCCTAATTCTGTTGTCATCTTGTTCTTTCTTAAATCACTTTAAATGTGTCCTGATGTTTGTTATTTCCTCTAGAGAGATACAGAAACAGTCTCTACTATGTAGATCTGATGGTGGGATATCTGTCACCAAAACATTAAACGCACCTGATGTGCTTAAATTGCTTAATTGAAAACATAAGCCGTAATAATTTCCATCAAAAGTATTTAAACATGCAAATTTATGCGTTGAATACTAAATGCTCATTGCCATTGGAGAGTAGAAAACCAAACCCAGCCCGAACATATCTCACATCTTTCTATACCATAAGCACTTGTACCTTTCATATTCTATGCTACCAGTAATAAGGCTTTATGAATCATGAATCTTAAAGTAAAGATACAAATGCTAACACATCATGGCGAATCTTAGATTGGTGTCAATATTTGGCAGAGTGTGGCAGGCATCCATTCTATTGTACCTACAATCTACTATTTTATCTGTGTGATGTGTTGTGATTATTTTGAAAATATTCCTACAAAATTCGTTTCTATTTATATTTTTTTTTGTTGGTTTTTGGCATTAGAAACGATTAAATTTTTGGTAACATCATTTTTGGTTTGGGTTTTATTTAAATTTTGGTCCTTTTTCTGGTACTTTTATAGAAGCAAATTTAATATTTATAGTACAACCGAAGCGAATCATTGTCACATGGCGAATATGAAAGATGATAAAGTTTCTCATTTGACTTGATATTTGACAATTTTTGAAAAGTCTTTATTTATGGCATTGACTAGAGTCCCAAGGCTAAAGAGTCAACTCTATTTACTCCAATTCAACGTCGTAGTCTCATATTGTCTCCCAAAGGCTTTGAGCCAACAACAACAACAACAACAACATTAGACTAAGTCCCATCGTCATCATCATTATCATCATCATCATAATGTGTTTGTTTCATTTCCTGTGTATGCTTTTAGGCTTAGAAAGAAACCATTGCTTGCTTTCCTTCCTTTTGTCTTTTCTATCTCTTTAGCGGCAACAGAGTCTATCGCACTTTAAAGATCTGACTGACATTTTAGCGACAAATTCGTTTGTTATCTCAATCTCGTCTCATGATTCCTTTTAGACATACCAAGAGATGAAGAGTAAAAATTATGTGACGACCTCGAAAACACCGGGAAGTAACGCACGCAACCCTCACTTAGTTTTCTATGTGAGAAAAAACACATTGAAAATGTAGTATAAGATTCATGGCGTAAAGCTTCATCATTTTCATTGAAAGTAGGTAAAGGAAAAATACCCAAGAATAATTTTACTTCCACTTTTAATTCTCTTCGCATTCCTTAACCAGAATTCATTCATTCATTGTATAATGCAAACCGCGTTTGCGTTTCATTGCTGGCATAATACCATTGTCTTTGTTGTTGTTGTTTTTGTTGTTGTACCTATTCCTGTTGTTATTGTTTTTGTTGTTGTTGTTGATGTAATTTATCTACCACTATAGCGCTTTTGTCCTTAAGCTTCGCACTCGTCTCAATGTCATTTACTCAGTCCCATTGTCAGTAACTCGCTC
Source organism: Amiota mariae (assembly GCA_035041805.1). Taxonomy (NCBI): domain Eukaryota; kingdom Metazoa; phylum Arthropoda; class Insecta; order Diptera; family Drosophilidae; genus Amiota; species Amiota mariae. Next base: position 4,578,644 of record JAWNKV010000348.1, read on the forward strand.
GGTCTCACTCACTTGCCTTTTATCTTTAAGCGCTTCATTCCTTCTTCATCTTCCCCCTTCCACTATGATGATGATGATGATGATGATAATGACGACGACTACTTCCTTCACTCATCTTCATTGTTTCGCTATTGTCTTCATGTAAGTGAAAGATATCAAGACCAAGTTCTGGTTGTGGTTACTGCTTTGTGGTAGCTTTAGTGGGGACTTTTTTCCTATTGTTTTCTTTTGGTTAGGGCATGGCATTGCGAATTGGTATGGGTTTTCCATTCCTTTCTTTCCTTTCCTTTTCTAGGGTATGAGAAATCTCAGCGCGCTACTTAACATCTTATTTTTTTCACATTTCGCATGCCGCATGCCGATGATAATGAAAATAATAATGTTCGTTCCTCTATTCACAATTCCCAAAAGGGATGGAATGGGATACTGTTTCCCCCCCTTCCCCCTCCCCCTTCCACTGTGGCTCAATTTGAAAAAAAATCTTATCAGTCACAGGCATGAAATAATTTTAAAACACGCGCATGCATTACGTGCAACATTTAAGAATTTGTCTGTCGAAACAAATGATTTTTGAAATAATTTTTTTTTTGCTCTGCATTTCCTCGAATTTGAAAGAGAGAAAAATGATGGAAATGATAGATATGGAAACATAAAGTAAGAGGTGAATTGTGCGAGATAGGAAAAGAAATGAAAAACCTCATTTGATGGCAGTCAAAAGTGATTGACATTTTTAACTTTGGTTTATTTATTTAAATTTTCATTTAATAGACATTCTACCTTCTCAAAAGTAGACACAGATACACATAAACATATACACAATACATACAAAAGTACAAGCGCATTACACATACAAACATATGTACAGTATTTGTTTTGTAAAAATGTAAAAAACAACAGATAGAAATGAATGAAGGGAAATAAATGGTCCCCCTTGTTGAGCAAAGAGCTCATTTCATATGCAAATATTTTGTCCTTTGAGATGATTACTCAAACACACAGTCACTTAGTCACACACACATTGACTGGTGATCCTTCATAATGATGACTTTGATGTTGTCTTTTAAAAAAGCATAAATAAAAAATAATTATTGATTCTTAAAATCCGATTTAAAGTTTGAGACACAAAAACAAAAAGAAAGAAGATGGTAAGTAAATAAATATTTAAATATGGAAATTTTAAAACAAAAGTCATTGGGGGAGAGAGGTTGGTTGGGTAGAATATTTGTAAAAGAAGAAAAGAAAAGAAAAACAAATTAGTAATGAAAATAATAAGCTAAAACAATAGCGACGAACAAACAAAAATATACTAAAGTGAGAAAAAAACAATGTAAAGAGACCTCGAAATTGAAGATGAAACTTTTCCAATTTGCGCACAAAAACCACCAAAATGAAATCTAAACAGTAACACGCCCACTACTGACAAAACCACATCACCCATGTACCCATACATACACACAACCGTAAAATACTTAAACAAATATAGACAAAAAGACAAATACATCCATTCATTGACTCATCCATTCATCCATTCATTCATCAATCCATCCACATCCACAATGTTCAATGAGTTATCGTTTTCTATCTAGCATTTTATAGTTAGCTACATACATAGATAATACTTACATATACACATAGATAGAAGTATATGATACTATCTAGTTACGAGTATACACTCTACTATATGTACAATTATATATTAGAGAATAAAAACTAAGAAAAAACTAATCGAAGTGAAATAATGTTTGTCTGATTTCTCGAGAGTAATGAGTCGTCCTCATGTTGAAATAACAATAAAACTATGTTTCCCAGTGTGAGTATGAATACTTTTTTGGTTTGTAGGTGTAGATAAATGAATCAGTGGATGTGTCCAGCATTGTCCGCTTTATAAAACTTTTGTGAACACAAAACTTTAATGCAGCACATCACACTAAAGAAATACTCGTACAATAATAAAACAAGCAAAATGCCATAAGAATGAGTAATAAGAAAAAGGAAAATACAATAGTTAAAAGGACCAAGAGATAGAGGAGTCTTTGAAAAAGAGAAAAGTTGAGAGAGAGAGTATGGAGAGAAACTGAAATAAAACCTCAAGTGGAAATGATACCAAATGAGTTAAGGTGATATTTGCTTGAACTTTATTGAAGTTGTTTTAGTTTCTTTATTGAAAATTCGTATATAATTGCGATTCTTTAAATGTATTTCTACCTCCCCCTATATATATACATGTGTGTGTGTGTGTGTGTGTGTGTGTGTGTGTGTGTGTGTGTGTGATAATTAGAGAATTCTGTTCTTCTTGTTATTTATTATGTGGTAGTAGTAGTTATCAGTTTTCTTTTAAAACTTCTTCATGTCCGTTCCAATTTTCCAAAAAGTTTTCATTGTTTGAATCTGTTTTTTTTTTTTATTTCTTGCTATTTCTTTTTACCACTTTTTTATATTCTTTGCAATTCCATTTTATTCTCAAATAAACCAGAAATTTTTTAGATCGAATTCGATTAGTTATAATCTTCTTGGTTTGAATGAATCGTAGACAATGAAAAGAAGAATAAAGCAAATGAAAATTTTATTCAAACTTTTCTTGGATTCTTGGTTTGGTTATAAAATGCAAAGAAACTATTAACTCATAAAAGGGGCTTTCTCTCTAATAATCCAACTAAACTGCCAAAATCAACACAAAAAGGGAATAAGGAATAAACGGATTATTTGCCAAACGCAAACATGGTGATGATAGCGAAAAAAATTTGCACTTCAAAGGCAACAAAATAAAGAGAAAAGGCGACGACGACGATGACGATGACGACGACGTCAACTGACTTTATGCCAATATTTGAGTCATTAAATACATTATTTTTTTCTCATATTTTGTCTTTTAATTCTAACAGACAAAAATTGTCTCTTCCATAGTCCTTCTTCAGTTGACATTAGTTTTTTTTTTGTTTTGTTTGCATATCCTTTTTTTCTGTGTGTCTGTGTGTCTCTCACATAGTTCTGTCGCCAAGTTGTTTGCCTGTTTGGCTTTCGCTTACAATTTAAACACACAAATTTCAACTCATTTTGCCCAGTTTTGAGCACATTTAACTGTTTAATTAAAATACAAACAACAATTTTCACTTTTCTTCTTCTTTTTCTTTTTCTTATAAACAATTTAAGTTTCTTTCTTTCTTTTCATTTTTCTTTCTTTTATTATATGAATTTCCTTATGGCTTTCCTACTTCTCAGACAGGAAATGAGCGCACTTTGCTCGCTCGTAATTATGTTTGAAGCTGCGTGGCAAAAGTAAAAAAAAGAAAACACTTTGCTGGACAAAAATTAAGAAAAAATGGCGTTCAAATTGTTTTGTGGTAAATTCTTTTCTCGTTTATTTTTTCCCCCAAACTTTTTTTTTTTTTTAGTTTCCTTCATTTTCTTTTTCCTTATTTTTTTGTTAATTAAATAGCATTAATTTTCACACGATTCATGTTGGTTGTTTGTGGTGGTGGTGGTGGTGTTGGTGGAGGAGTGTGCGTCGTTGTTGTATGTCATGGAAAATATCTATTGGCAACACGCCTAAAAATGCTGATTTGTGGTAAATGATGAACATGATGAGACCAGGCGTCTTTGGGTTCATTCTACAGAGTCAGCATCCTCATCATTATCATCATCATCATCATCATCACTGAGTAAAGTCAAAGCCAAAAGAAATGTTGAAAGTTGCTGTTGTTTGCCAAAAGCGGCACCAATAATAATCACATTATTTAGTTATTTTTGTGGCGTGTCTCAGTGTTTTTTGCATCCTTTTCTTTCTGCATTTGTATGTGTATTTTCATAATTTAGTTGTTTAGTTTCACTCTTTTTTATTTTTTTCCTCTTTCACTTTATTTTTTTTAATTTTTTTTTTTTTTTTTTTTTGGTATTTTCCATGAAAAGTGTCGTGCACGTTATGTCTTCATGTTGAACTCCTGCAATTGTGCCAGGCAACAGTTTTTCAGAGAAGACGCTGGGAGAAGCTAAATCTTTTGGTTGCGGTTGTTTGGTCAACGTTCTAATTTTGGCTCATTTCGAGCACGACTACGAAGTCATAAAGTAATTTTTTTAATTAGAGTCACAAGCAAAACAAACCAATTAGTAAAGCTGTCAGTAAAAGCCTTTCTTTTTTCTCTCCTTTTACTTTGTATCCCACACTTTAACTTATTTTCCTTTTACTTTATTTTTGTTTGTGGCTTCACTGTATGTTTGGTTTGGTTTGGTTTGGTTTGGTTTTTCTTATAATTTATTTTTGGTAAATGATGCAAAGGGAAATGTGAAATATGAAAAAAAAATAATATATTTTTCTTTAAAAAAATATATCAACAACCTTTCCTTCATCGTCATTTGAAAAAATATTTTTTTAAAATGATATGAAGAGAAAATTGAGCACCACAAAGTATACAATATAATCTAAAATCAGAAAATTGGGTACAAAAAAGATACTTCAATTTTTAATTAAATAAAACTTAATTTTGAAGACTTAATTATCCTTAATCTTTCTATTTGATGCGGTATTGATTACACTTAGTTTGTTTAATTGAAAAATTGAGTTCATTTCAAGGAACCATCAGAGATGAAACCCATCGATCTAGTTAAATTTCTAATCTATTTAGTACAATTTTCTGAAATTTTTAGGAACTTGATTTGTCTAACAATCTGTCTGACTATTATATTTCAATTCCATAATAATCAGAATGTTGGTGTCTTGTTTTTTAGAAGCTACAAACCTTTTTGATCTAGAAGAGTTGCTTTTTTAAGTCATCCATTAGATGTGGAAATCTCAGGTATCAGAAATATGAATAACATATAAATTACAATATTTTATAATAATAATAATATTTTGTTTGAAAAGATGCTAATATAAAAATATTTTTATGACAATTCGTAGCTTTAGCCAAGGGGAAGATGATAAGTAATTTGAGAAAGAAGAAGGATAAAATGAGTGACCTATAAGAGAAAGAGGAAGGTGGAAAAGGGAAAAAGTGGTCTGGTAAATGTTAAGCTGAAATAAAATTCATTGAAGTGATCTTCTTTAATGTCAATGCGAAAAGTCACAAAATCATACCAATAATCCATTTTCTATAATTTCTTTTAGGAATAAATTTAATAATCTTCAATATTTCTTGAAGCTATAATAAAGTCTTTGATGAAACACCACCTTGTTTAATTTGATTACTTTCCATTGTCATTTTGTCTATTTCATTTACATTTTTCTTCATACTTTTGATGATTTTTCCCTATTTTTTTTATTATTTATTATTCCATAAACAACAAGTTGAACTTTGTGTTTCGAAAAATATTTTCTATAATTTTTCTCTCTGAGAAAAGTGAAAAATGAAAGTTTTGAATGTGATTTTTAAAATTTATTTTCATCACCGCGGCGGTTTGCATACAATGCAATGAACAGCATCACACAGGCAACCCTTCATTATATTAGAATGATGATGAAAGGATAACAAGGACAGAATATTAACTGACTTTTTTTTATTTTTGTATATTTTATTATATATTTTTGTTGTTACCCTAGAGAAAGAAAGAGAGAGAAAGTTGTGTTGAATCGTCAGATGAGTTTATGTTTTCGTTGCGTTGCTGCATTTTCATTTTGAGAAAACTTTTGGTTTACATTTTTATTATTATTTACTTTTTATTTTATTTTATTTTATTTCGTTTTGTTTTCTATTTATTTATTATTATTTGTTCGCGTTTCAGTTTCATTGTCGCTACTTTCTGTTTATATGTGCAGCTGTTGTTGCTACTCTACTGTTGATGTTGATGATATTTTATTTTGTTCTACTTTTGTTTTGTTTTATTTTATTTTGTTTTGTTATTTTTAGTTTCGTTGTTGTTACACTTTCGTCCATAAAATAAAATAAAATAAAATAAAATAAAATAAAATGAAATTTTCTAGGAAAATATTTCACACTTTTGAATATTTCGGAAAAAAAACACAAACTAACTTTTTCAGTTTTATACTTTGACATTCTCTTTATTTCATTCAGTTCTTCTTCATGAATATTGATATCTTCTACAAAAATTGTGAAAAAAATGCACTTTAAATTAAATTAAAGTCACATTTCGAAGAAAATGAAATCAAATGACTTCAAAGAAAAAGTGAAATTTCATGGGAAAAATGAAAGAACAAACCACCAAGAAGAAGGAGCAACTTGTTCACACAATCCTTGTGAACATTTGTGAACAAGAATATAACAATTGGCAGTTTTGTCTATTTGTACATTTAGTTTCGTAGCCATGTTGTAGTTGCTTGCTTGCCAAGTTTTTCTTGGCTCGTATGCTGTGATAAATCGTTTCTAATAAGTATAAACATGAACATGAAAATAAAACTGATTATTACCGATAGAAAGTAATACTATTCTACTATCGTATGCTCTGCTTGGCAAAGGACATTGATTAGATGAAAAGGGGGAAATATGGAGACGAGGACCAGCCAACAAGAAAATGTACAATAATCTAAAGATTGTTAAGGACCAAAACGACAAGAAACAACATTTAAAGACAATCTATGGAAATGACTCTAGCAGGAAGCACGCATAAGAACGAACCACTTTCTCAAGCTCATAAATATGAACGATAACACTGAAAAGAGAGAGTGAGAGAGAGAGAGAGGTGAGAGAGAAAACACCTAAGGCATTACTATTGCTTCGAAGAAGGATAAAAAGTATCATCAGCAAGAGTCTAAGAATTAAGAAATTTCCAGCTCATTTAGCAAAGGACTACAATGTGTTGATGATGATCATCATCATGATGATGATAATGACAACGATGACTTCTGTGACTTGAGCTAATAAAAATTCGAAGATTTTATTACTTTTGTCTATGACTTCAATGTCGCATGCACATTTGCTATTCACATTTAAGTGCCCCACTATACATTTAACTAAATAAATACTCTGACACACAAACACATGCAGATATATTCGTTACTTACTTACATAATTTACAAATTATTATTGTCACAAGAAAGTAGTCATCGTTGAGATTCAATAGAATGAACAAAAAAAAAAAAGAGAAAAAAAGAAAAAATGAGCAAAGCAGAAACTTGAAAGATTTCGATTTAAAGAGAGAAAATGTTCCGACAAAGAAAAATGTAACCAATAAGTGAATGGCAACAATGAATTGTTGAAAATCGTTGCATACTTTTGTGCTTATGTGCTGCAGATAAAAGTCATATGTACAAAAGTATATGTACTTAGTATATAGTAAGAGGAGAATCAAAAGAAATATAAATTATTTTGTTATCGACTCTACTACTACTAGGTGAAGGACACAAAATGTTGCCAACTTCAATGTTCAACATTGTATGCCACTTAAGCCAAGCTAAGTTAAGCTGAGTTGAATTGAATTGAGTCTATTCGATTCGATTCGATTCGAGTAGATTCATTTCGATTCGTTTCGCTTCGACTTGATTTCAGCTAAGTTGAATAGTACAGAGTAGAGTAGAATTCAAGGAAGCATAAATTGAAATGTATTGATTTATGGCCAAATGACAAAAACAGTGAAACCCAAAAGTAGAAGAAGAGAAGAAAGTTGAGGCAAAGGTAGAAGAAGTTAATGCAGTGGCAGTAATGGAACTGAAGTGAAGTGAAGTGAGGAGAATGAGTGAAAGAAGTGATTGAAGAAATGTCAGAGGAAACAACTTCAAGTCGATACCAATAAGCGACTCTAGGGCACCAGTCCAGTCCAGTTCAGTTCAGTTCAGTCTGGCAAAGAAGATGCATAGAAACTTTGTCCTTTTTCGTTTATGCTATGATTTTACTGTTTCAATGAGTAATTGAGTGAATGAATGAATGACTCAGTGAGTGAGTGAGTGACTATATCGCTCTGGCTGCTACACTGCCATACTGACTGACTGACTGACTGACTGATTGAATGAATGCGAGACCGAGTGAGGGACTGTTTAGTTAACTAGCAAAAGTGTAAGTAGACAAAGTCCTTGTAAAGGAAATGGGAATGTAACTAAAATCATAGAAAATAAAGAAAAATGAAACTTGAAAGCTTCTTCAAAGTTCAATGAAGTGTTCTAATGTGAGTTATAGTTCGCTTGCATGGCTGAGGGAATATGGGAGAGTATTGCCATTGGCTTGTCGCGGGAGGTCGATACTCAATTGAAATGAGCAACTAATAAGTGCACACAAAGTTAACTTTGAATTCCAAGTTTGAGTTGGGAATCGTGGTTATTGTGTTATTGTTGGTATTTATCCTTATATTGTAACTCATGAAGAGTAGTAGGAGAAGAATAAAATGCTACAAAGTTAAATAACACAAGAAATCAATGCGGTCAATGCGCCGGCAACAACTTACTAATCGAAGATGTTATGACAATAGAATGGAAGAATTGAAGAATGAAAGAAAGAAGGCTCTTTATGTTATGCGTGAGTATCTGATGATGCATACATTATTAATGATCTGAATAAAGTGAAATTTCACTTTGATTTCTTGAGTTGTTGTTGTTTATTTGACTTTTTGTCCTTAGTAAATATGATGTTTGTCTGTTTATTCTTTCTTCGAGTTCTTTTGTTTCTTGACTTTATGGTTGAATGCGTTTAAAACATGCAACATGGTTACCATGCTGGCATGTTGCGGTCATGTGTAGGCTACTAATCATTAATTTTTCTGGTTTATTATGTGTATTTGTATGTGTATCTCTATCACCAAGTCACGTTTAAATTAGTATAATTATGAACATTGATTTGGGTATCTTTGGTGTGCGTGTTTCAATGATTTTCATTATGTTTTGACCTGTTGCATGACTTGTAAACATTTGCTTAGTCAACACTATTTGAGCATTCATAAAAATAAAGGACATCACGCATATGCCACCACCATTATAACATGTGTGCATGTGTCTCTGTTTAATTTAATACTATTTATTATTCATTTGTGATTTATTTATTGAGTTAGAATGAAAGAATATTTAAACATGAACTTGATTAGTTTTTAATGATTTCAACAAATTCACAGTACAAAGAGATAAACTGTGATAAGGAGAGAGTGTGAGAAAGAAATTCAGAGAAATTTATAGTAAAGCTTAACTTACCACAATTATTTATGTTAAATGAAAACCATAAAATTAAGTACAGTTGAGCTTACCTGCAAAAGAAGAGAGACAAAATTAAGTGAGTTAAATTGACAATAAAAAAGAAAATTAATGCTAAATATTTTATTCCCTTTATAATACTTTAAGTACTTGAAATGTTTGTTACCTTAAAAAAATATATGTATTTTTTTTATTGCTTTTTTGTTAACCTTTTTCATAGAATCTATTTTATTTTTTCTATCTAATTTTCATACTAAAATCATGAATATTTTAAATTTATTTTTATTCTATTTGATTTTTTTCTAATTTTAATTCAACATTTTCTGTTAATAAATTTTTGTTTGTTTTTGTTATTTAAACAAACCAAATTTTATTTTTATTTAATTTTATTTTCATTGTTTTTATTTTATTTTATTTTTTTTTTTTATTTTTTTTTTCTTTTGATATTTTTTATGTCTTTTTTATTCTCTAAGCGACAACGAAAGATAAAATCAGCAATAAAAATTTAAATGAATTTGTCTGTTGTATGTTTTTTCTACGTGTATCAGCGACATCATCATGATAATATGAAAGGACTAAAGTCCTCATACCTTGCGGGTAAACTCCATTAGGTAAATGTGCGATAAGCCTAGAGCAATGAGTAGAATAGAGTAGAGTTAAGGATTTTATTTTATTTTATTTTATTTTCTGTTGTAATCAAAGCATATAAACGGATGAGTTGTGCGAAAGAAAAGAAGAATTCAAGTAGAAAAATGTAGAACTCATTTTAATGTGTTTTATTTATCTACTTAAATGTGGCCAATTTTAATGGTTTCACCATCTTTTCAGTTCTATTTTTTTAGATATCAATAAAAAACATTGACTACACAATTTTACTTAATTCATTTGTTCATTCATCAATCCTGTGTGGATTTTCTTCATTCATGTCTTCACTTCAAGTACAAAATTCATTTTAAATTGAGTTAATGCAACTTTGATTTCTTCATTAAGCCATCATTTCTCTTCAATACTTCGATCAATTACGATTGTATTCCCCATAAACATTGGGTCAACATCATCAACATCATCATCATCATCACCATGTGTAGGTACTTGAAAGCAGATTTACCTAATAAAAACCATCATCAGCTACACAATGTAAGGCCAATGGTGGTTTGGTCCTTGACCTTAAACATTCACGCGCTCTGTACTTGCTTTAGGAGTCTAATAAAGTGGTTTTGTATATGAGGATACAAAGTATTTTCTGTACTTAAGTGCTTCGTCGTACGTACGTACATAATGCGTTCATGTGTATGATTCACTCATTGAATATAAAATTGTTTGGCATAGGTCGTTGGTCTTCTTTTTCCTGCTGCCTAGCGAAGAAGAAGGAGCCTTAGGATCATCACATGAGCCCAATTATCAAAATTTCTATGCTTTCTTTTTTGCCTTGAACTTCTTCTTCTTCTTTTTTGTTATGCTATTGGCTTCGTTGAGTTAATGGTGCGTACGTTTTTGCCTCTTCATGTTTGTTCATTCTTCCTTTTTGTTTTTTTACCAATAAAAATGCTTATAATATTAAGTTTTTCCTTTTTCATTCATGTGTTTCCTTTTCCCAATGCTGCTGCTGCTGCTATCTTTACTTTTTTGCTTTTGGTTAAGTTCATTGTGTCTGTGTGTGTGAACTCCTATTAAAACGCATCACGTACGCATGTTTAAAAACTGTTTTTTGATACTTCAATGCTATTTGGGTGCTGTGTTTCCTTTTTACTGAAAGTGTCCTTGCGTGGGAATATCAAAGGCAGCATTTTCATTATCATTCACTTTCACTTTTCCCATCATTGCTTTAAGTATATTCTGGAAACATTTTTGAGTGCGTCATTGTCGTTTAGAGTATAAAAATTTGTTCAAGCTTAAGACTTGTTTGGTTTATCTTTCTCCTTCTCTCCTTCTCTTTATTCTTCTATTTTCTTTCTCTACTGATGATGTTGTGTTTTGGGCTTTAAGCCTTATGAATTGATACAAATAGCAAATTGATTTGCTGTTAATACTTTAAATGTGTCTATCCTTTGTTGTTGTTGTTGTTGTTGTTGGCATCATCATCATTATCATCATCAGCTTATAAGTTTTAGTTGACATTTGGTGTTGGCCTCACCACACTTCTTACAACGAATGAGGAAAGTCGGCTTATACTGCATGCAATTTAAATACACGAAGAACCACATAAACGATAAATTTCATGCCCTCAGAAATGTATTACAATGTATCCATTTATTTTGTATATTATCATGACACACACACACACACACACACACACACACACACACACACACACACACACACACAAACACACACACACACAGATAATAATAGTTTGGTGTTCGTCTGCTTTCGTTTGACTACATTTAAGCTTCATAAAAAACAACCACATAGATCAGACGACTACGTTGCTCCATTTGTGAAATATTTATGAGTGCGTATATCCGGTTTTTATATTCATCATGCAACAACAATAACAACAAGGACACTCATACAACAGTAAATAGAGGTATCCATATCCATTGATGTGATGATGTCGCAATAAAAAATACAAACAAAAAATGCAAAAACTATCACATCAACAAATATTGTTGTACCACAACAACTTGTGAGGAGAAGTTCTTCTTGTTTACAATATTTACATTTGGCAACATTGTTAAAAGCAACAAAATTTGATTCCACACTACTCTATACGAGTAATATTGAATATCTGCTATACTCGTATGATAGACAAAGTTTTTTTTTTTTTGTATTTGTTTATATGAAAACAATCAATGGAAATTCCTTAACAATCATAAGCGCATACACAACAACATTCGAGTATCTGTGAGTATTGAAGGCAACCCAAAAAACCTAAAGGCAAATAAGAAAGGCACTCAGGGGTTCGTTCTTCGATTTACTATTGTATACTACTATTTGTTGGTTTTGTTTCTTCACAATATTCTTACTGTTATTCTTCGAATATTTCTTCTTCTTCAATGGTGGTAGTCGTCGTCGTCGTCGTCGTCGATACTTGGTTGGTTGGTAAAGCAATAAAGTAGTTTACATTATTTTTAGTACCATTCACTCTCTCTCTGTCTCCTTCTCTCTTTCTCCCTCTTTCACTCAAGTATTTCGAGTACATTTGTAGTTTCTGTTGTTGTTCATATACAATAAAAATGGGTCATAAATAAATATGTGACGACTACGACGACAAAGAAGACAAATGGCTAAAGTAGCTAAACTTACAGCATCTGCTGACTATGTTTATTGCTACTTACTCTCTCCACACATAATTTTCTATTGATGTTGTTATTACCATAGATGATGATCATCATCATCATAATAGTAATAATAATAATAATGATGATGAAAAAGTTAATTCACCAAGTGAAGTCAAAAGAAGTTTTGAATATATTCTACTCTACTAGAAAACTGTACTTTTTGCTTTTTCATAAAATTACTTAAACTTTAAGCATAATAAATGCCATTTTACTGTATAGTATGAGTATCTTTTCTGTGTCTATCATAAATTTATATTTATGTTACGTATTCGCCTCATTGTACTCATTTACGTATTTACATGCTTATTTTTTGGCTTATTTCCAATATAACACAAAATGACCTTAAAATGTCACTTTGGTTTAGAAAATTATGTTGATGATGCTGATAATAATGATGATTAATGATTGATGTTTATCATTAACCATACTCGCATAATCTACACACAAATTTCTCATACTTTCATGCTCTCTGCCTTTGTTGCATTTTAACTCTTTAAATTTTTGAAAAATTTCAAAAATCCTAATTTCATAAATGACAAAACTTTTAAGCCACTTTCTCTCTTCATTAGATGTATCTTGGATAAAAGGCAATTCCCTAATGAGCTCACATAAACATTTTGATTACAATAAATACAAACATGACCCCAAAATTGAGTTTATGTTGCTGTTGTTGTTGCTGTTGCTGTTAAATATGTAGCTTTAATGCGATTTTCTCCATTCTTTCTATCCTTTCCACTCATTTGCTCATTCTCTACTCTCTCAGCTTCATTACGCTCGACTGCAATTGCAGAACTTTATTATTAGAAAAGTTTTAATGTCTTTGGCAAGCCTTGTTCGCATTTTAGACAAGAATCAAAATCATTGTTTTTACAATATTTTCTTACTTTTATTGTAAGTATTTTGTTATCATTGTAAGTATGTTTTGCTTTTTCTTGTTAGTATGTGAGCGAGAGAGAGAGTTTAAGCTAATGTTTGCCAAAAATCAAGAATTGCTCATACACAGTCATGACACTCACATTATAAACTAAGCAAAATTCATTAAGCCAATAATTTTTTCAAGTCTTTAAAATCTCTCTCATATCTTTAGCAAAATATATGAAAATATATTTTTGTCTTGTTTATGTTTATAAATTTACATGAAAACCTAAAGTGGAAGAGTCCTTGAAAGTCCTTGGCAACCACAAAATACTTTTTAGACTAAATACCATACAAACCTAGTGATGAAAACATTGAAAATCATTTGATTGAAAACTCAGACAAAGATGATGAGACACTCTTAACAAATAAAGATTATTTATGTTTGTCTCTTCTTCATCAGCAGCAGTTTGTTGCTCGTTTTGTTATCTACTATAGCAGCCATTTTAGGCAAGCAAACTTTATTTATGCGGTTTACTGAGACAACATTTTAAAGGCGCAACAACATTTAAAGTAAACATCGCACACACATGTGTAGGACGAAGCAACTTTTACACAGTTTTTCCAAGGGAAAATTTAATGAAAAAAATGAGCAATCATCTGAAGAAAAAAAGGAATAGAAAAAAAAAAAAAACAAAAAACACAACTCCTTAGCTTCAAGTCAAATATGCTAAGCATATTTTTACAAGATGGTAAAACATGTTGCTGCCCCACTTATACAATTTCTACTACTGCTGCTGGTATTAGTTTAGATCGTCACATATGTGAAAGAGAATTTGTATGTCAAAGGACGCAAGCAAAAACAGTTGGTTGAGTGAAAACTTGCTCAAAGGAGAAAGTTACTCAGATATACACATATGTCGCTACTTTAAGAATATATATCAGTATGTGTGTGTGTGTGACCCTTTTATGTTGTTGTGCTGAGTCAACGTCGGTGGTGGCGACAACATTAAATGTTTTCCTTATGGATAAGTTTAGTCTTTGTGTGTGATGGGGGAGAATGAAAAGGAGATTTCGCCTTATATTCATTGATTTTGTATTGAACCTTTCTTTCTTTCTTTCTTATTTTTTTTTACCAACAACAACTTTATACCTTTCATAATATTGTGTTATACTACGTATATGGTATAGGCCTAGGGATACACTACACTATCTTGATGATGATGTGGATGATGATATTGGTGAAGAAGCAAAAAATCATAAATTTTGCCTTTGAGAATTGATATCGTCGTATTTGTGTTTTTCTCATAATATTTCGTTTTTGTAAGCAAAAATGAAATAAATAAAAATAAAAATACGAATACGAATATAGTAAAGTATAGTATAGTAGTATAATATAAAATATTGAGCCACAAAAAGTATATAAAAAAGGCCAAAAATATTACCACAACATAAAAGAGAAAATAAAATAAATAAAAAAAAATTCAATATGAAAACACAAAACTGAAATGAAAAAGAAATCGAAAAAGGCCACATGAACGAAGAAAGAAAGGAAGAAAGAAAGAAAGGTTTACCAGCATAACAACGTAAGAAAATACAAATTGTGCCTTTGTGCGAAAAAATATATCAATATTGACTGCAAATTGTGGCAAGAATGTCCAATAACTGTGTGGACTATTCGAAAGGACCCTTTCGTTCCAAAGGTTTGAGAGGCTAAGAAATATTGTTTATGAAAATTGACATTTGAAAAAAAAAAAAAAATTGAGGAAAACCAATTGAGCCAACTAAGCCAAATATTTGTAGTTGTAGATGTTATTGCTCGTGTTTCCAATTACTCAAGGTCAGTGATGTTCTCCTTCTTTCTTTTCATCGCTCTCTCTCTCTCTTTACATCTTTACATTGTCTCCCATAATTTGTCGGTAAATTAAACAAGTCACTGAAAAATTGCGTTTTGATGCCTTTTTTCAAATGATTTATAAACGAATCACTTTATTATTCTCTATCTCTCTCCCCTGAATTTCTCTTTTCTATGCTCAGTAGACTGCAACCAACTTTTTGTCATGTTTCGCTTCGCTTAGTTTCATTTACCTTTCCTCACTCATCATTCTTCTGAATAATGGAAAATGTAAAATGTGCACCTGTTCGGTGTTTCATCGGTGAATATTGTTGTTGTTGTTGTTGTTGGCCGCCGCTATAAACTGTTTTAGCCATATTTATCACATTTTTCTTCGCCAAAAATTTAATAGCAAACCATTTGTCCTAAAACAGCTCGTGGCTATTTGTAGCCATTGTTGGAAAATCTACTTCGTTTCATTCTCTTCTACACCATTACCTCCTCTTTTTGTATTCAACTGCTGTCGGGATATGTTTTTCTGTGCTTCTAAACGATTTTGGCCAGCCAAGTCCAGTAAAACTAAGCTAAGCCAGCCAACTAGTGAGTGCCATGTTGTGTGCTATTTGGCCCAGTTTAGAGTATTACAACGTTTTAACTCTTAGTGGGTCATTTTTCTTATTTTATCTTTTCACTATCTTCTCCCTTCTGTCTTTCCTTAGTTGCCACTATTAAGTTACGCGCCTGTTTTTGTTCAATCGTTCGTTCATTGCACTTTGTTTGATTGTTGCTTTGTTGCAAGGATTTTTGGCACTGAACCAAATAATTTGTTGTACCCCCCACCTCTCTCTCTCTCTCTCTCTCTCTCCTCCATCTCTCACTCTTTAATCTTTCTCTTTTTGTTCTATTCTTATGTATGATGACAAGAATTATATGTTATTTGCTTCCATTAAATTTTAGCTTAATTTGAGTCAATAATAAATTTAAAAATAAAAAAAAAACAAAATAAAATCATATGCTGCTGCATGTGACCTGCATGAAAGTTGCTTTCGCTTGAATTAATCTAACAAAACAAAACTATGAAAATTGTCTATAAACTTGGCATGTCATCAGATATTCATGAAGAATCTCAAATGCAAGGAAACTTTGTCTTGCCTCACATAAACACAGAACTTAACTCTATCTTCCACTTCTTCATCTTCTCACTCAGTCTGAGTATGTCAGCAACAATATTATTTAGATATTATCAGCATCATCATCATCATCATCATCATCATAATGATAATACAATAATAATGATGATGATGATGTTGATGATCAAATGCCATGTAGACATGGCAACTACAAGAAACTTTCTTAAATCTTAAGTTAGTAGTTTCTTAAGCAACTCCACATTTGCAACTCTTTATCTGCATGCATCTTTGTATCTGCTGCATATCTGCATTTGTCGTCGTCGTCGTTTTCTTCTAGTACATTTTAGTCTTCTAGATGATGCTCAAATATTTCCTTACTACTGATAAAGTCACAAAATAAGTCATCGTCGTGCATAAAAGACAAGTGAGTTTGCTGCATAAACTTTGTTAAAAAGTTTATTCCTTTGAAAATTTTACTCACATGCTTCTTCTTTTGACTCTGCTGATTTTTAGTGCTTCTCTATTTGGTATTTTGAAAATTCAAATCATGTACCCTTTTATTTGTATTCTTTCTTTATCATTCCTTCTGTCTTCAGTTACTTATTGGTTTCATACTTATCTTTGGTCTTAAATAACATTCGACGAGCGAGCGACGACACTCAATGAATGCCGCAACATAAAATAAAAATAAAAATAATAAAAATATTATCAATTTATTGCAACAAGAAAGCAAAAAAAAAAAAACACTTGAGCAATTCTCTCTCTTGTCCAATATTATCATACTCATCATTATTATCATAGACATCAGTGTCATTACCATCATCATCATCATCATCATAGTAGTCATCAGCAGCAGCAGAGCAGCAGCAATTGGAAGGACACAAAGTGTGATGACAAGAATAGCATTATGAAACTGTCTGTTGATGTGAATTGTTTACGAATTGAATTGAATGAATGTGAATGTGTATGTGAATTGTTGACGCCTCGACAATTTCAATATATCAATATTTTCCTGAATGGTCAATTGATGGTGGTAATTTTGTGGCTGATTCTTGCTTTTTTCACTCACTCATTTCTTCATTCATTTATTTGTTTTCTCATTGTTTGCTTTAGCCATGTTGACCAATGAAGTGCCATACACACAAACAGAATGATGACACATTCAAAATACTTGAGATGGAAGGGAGTGAGAAAGTCTACTCTATCAGGTAAACAATTTTATTTCGTCTTCCTTTCTTTGCCTCCTTTAATGATCTGTCGGCTATTTTTGTTCATGGCAATCGACATGTCATTAACATTGAAGTTATGCGTCAGTTCAATGCGATTCTTCTAAATGGAAAGGACAGACAAGGAAATACACACACATTTTAATGTTTGTCCTTGTTGAGTCAACAGAGACCTCGACCATAACAAGAAATTAAATGAAATGAAATGAAAAATTTGCATTTTCTTTGTAAAATATTCTGAAATTGTTTACGTTTACGTATTTTGAGAAACGGAAGTTCGTCAGTTCAGTGCCACGTCGGCATCGACAAGAAGCTAAAGACGGTCAAAGGTCGATTAAATGTGAGAAAAAAAAAATAATAGTCGTCCTTTGAGTACTCAATATGATAGTTGTGTATATGTGAAGCCTTCATTCGCTAATGCCTTGACCATGAACAGAACAGAACAGAACAGAGCAGAGCAGAGAACATTCGCCAGTCATTCGATGGGTCTGTCGGCCATTTTTGCTCTTCATGTGCGGCATATCCTGTTGCAATAATAGCAATAATAACAATGATAATGATAATCATTTTGAACGTTTGTACGTCAGTAGTTATTGTATATCCTGCGTCCTTCATTGTTTCACTACTGTCCAACGGAAATATGCAAATATACAAGCTACATTACATTACGTTACATAATATGATGATGGCTATGATGGCGACGATAATGGCATTGGCTATGACGAGTCAAGGCTAGTGAGTGAGCGAGTGAGTGAGCGCTTATAAACAGGACTTGAGTCAACTGGCCTTTATTCAACTGAAGTTGGCTGAACTGGACAAAGGATGTGGTTACACTTGATTGTATTTGTTTTGTGTCTATATAAATGATGTATGTTTGTTTGTGGCTGTGAATGAGAATTAAAGCTTTTTATAAGCGTTGCACTTAATGAAGGAGATACTCAATACAATACACAAAACGGACTCATGCACGCACAAGAGCTTGAAAAATATTAAGGATAAGTGAGAGAAGAATGTGTAAATGTAATAATTTCTCCGTTTTTTTTTTCTGCAACCGGAAATGAAGGGAAATTCAACAGGAAACTTCTGTGACGTGCCACAAACAACGGTCGAGTGTAAACAAACAACAAAAAAAACTTCAGATACTCTGAGTATGAGAGAAGGTAAAAAGTAAAAGAAAACTTTTCATATTTAAATACTCCACACACATACACACACAAGGAGAGAGAAATTATAGTAATTTAATTTTTTTCTTGCCAACCTTTTTCTTTCTTTTTTATTTGTTATTAAAACAAAAACAAAATAAAAGTTGAAAGGATGAAGGCAGCAGTGGCAACAGCAACACACACACACAACTTAATGACATTGTTGCTTAACACGCTGCAGCAATTAAAATACTTCATTTGTGGCAAGAGATATCACGGTGTCGGTCTCGGTGTCGAAGCAACAGAAATGTTGGCTTGCATTTTAAACAGCCTCACGAGGCCTTTCACAAAAAGCAGGCGGCAGAAAGATGATAATAATCACCTGCAACACACACCAAGTCACCTTCTCGTCCTTATGTCCTTTTTGTGGCTCACTCACTCACTCACTCACTCACTCACTGAATAAGCTACTGTTGTGATGTTTTAATAATAGAAACGTTGCAATAAAATTTAATACACGCTCATTATATGCAATGATAACTGTTATTATTGCATACTTTTTGGCGTCGTTTGAGTTTCATTTTCCTTTTTGATATTGACTGGACATTGTGTGTGAATATGCCATATTGGAATGGTCGACTGGATAAGGAACAAACGAACGAACAAACGAACAAACGAATGAATGGAAATGTTATAATTATGCATATGCTAATGACTTCATTAAATGACTTTTATTTCATTTCATAACATTTCTTTTTCTTTTTCGTTTTCTTTATTCATTTTTCTCCACTGGTGTTCCACTTTTATATTGAAGTGTGGAAATCATTTAAAAGATTATGATATTGACCACATGTAAAGGACATGAATCAACCATAAAATAAAATATAAAAAAATGGCAGCTAATAAAACTCACAGTCAGTGAGTTCTTCTCCTTTCTATAATAACAGCAATGGTCGTTATCATTAGCCAAGTAAGTGAGTCGAGTAAGCCAAGTTAAGCATTTGGCTCCCTTAAAAGTATGCTATACTTTTCTGCTTAAAAGTAAGTCGATTTGCTTACTTAAGACTCGTCGTCTTTGTCGTCGTCGTCGTCATCATCATCATTGTTGTCGTTCCATGTCTCTTTGTTGTCATAACAATGAAGCCTATTCAAGCGTAATTTGGCATAAGAAAACTTGGCTGATACACACTCACAGCCACTCCTTCTTCTACTCGTACATTGTTGGTTAATGCTTTGCAAATATGCCTTAGCATATTTTGGCCTAATGCGTTGCTGCCACTTCCACTGCCAGTGTCACTACTCCTACCAATTGTGCTGCTACCATCTTGAAACTTCTAAGTGAATGTCGCAAAATGTTAACGGCGCGTTAATAATGCGATTAGCTTTTGCTGGAAGTGTGTACACACACCCCAAACGCCCGCACCTATACAATACCCAACCACGACCCAATACACTACTTTATCCTATACAAATACCCAGAAGTTCGTTCATGTTGTTGGCACGTGGCTTACCAAGAAAATGAGATTTTCCGATTTGAGAGTATAAAGTGTAGTGTAAAGGGCAAATGGTTGTAAGAGGGAAAAACAATCGAAAATTGCCTTTAATTGGCAAAAATTTCATTGTTTTCATTGTACAAAACCAAAAACAATATGAAATTCGGTTTTAAAATGGCGTAAAAAGTGTTTTTGACATCAATGCGGCGGAAACGGATGGGTTGGTTTCCCTAGAACTCCTTTTCTTTCTACACTATTTTGGTTTTCAGGCAGCGTGTCTTACCCAGTTGTGTTGTGCCATGTCTTTCCTCTTGTTACTACTCCATGTCATGTTCAATTTCATTTTAAATAACGAAAGAAGGAAGGTGAAGGAGGAGGAGGAGAAGGAGAAGCAAATAAGTTAGGCGAGGCGAGCGGTAATAATGAGGTTAACTAATTAATAAATTTCTTTTGGGGTTTTGTTCTTCTCTATAGTGTTTAATTATGGGGAAATATTTGTTATGTTCAAAAAGTTTTCTATATAATGAAAACATGTAATATTATTCCCACTCTCAATCTCTCTCTCTCTCTCCTTCTTTAACGTATTTTCTATGGCATCAGCAGCAGGCGCAGTAATTTTTTGGGCTTAAAAATTTTACTTTTCATTTGTTTTTGGATGAAATCTTCTGAGAATTGCTGTCGTTGTGTCGGAATTATAGCTCAACACTAGTGATGTTCTTTCAATTGTAAGCTTATACATATTTCCATTTCCTCATTCCACACACTATCGACACTTCTTCTTCAATTCTCATCTCCTTTCCACTGCTTTACACTATGCCATCTTTTCCTTTCTCATTTCCTTGTTTTTAGTTATATCTTCGTCAATCAGCAAGGGTATCAAGTGAGATTTTCTTTTTGCGGTTATTTTCATTTGTGATATTCAAATTTTATACACAAAAAAGTGTTTTCTCTTTTTTTTGTTTTTTTGATAAGAAAAATTGAATGAATGGGAAAAAATCCATAAAAATAAAGCCTCAAAAGTATAAAGATATTATATTCATTCTGAATGTACAATATATGTTTGTATGTACGTATGTAGATGTGTTTTTTTTTCTGTTTCTCTTAAATTATATTCTACTTTTTATATTTTTTGTTTTTTGTTTTTTGTTTTCTGTTGACTCCTCCTCCCTTTCCTTTTTAGTTGTTTGCATTGAAAATTTTGTTTGCTTGCCGCCTTCACATCATTTTTACTTCTACACAAACAAAATATTATGTACAAAGAATAAATGGCGCCTTCAATTACATTTCGCGCTGTCAGTTTGGTAAATCTCTTGATAATATGATGATATTTTCAATTTCCATTCGTTGATGTATAATTTTCATTTTCTTCATTTGTTGTTGGTTTCTTGGTTTCATGCTTGTTCATGATTTCTTTATCTTTTTGATTTTTATTTTTTGAGGATTTTCATATGAATTTTGTTTCATGCAATTTTCATTGGATTTTTTCCGCTTTTTTTATCCTTTCAATTGTGATTTTCAATGATACATGAAAGCCAAAACCAATGAAAAGAAGAAAAAAAAAAAATATATCTCATGAAAACAAGCTTCAAAAGCATAAATAAAACAAATTCCCCTTTATATTCACGTTAGGATAGATAGATAGATAGATAAATCGATGTTTGTATTAATATATAAAAGATGGGTTAGGGATCGGTGGACAGATTGAGATTGAGGCAAAAGCAACGTGTTAGTGAGATTCATTCCCTTTTGTATGCATGAAAGGAATTTGTATAAATCCTTCACTCACTCACACACATACACTCTCACTTGCATTCACACATGTGCGCTCTGCTTGGCAATTCAAGTAATTGAGATTGTGGTGTATTACAGAAACACACGAACGTGTAACTACAACAACAGCAACAACAACAACAGCAACACAACTAAAACAATGATATCTATAGCAATAGATATACAAAGATAGGAACATTCATATTATTTGTGTTCTATGACAAACAATCAAAGTGAAATTCGAAAAACCGCAACAGACAACACCAAACACAGCTGAGCTCTCAGATTTGTTGCGCTTTTGCACGAAACTCTAAGTAATGGGGGATGAATGAAGATGGATGGATGGACACACAGGATGAAGTAAAAAGGTGGTAGAAACAATAAAAAATTTAGAAAAAAACAAATCTGCTGCTGCCGATGCTGGCTGTTGTTGTTCCTGTTATTGTTTTTGTTGCTCTATTGGCAACTTCAGTTTCAGTTTAAATGGAAAAAGAATCCATGATATACATAACTCCATGTTGGACTAATACTACTACTACTACTACTACAATACAACGTCTGCTACTACTATTATTCTTATTGTTACTGTTACTAGTAGTATTTGTTTGTGTATTTATGTATGAATGTATGTTTCTGTGTGTATGTTGCTGTAGCAACAACTGATGGAAATTTATTGCTGGCAACATACCCAAAGGGATTCAAATGTATTACTAACTCAAACATACACATGCACAGATACAAACACACGTAGGCCCTAGAGATGCATAAGCTTACAAACACATACATGGACTTACATACTTACATATCGTAAACGTACTTGTATGGACTCACACATATGTGTTAGTTATGCGTCGACTGTGCCTTCCCTCTAAGCTTACCACCTTCTCAAAGGCTCCCTATTCTCTAGTCTCATCTCATCTCATCTCGTCTCATCTCGTCTCGCCTTGTCTCATATCATCTCATTCACTTGACATGTTTGTATGCGTGCATCGTCCGTGTGTTTGTGTCTGTGTTTGTCGCTTTATGATGGTGTTAAGGCTTTGGAAATACTATATGAGGAGATGGGGGGAAGCAAAGCTTAGCTAAAAAAATATATATATATAAAAAAAAAAAAAAAAAATGACACAAATATGCGGCTGAGCAAAACATTCAAAATGTGGTTTCATGTTGTTTTTATTCAGTTCGTTTTTCTTTTCTTTCTGGGCCTCAATATTTATTCTTTCTATTTGCTTCATTTTTTCCTATTTTTTGTAATTTTTTTCATTCTCTTATATTCAACTCAACACAACAACGACACGCAATGAGAAAAATAACCAAATACAACAACAACAACAACAAGCAAAGATACGAAAAATGTTGAAAAAATCTGTTAAAAATCTGTTTGCAAAATATATGACAGCAAAAATAGTTTATACTACTATGAAAGTTCGTTGAGTTGGGACTGTGGGAAATTTTGGTTGTTAATTTTTTTTTTTTTTTTATTTGGAGTACTACAACTACTAATAGTTGTTATTGTAGCATTTTGTGCTGAGCACGCACAAAGCATATTTCGTTGTTATGAAAATTTAAGTGAAATCACTTAAAATGCCAAACAGACTTTATTTTTTTCCTTTCCCCTAGGCTCCTTTCTACCACGAAACATACTCCACCATCACCACTAAAAGATACAACAACAAGAAGGACAAGTAGAATGGAACAACAAGAACAACAATAAGCTTAGCATAGATGAGTAGGATAAACGAAGAGAAGTGACTTAGTAGAATAGGAACAACTATGTGTGAGGCAACATTAGGAGTAGTGTAGCAGTGACTACTACATGGAATCTCAGTTTTATTTAGTGCCAACAACAATAATAACAACAAGAAAAACATCTGTTCTCTCTTTGCTCATTTTATTATTGTTTTTTTTTTAGTTTTTTTTTTGTTCCATTTTGTAAAAAATGTTGTCAGTTTTTAAAAGCCAAAGTGAGCTTCATTTAAATGTTGAAGGAAGTAAGAAAAATCTACAAAAAAAAATAAAAAAATAAAAAAATATTCTAAAAGAATAATCTTAAAACAAAAAGAGAACTCACATTGATGGTGATACTAGTTGTGGGGTCAGATGAATGACTAAAAAGATTGACTTACTCATTTCGAGTAAGAAAAAAAACAAAGGAATTTTGTTTGTATATTTTGTTTAAAAACTGGAAACCAAATGCATTCACTCAATTGCAGGTTTTGACTTTGTTTCATTTGTCTCAAGCTTGAGTAGCTAAACTAATATGAATCAAAGAAAAGTGACATGAAGAAAGCAGACACATGAAAAATACAAACCAAATGAGTGAGCAAAAGTTTTGAGTGACTAACAAATAAATTTACATTAATAAACACTTCTGTAAATACAAATACAAAACCAAAATAGTCAAATGAAACAAGGTGTGCTTAAGTGATGACGTTTATACGCTTAATTCGTGACATTAAAGTCACTTAAATTTCAACAGACAATCCGAAAACCCGTTATAAAATAATGTATCATCGAATCTGGCTAATCATGCGCTGTGCTTAGCTGGAAGATACTTGTTATACACGGGGCTTAGCCTAGGATGGAGGAGCATCAATAGCGTTTTGTACATCCGGAACTTTCCTTAAGCCTTGCTGCCACACACAGCCGAACCCAAACCGAAACTGAATTCAGTAGATTTCAGTTCTATTTTCAGCATCAAATGTACTGTTTGGCTGCGTATGGCAGCAAGGCTATACGATTCCGGGAAAAATGTTAATAAGTGGAAGCGTATCATAACATTTGCCTATCCTAGTATTAGCCACATTGGGCGCTTGTGCAATAATGCAACTTCACATTGAGTTAAAAGCATCTCTTGTACATTTTGAGTATATTTCACTAAGATAATCCTCCAAGGGGACCACCTTCGCTAGTTGTATGCAATAAATATTTTATTAAGCTTCCAAAGATAAACAAAGTGGTGCAAGTTTCGTTTAAAAAAGTAACTAAAAACTAAAAGTGGTCAAAAGAATGATAGCCAAACGTGGAATGTTTCAGTTAGGGAGAAGAATATTGTTTAATGTTCGAAGTAGTAGAAAGTACTAAGAAAATCTCAATCGTAGTAACAACCATTGTAATATCTCAATTTACATTCGGGAACAAACAACAAAATCAGCTGAATGAATATTCAAAGTATTGAGAGATTTTGTGTGTTAACTTTGATTTAAGGACATCAAAGGACAATAAGACAAGGGCGTGTACCAGGGCGTGTTAGAATTGGCAACATGAAACTCTTGTAGTACCTTCGGACTATTACTTTTTCTATATCTTTTGTCCATTTTTAGATTCACTATTTCTACGAAATTTTTTCCCTGTTATCTTTTTATGTTCAGAGTTTTGCGATTGTTGACAATTTGCTGCTATCAAAGTTACTTTCTTCTTTTGCTTGTGCTTTAGTTGATTCTTTTTTTTAATTTTTGTTTTTTTTTTTTTGTCCTTTTTGACAATTGTTACTTACATTTTTTATGGTTTTATGTGTTGTTTCTTTTAACATTTTTCCCCATTTTTATTTTTTTATTTTTGTATAACAAAAGCAAAATAACAATAATAAAGTACCTTCCCCCCCCCAAAAAAAAATGAAGAAACAACAGCAACAACAACAATAGTGACAACAATAACAACAACAAAGAAAAAAGTCTCGCATTGTTGTTGTATTAAAAGCAACAAAAATTTATGATCAGTGACAAAAGCACATTTTCACCTTTTGAAATAAAAAATGCTTTTTGCTTTAACTCGCTTTTACTTTACTACTATTACCCTCTCTCTTTTCATTCCTTTCTCTTTACATTTTTCCCTTATGTTCTCTCTGTCTGTTTCCCTTTCACTTATCTATATGTTTTTTATTTCTCACTCATTGAGTTCTATGAGATTTTTCTTTTGCTTAACGTTACTTTTCTGTCCTGTTCTGTTCTGTTCTATTCTATTCTGTTCTGTTCTTTCTTCATTGTTTTTTATTGTTTGTCCCTTTATTATTATTATTGTTGTTGCTGTTGTTGTTGTTGTTGTGGTTATAGATTCTGTTATTGCTATTGCTATTGCTGTTGTTGTTGATGATGTTGCTGTTGTTACTTTTATGTTGCTCATAAATTTTTAAAAGAACCTATACATACTCGTATATGCAGTCTTCCAAAGTCATAGGTAAAAAACAACACACATAGGTGACTTATAGCTTTCCAGTGAGGTCTGTCTTGGGCATGGGGCATAGGGGGTGTGGGCTTACAACGAGTGGGCAAAAAGTTGAAAGTGAGTTGTGTGTTCGGACAACATAAAGTGAAAAAGTGTCACCAAAATATGCGTAGGTGGCACATTCTGTTTTGCTTCATGCAACGTTGGTCACTCGCTACCATTTTTATCCTGACTTAATATCCAAAGATTTTTTCTCAATGAATTTTCTCCATTTGTGTTTTTTTTTTTTCTTTTACCTCTTGGGCTTTTATGTTGTTCGTGTTGTGTTATGTTGTGTTCTATTCTGTGTTTTTTTTTTGTTTTTTGTTTTTGTTATTTGTCGCAATTTTACGTAAATTGAGACTAATGTGAAGCTGTTAAATTTATCGATTTATTGACAATAAGCATAAAAAATGAACAAACATTGGAAGTGGAACCCAAAAGAATTTTATACTTAATACTTACTAAAGGAAATGAATGAATGAACGAATGAATGAAGTACCATAAATGGAAATGGAAAAAAGTAAGTTTTCTTGTTGAAATCTCGTTTTGCTTCATTGAATTTTGCAAAGGTGTTAAAAGCTCTTTTAATACAAATACAAACCACTAAAGGGAAGCAGCAGCACTTCATTTATTTCTGGTAAGTAGTTATGGGATGAAGAATCAAAGTCTTGCTTTTCTACCATACAATTGTAGTTCACTTTAAGTTTGTCACGCTCTACTTTGCAGTAAATAACAAAGAAAGCCAAAAGGATGTGCCTTGCCTCCACTACTCGTACTACTATTATGTTTTAATAAGTCCAACTTTTGCTTCCTGCCTTACTTATGCTGCTGCTTAGTGATGCTGCATACCACGCGTTAATCTAAGTTAACTAAAATAGGAAAAGAGAAGCGAAAAGAAAAGAAAAGAAAAAAAAGGAAACTTGGTCACACTGTTGTATGGAGGCAAGGCAACTCCTTTGGTTTGTTTCTATGGCTTTTGTTAAATAATAAAATAACAAAGCAAAAGCTTCTGAGAACGTTTAAGAATTGTTCTTGCCACAGCATGTATGCGGATTAGTTGCAACCATAACCCCCCCCCACCCCATTGGTCTATTCCTACTCCTATATTTAGACTTTAGCTAGAATTCCACACTAAGCCACTGTGCTTTTGCTAACTGTTTTAGCTGATTTTCTCGTTGCCATAAGCTTTGTTGTTATTATTATTGTTGTTGTTGTTGTTGTTGGTGTTGTTGTTGTTGTTTTTGCTGCTGCAGCTGCTGTGTGTTGCATGCATTTCATTTTTGCTTCGCTTAATTCGCATTGCCGCAAACGGTTTTCTACCTGGTTTAATGTGGAACCAACAAGCAACAGCCAACAACCAAACGAATACAAATATATGTATAGTATATATGAATAAACGAGGGAAGGAAGCTACTCTATTCTAGAAAACAAGAGGAGCTTTAAGGCTTCACTACTCCTCCTTTCCTTTCTTTATGAATTTTGAAGGCAAAACAGCAGCAGCCTCAGCAGCAGCAGCAGCATTACATTGGCATTAGTGGCGGCGGCTGGATTATGCCGTAGCATTCATTGCATAAAATAGAGCGGAAAAAATGTGAAAAATAAATATAAAGAATGCAGTAAAAATGTCTCCTTTCTTTTTTTCTATTATTTTAAATATTTTTATATATTTTTTAATTTTTTCTTAAATATATTTTCTCTCCATGCTACCACCACCACTACTACGCATTATACATTAATGCATGCAACATTGCTTTGCGAGACTGTGAACAACTTTAACTTTATGCCGTGGCAACAGGCATCGCATCGCATCGCATAAAACACATATACTCTATAAGCATATGACGTACTGAAAACTCACTAAAAACCTAGCGCCCTTTCTCCCTTCCTTGCTATTCCAGATGGTATCACCATTACCACCACCAACACCATTGAGTTGCGTTATAAAGCGTTGTGTGACTCTAGGGTCCACAATGCCAAAGTAAGGAAGTAAGGGAGCCAGTCAGTCAGTCATTCATTGAGTAAAGTGAGTAAAGTGAGTTGAGGAGAGAAAAAGGAAAAAGGAAAAAATAGGAACTGTAACAAAACGAATCACTTACCTCGATTTGAAATGGCTGCCTCTGCGTACAAGAGACTCGAGTGCAGCAAACATCCGAGGCTAATTACCATCAAAATGGGGCAATTCATTTTGAATGCTGTCGACGATGAAAATGTAGAGGAGATGAATCGGTGTAACAAGGATCCTGATGCTGATGATGAAGAGCGCGAAACGAAACGACTTTGTCGTTGGCTCTGAACACGTTTTGTTGTTGATGCTGTTGCTGTTGCTGTTGCTGATGTTGATGAAGCGGGGTATTGTTTCTGTTTCTGCTGTTGTGTTGTTTCAGTTAGTCTACTAAATGGCTCGACGCCGTGACGTATGCTACGCGAAATTATTTTCATTGTATTGCGACAAAAACGATGGCAGCAAGCACCAACTACTACAAACCAACGACGCTCGTTAACGTTTACAACTCTTGGCACACCCGCGTCGCTCGTCACTTGTAGCAAGTCGCACGTTTATCGTATACGCAACGTTCGCTTGCACTTCCCGATTTAAATCGCGTTACTCACGAACCGTATATCTTTCTGTCCTCCTGTCTTTCTGTATTTCTGTCTTTTTTTCTTTCTTTCTTTCTTTCTTTCTATCCCTGCTATTCCACTTTGGATTTTGCTATGTTTCACGTGTTACGTTTCGTTGATTTTATGGTCGGCAATGCTGGAGCTGAAACTGGAGTTGCTTCCTTGATGCCCCAATGCTGATGCTGATGCTGATGCTGCCGTTATAGCTTCAATTGAAGCTGGAACTTTTGTTCATTGCTTTGTTCTATTTCGTTTTTATGCTTGTTTTGTTATTTAATTTGCAGTTTTTCATTTGTAAATGTTGCACTCCACTCACTCCTTACTCACTCAGACAGTTAGAGGCAGTTAGTGGATATCCTTAAGGCTAAGGGTATGAGATTGTGTGTGTGTGTGTGTGTGTTTGTGTGTGTGTGTGTTCAATGTGTATGAAGTTCACTTGTGTTAAGGATTCGCCTCATACACTCACTTATTCACGGCACACACACGCGTTATTCATGTGACCTTTTTTGCTTTCTTTTATTAGTTTAATTTAGCATCCTCTCGTTGTGTTCCTTCAATTTGATTTTTTTTTTTGTGTTTTCTTTAAATGAGAAAAGCGTTACGCGTGCATAAATTAGAAATGCAATTTGTTCATTTCCTTTTTTTGTTAATTCGTTTCGTTTCGTTTTGTTCTGCTAATTTATTTTAATTTTTATGTAGTTTTTCTTTTGTTTTTTTTTTTTTTTATTTAAAAGAAATTCCACAAAAATTAAAAATAAATTAATTTAAATATAAAATTGAGATTCTCAAACTATTTTTGTTAGTTTAAATTTACTTCATTCATTCATTCATTTATTTATTTATTTGTTATTATTATTTTTTTTTTTTTCAATTTATGCAATTTTCTTCAGATTTTTGGCGTTGGCATTCGATTGTAACAGAATTTCTCCTTGTTGATTTTTCTGCAAAATAAATAATAAAATATATTAAATAAATATTATTTTTCTGATTGTTTTCATTATTTTTTTGGGATTTTTATTTAACCTTAATTTTATTTAAATATTGCATACTTTTGAAGTGCGTCTATCCACCCATTAACCAACTTTGAACTTCTCATTTACACATGACTTGAAATTGAGTAAAATATCAACAACAACAACAACAATAACAATAACAAACAATGCTTGAAATTTTATTCAACTAAAGTTTTTAGGTACTTTTGATAATAAACTTGTTTTGGATTTTTCGTTTACTCACTTGTGTGTTTTTTTAACCAAAATTTCAAGTGCACTACCATCCAACACTCTACACTCTACAAACAACAACAACAACAACAACACCAACACCAACAGCAGCAGCAGATTTCGTGCACAAATTGATGTTGCATACTTTCAGCAACATACATGCAAACATGCAAGGCGCCATTGCTGCTGCTTCTACTGCTGCTTGCTTCATTTACAGAACTTCACTGACACGCAAAATTACCCCAAAAAGTGCAATTAGCACAAGTTAAATTATAAAATTTATAGTTGTTCTCTCATGTTGTTGTAATTGTAATTCATTGTATGGCGTAAAGTTCAAGGAAAAAGTAAAAAGCAACACACAAATATTTTATATGAATAAATGAATTTCAACAATGAGGAGGTAAAATTGATATTGAAGTAGGGGACAGTGATGGCAAACTCAATTGTATAAGTGAGATGATGTTGTACTTCATCCATTCATATGTACGAGTTTATGCATACATGTTTGAATGAGTGAGTAAGTGTTGTGATGGCAAGGGTTTTGTTGTCTATAAATAATCCAACAATAAACAAAAGTTAACAACATCGAAGTCCGAAGCCAAAATGATGCCACACAATACAAATACAATACAATAGCAAAGTACAAATTGTTGTTCCAAGTCACACACACACACACGCTCACACATACACTCACACTCACACTCACCCATTTACCAACACTTTTGTTGATGTTGGTCCTTGTTTCTACTTACTGTTGGTGTTGGTGTTGGCTTCTGGTTTTGCCATTTTTAATGACAAAGTTTTGCATAATTTTTACGAGAGTTTTTTTTTTTATCATCTTTTTAAATATTCCTCACTTCGTTTCGCGTTATGTCAATGAAATAAATGTTGAGTGAGTCGGGGTTAAAGGGAGGTCAACAAAAGTTCAAATAATTTCATTATCACTTTCGAACAGAGAATAAAAAGCAAGGAGCAAATGAATGAGTGCACAGAAAGCAGAGAGCGTGAGAAGTATAAAAAAAATACTGAAATCGTTGGATAAACAATTCAACGGAAGCCATAAAAATTGCCAACGGAAGATCATTTATGAAGGAGAAGAAGACGAAAAGAAGAAGAAGAGTGAAACACATAAAAGAGAGAAAAACTAAAGTTATAAATTTAGATTAACCCAAACAAATAATCGACACACACACACACACACAAAGAGTAAACGGACGCATGCCATGGACTTCAGGCATACGCTCACTTTCAACATTTTGTGTGCTTTGCTTTGATTACGTTCTTTTGGCCTTTTGTCTTGACCTATGACACACACACGCACACACACACACACACACACACATAGATACCATATACGTACACCAACGCAACGCAACAACAATCACAGTTTCATGTTGATGATTTTCCATGTGTTTATGTGGTTAGTAAAGGAAAAACCCATTAAAACACGCGCTTTGGTCGGCTTTTGGTCTCGTTTAATTATCTAACATTTTCATTATGACTTTGGTCTACTGGATACAAGTATAGTATAATAACCACTATAACATTATCATTGAAGTCAACTTGTGTGAAAGAAGAAGAAAAAGAAGAAGAAGAATGACTAAATGAATGAATGGTCAAACAACGCACATTGCGTATACGTAATATTGTATTCAACACATTCTCTACTCTACTCTCGTCTCGTTTCGACTCGTCGCATCTTCTCTTCTGCTATGTTTATTTGACTTTGACTTGGGCCATGTCCTCAAGGAGCAATAAAATATTTGTATCTATTTTATATTATAAAGATAAAAAACACAGAGTAAAAGTGAAAGAGATTGAGATTGAGAGAGTGAAAGTAAGTAGAAACCGAGTGCGTGTATAAATCTGCGCATTGTGTAATTACTCAAAACAAAAAATAGAAGAAAATATAAATAGAAATTGAAGTGAATGAAGGAAAGAATTGGGGAAAGAATTTTGTAAGTTGCTCCTTGTGCTTTGTGTGTTGAGTAAATGGTTATTTGGGATAAAGGCAAAACGAAGACATGAAGAGGCAACCAACAACTAACACACAAAAAATAAAGTGAAAAGAGGAGACATAGCCAAAGGCTTTTATCATGTAGGCGGCTTTTGATGGCAGCAAGGCAGCGTCATAAATAAGGCTAATAAACATAAAAAACAGAAAGCAAGAATGGAAAGGAAAACATAGAACCTGACAGAGCAGCAAAAATCAGGTTAGCCCAACTATAGAATCTTTATCATCATCAACAACAACAAGAACAACAACAACATCAGGATGTTGTTCATCTTGGTTGCTGTTATAAATGTTGTTGTTGTTGGTGTTAGTGTTGTTGTTATTATACGCAATAGCCAAGGTTATCAGTTTTATGTGTTGTTTTGCCACAGATTCATTTCTTTTCTTTGTTTGTTTGCCTATGTAGACAAAATGAAGTTTTGGTCTTCGTTTCTCTGTCAGCTTTTTATGTTGTTTCCTTTTTTTTATTATAATAAAAAGTAAAATAACAAAATAGAAAAAAGGAATGAAATGTAGCAAATAAATGCAATTTATTTATTATTATAAAATCCTTAAAAATTCTACTTCATCAACTTGCCACATTTCGAAAGAAAAAGAAATCATACTTGTGGTATCTCTCACTAAGTTTGCCTCATCATTTCATCATTCATCGAATTAAATCCGATGGCCTTCGTTTGCTTTCCTTTGCTTTGGCTTCGTTTGGTTTGGTTTGCTTTAGTTTAGTTTGAATTGCACTTTTTGTTAAAAGGCAAAGGAAGAAACAATGTTAGTTTCATCAAAACTTGTTTAATTAGTTTTTTTTTTCCACGTTTTTGTTTTGTTATATTTTTTTTTTTTTTTTGTGTCTATGGGAAAGTGATATTCTGCTTTGAGCAGAAAAATAAACTTTCAAAGCAACAAGAAACAAAAAAATCCAAAAAAATAGAGAAAAAGAAAAATGGGTTAATTGCTTTGTATGCTGAGCCAAGGATTTGTGAAACGAAGGCAATCACTTTGTATGAATGAAAATGCTTCAATTTTTCATTTTTGCTATAACAATAGCAACACACAGACACTGACACTGATACTGACTCAATGAAGATCCTTCGAATTAAAAAGAAAAACAAAAACAAAAACGAAAAATTGATTAAAGAAATAATGCATTGAATAAGTGAGTGAATGAATGAATGAATGAATTTTGAGAGAAGCAAAACCAGTCACTTTGCATATGCTGATGCAATAACAATACCAACAACACAATCACAAAATCATTTCATCCTCCTTCTCCTTCTCCTGCTGCCTTTAGTCCTTCTTCACTTATGGTTGGCAATGAAGGAAGATAACGATAACAACAACAACAACAACAACAACATCAAAGTTAAAGTTCAAAGTCTTCTACTTTATTTCGCAAAAGTCTCATTTGCGGTAGACCAACAGACCACATCAAGATAAATCAGTAACAGTAGCAACAACAGCAATAGCAGCTGCAGCGGCAGCAGCACCGAAGAATATAAAAGTATACTTTAGGGCGCTGAAACTCATTTCCCTAGTCTTTATTATTTATGCAACGCGCGCACGCATGACTAAGTTTCTATGTAACTGTGAGTTTGAGTGTGAGTGTGAGTGCGAGTGCATGTGAACTTGGTTCGAGCGCAAATGAAAATTAAAATGAAAAAAGAAATTGCGAAAGATGAATGAAAGTCTGTCGATAGAGATGCAGATGCAGTGGGATGGTTTCAGGGTGGAGGATGGTGATAAACACTGCATGTATCTTGTGGATATGAAAGAGAAGGAGTTGAATGAGGGTGTCATAGTTGTACTATGAGCTTACATGACGCTGAGCACACGCCATTGTCATCGACATGATTAACAGCGAACAAAGTTGTAAAGTTGCATTCAACAAAAGCGGAAGAAGTTGCAGCAAAAAAGCAACAACATCAATGAAGGACAACAAAATCACAGTAACAATAAGATGTGAACAAGAGTAAGGGGAGCAAGCAACAATGGCAAAGACCAACAACAGCAAACAAGCACAAACTTAACTAAACTGGGTAGACAAGTTGCAAAAGTTCAAGCTGCGCCACTTGCCACAAGTTTGGAGTGTACGAGTATCATGAGTGCGTCTTCATATCTCATTCCAACCCATTTCTTTCGCCATTATCCTCCTTCCTTCCATCTATGTGTGACAGAAGCAGCATGCAACAATGTACATTCATATAGTTAGCAAGGGGAAGAGAGAGAGAGAGAGAGAGAGAGAGAGAGAAAGTGCATTTGTTGGTATCTCATTGGGTTGCAATGCATCGCGCGCGCTTCTATTTATGTTTGTGCAACTCATCGTTGCTGCGGCAGAAGTTCAAAAAGTTTTTCATTAAAAAAAGCAAAGAAAAGGAAAAACACAAACAACAACAAATCGCTCGAAAAAGGATTATTAAAATTTTCCATGTGAGTGGCAACTAAAGCAGCTGCAGACAAGAGCACGACACACAACATGGCAGCCCCAAACCAAGCCAAGGCAACGTTTTACTACATCAACTTAAATCTGACTCACATCAGAAACTCACAGTCTCACAATCTCACAGACTCATCTTCATATACTCGCTTGTTGTTCGTTCAATCATTTATACATAGATGATGATTCATTCATTCATCCATTCACTCATACACTCATTCATTTACTTCGTCAAGTGAACACTTGAATTCATTGTCAAGCACTTTTTATTTACGATTTGTGTCTGATAACTTTTGATTCAGTTTCGTGGTTGGGTTTAGTGGCGAGTGCCTCTTTCTCTCTCTCTCTCTCTCTCTCTCTCTCTCTTCGACTAAGTTTTTCCTTTTCCATTGGAAAAATGTTAAATATTATGCAAAGGAAAATTGAAAACAAAAAACTGTATTCTTATTTTTTATTTTGTCAATTTTTGCTTTTGCTTAGAATCTCAAAATATGAGTTATGAAAATAGCATTGCATCCAATATATAGAAGGGAAAAAGGTCTGGTCCTGGCCATTGAGTCATTCGAATATTTTAAAATTTTTGCTGAAGCAAACATTATTCGTCTATTATGCAGGAGACACACACACACACACACACACAACACACACACACACACACACACACACAAACACAAATAGATACACTCTCTCCCGGGACCTCATACATACTCAGGACTCAGGAGTTATTGTCTCTGGCTGCGCCTATGCAATCTACTAAGCTAACTCTTGCTCTTCATTCTCTTTTGCATATCCTTGAAGCGAATCGTTTCAATTTCACTCTATCAGGATCAGGATGGCAACTATGAACAGAGTAGAACAGTAAGTATGCTATGTATGTATATCCTGCCTGCCTTCATTGGTTGCCTGCTTTGCAATTACTGCTTTATTTATTATGCCGAAATGGATTATCCCTTTTAGTATCCTGGGTTTTGCAATTTTGCATGCGCTGCTATTTTCTATAACTTTCACACTCACATACACTCAGTGTGTGTGTGTATCTAAACATTTTTCCTGTTTCGAGAAGAATACGAGAATGCAAAAAAGGCTCCAAAGCACTTGTTTGCTTGTTTGTCAACGTCATCATCGTTCAACATAACAACCAGAGATGACAAAATAGACAAAGAGCAAAGAAGAGCAGCTCAGGCTAAAGTCCTTTACTCTTGTTATTGTTGTTGAGCTTAGCCACACACACACACACACACACACACACATACACACTCAGTTATAGACGCACTTAGTTATGTGCATACACTCTTGGCATATTCATAACGTCAGCGTTGCATAGCCTACGTTCAAGGAATCTCTTCAGTGTAGTGATGCTAAGCTGAGTCGAGTTGAATTGAGTTGAGTTGAGTTGAGTTGAGTTGAATCGATTCTAAGCCAAGTCCCCTCTTTTCTACTAGTTGGGTTTATATTCCATGATTTTGGATTTTCATTGTAATTGATATGAGAAGTTACTTTTATGCATATTTTGTCCCATCCACTTAGTTTGATCCTTATTCCCTTTTTGTGTTAGCACAACAAACCATGACAACAGCAACAACAACAACAACAACCAACCATTCAATTCAATTCAATGCAATTCATCTGCTCAACTAAGTTGAGAGTACAAAATGAAGTGTTAAGAAAAATGCATACAAAAGTGTCCTTGTTTTTATTACAACAACAACAATTACTAGAAAACAACAGAAAACACAAATCGATTTTGAATCATTTAAGCCACATAAAATTGTTCAAATAAAACAGAAAAAAGTGAAAAAGTGAAAAAAGAAATACGATAAAATGTATTTTGTACTTGGAATATACAATAAAATGTTGTTTGAATAAAAATGATGAAATATTTCTCATATATCAAGTTTCATATTTCCAGCAAACAACTAAAACTACTATGCTTTGACATAAATCAATTTTTAGAGACAAAATAAATCCGAAATTCAATTTTTTAATCAAATAAAATACAAAAATAAAGAAAAATCCTTTTACAAATATAAAACCGCAGATTAAAATATAAAAGAAGAAAAAAGAAATTATGTTTAAGCAATAAAACATTTGTAAAACATTA
Source organism: Amiota mariae (assembly GCA_035041805.1). Classification (NCBI taxonomy): domain Eukaryota; kingdom Metazoa; phylum Arthropoda; class Insecta; order Diptera; family Drosophilidae; genus Amiota; species Amiota mariae. The sequence goes on from JAWNKV010000348.1 coordinate 4,615,027, forward strand.
AAATGATCATGGAAATAAATTTGTAATATTATAGAAATAACAGAAATATAAAAATCTAATGGCAACAATAGAAAAATCAAGTTTTCAACACCTTAAACAATCAAATAAAATAAAATGAAAAAATGCCACATAATAATAAAATAAGAACAATAGAAATGCGTAACTGAAAACTGCCTGCTGTTTCTCTCTAACAAAAAATATATTGGAAAATATCTATCATGTTTACATATGAGGCGTATGAGTAACGAACAATGAATGAATCAATTGAGCTACCGAACGATGAACGATTTCATGGTAAAACGTTGACTTCGCACAATAAACTGAAACGCGTATAAGGAGAAAACAGCGAGAAAATAAAGATAAAACCAACAATATGAGCAACCTAAAAATGATAAAATACCAAACAAGACAACGTAACTCTCTCATCATCTTCATCTTCATCATCATTATCAATATCATCATCATTGAATGAATCAATGTGTTTGACAAAGAAGAAAAAAATACCAAAAACACACAACAAAATAAATATGCATATGAATCACGGAAACGAAACGAAGGAGGAGCAACAAATAACACAGATTATGGTTAGTGGAGAAAGAAAGAAAGAAAGGAAGGAATGAATGAATGGTATGCAGAAGATGCAAAGGATTGAGTGGAATTTGCAAACAGAAAACGGTATACAACGGCAATTGTCATTCCCTTTTTTTGATTCAATTTTTTCCCATCTTTTATTTTTGGTATTAGTTGCTGTCATAGCAAACAAGGATGCAAGCAAGCAAGCAATTGAAGCGTATGTTGCATGTTACATATGCAGACAATAACACAAATAACAACAATAAGGACAATAACAAAATACCAGATTACAAGGAGAGAACGAACTATGACAAGAACAATGACAGTACGAGAATAGAAAAAACAATGGCAACAATAATCATATTTGGATAATATTGATTGTCGAGAGCTTAAGCCTTTTGTCAGTCCAAAACTAAGCCAACTCAATGAATGAATGGAACGCGAACAAATATGAATGAATGAATGAATGAACGATTGAATGAGCAAAACAATGAATATGTAAGGATGATGTTGCTAAGTGCGCCACGCATAAAACAGACTTATCTTCCCTTTAGCAAAAAAAAAAAAAAAAAAAAAACATTTGACATATTTCAATAAATGGCCCAAATTGAATGGAAAACATACCTCAGGTGTTTTCTATTCATTCATTCATTGCTAAGGATTTGTGTGGCAGTTTTCTTTGTATTTTATTTCATTTCATTTCATTTTGTTTTATTCTTATTTTCCTTTTTGTTAGCCTAAATAAGAAATTGATTATACTTTCTTTCCATTTTCTGTTATCATCATATTTCAATATAACAAATCAATAAAAGAACATACAAAATCCTTTAGCTTAAGATATTTAATAATCGAATATTGGCCAAAGAACTCCAAGTTATGTTAAGAAATTGATTCCAATTTCTCATTGACTAAACAAAGTCAATAAATCAAATTGTTGTTCGTTCACTTCTATTGTGGATTCTGAAATCAATTACCAAATCATTTCATTATATTTCAAGATATTATGCGAACAGGTCAAAGGATCATGATGACGATGATGATGATGATGATGATTACGAATAGACAGAAACAGAATGAGAAAAGGTAAAACATGTTTAATGTCAGAATTTACAATAATAACAATAATAATAATAATAATAATGATGAAGATGATGATGATGATGATGATGACAATGTTTGAGACTCATCGTCCAAAGCAACAATTTAATTTATTGATTATCATAGAAAGAGAGAAGTCATTAGCAAACAGAATGTCAAGTAACTGTCATTAGAATGTCAACGCATACCAGAGAGTCAATGAAGAAGTGGATGAGGTGCAGAAGATGATGACGACAATAAGAAGATGGAAAATATATTGAATTCATCTCTTTTCTTTTTTTTTTTTTGTTGTCTATGCCTTAAGGCATATGATTGTATGAATGAGGCCATTGACTGTGGGTAAATGATTCAATGAACTAAATGATATATGATAATGATTGAATGATAGACTGATAAACAATATGTGAATATATGTAAGTATTTGTGTATTTGTCCAGACAACCACAATATTTGATATCTATTTATTTTTTATATTCATTCATTTATTCCATGTCACTGACAGAAGAATACGAGTAGGCTCACTGCTCTCCTATAAAGGAATCAAATCACCAACTTAGGCTGCTGACAATTTCATTTCATTTGCAACTTCCGTTCCCAATGTCTCCCCTTGTTTTGCTGGCAGGTAAAAGTTGAAGAAACAATTCAAAACAGTGGAAAACTTTAGTCTGAATGAAATGGAAGAAGAAAGAAAGGTAGGTAGATAAGAAGGTAGGCCATCTTCAAATTGACCGCGGTGTTGTCATTTTTGACAGTCCAATTGACAAAACAAACAACGATAAAGAAATAAAGATGGAAAAACAGACAAATACACAAAGACACAAACAAAAGATATAAATGATAAAAATAGAAAGAAATATAAGAAGAAACAATAAAAACAAAACAAAAAAAAAAAACATTAGAAAGCAGAAATGGCTTTCAATTTTGTGACGGAAATAAAAACAAATAAAATAATGACAGTTGACAAATTGTTTGTGTAAACCAACAACCATCCTACGACAACAACGACGCCAACAATAACAACAATGGAAAAAACAATATAAAAAACAATAATAAAAACATCAAAAAACAAGACAACATTTATAAGTTCATGGATGATTGAGAAGGGAGGGAAGCAAGTCAAACACGCGACAAATTTTCGTTTTTATTTGACTCAAATTTGTTTTCTTGTTTTTCGTGAGCCTAAATCAACAAACAACAAAAAAACATCAATACTTGTACTTATATTCTACACTCATACACTCACAAATACATAGATACGAGTACATAAATTTATGTTTGTTTAGCGTTAATTATCAGTTAACAATCAAATGTTTAGTATAAGACAAAATACATATATACAATATGTGAGTGACTGATTGAAGAAGGTGTATGGTAGGCGTTGTTTGGGCGTTCGAAAAAGGGGCTGATTCCTTAGCCATAGCCAACTCAATTATTCTCACTGAGAGAGAGTGTAGGAAGATATGTCAATTAGAGGGGTGGCTGTGATAGGTGGCGCGTATAAAGGTCATTATGAATATCATTTGTTATCAGTTGAACTCAGATTTCCATACAATGAAGGTGACTTCACTTTTATGTCAATTAAAGGACAATTTGAGTCTAAGACAAAAGTGTTTGGTCAATTAGCAAAGGATCTAAGAAATATGTGGGTGACTGACTGTGTGAATGAGGATCATATCAAAAGCTTTTAAATTGTTTTTCTCTACAAGGAAAATATACTTAGTTGAAGCTTCCTGGAAACTTTTCCATTCTTCTCCTTTATTTTTCTTACTCTCCTTTTATTATTTTTTTTTTTATTTTGAGTTGTTCTTTATTGTTAGTCAGTTTCATTAACTTAATGAATGAGTTTGTTTTACTAGAATTGTGTATCTTCTTCTATGAACATGCACTCGTACATACATAGTACAATTCTCGTATATCTGAGTTACAGCTCAGTTAGTTGTTAGTCTGTTGATTCTTTTACTTTAGAGTTTTTTCTTTGTTCCTTTTCGTTGTTATTTTGCTTTGTCCAAGTTTTCTTATTTTCTTCTGTATATTTTTTTGGTTTTGGTTTTGTTTTTGCTTATTTTGCGCTTTAACTTTATTTTGTTGTAAGTATTTTACTTTCGTGTTATGCTTATGTTGTTTGTAGTTGTTTTTTGTTGTTGCTGCTGCTGTTGCTGCTGTTGCTGCTGCTGTAGTTGTTTACTGTTATTAACAATAATTACCACATTAAACGCCAAAGTGTCTTAATATTCAATTATAACTTTTTTTCTTCCTTCACTTCTACTATTTATACTATTATCCTCCCCTCTTTTCTCATGTCCTTCCTCACAAAGATTTTCTCTTACTCCTCTTGTGTTTCTTCAGACTTGTGAGTGAGTCCAGAGTATTGAATGAATGAATGAATGAAGTTGTTCCTGTAACTTTTCTTTTTCTTCATTCATACATTTTTTTTTTCTTTCCTTTTTTGCTCCTCTGAACTTGTCTATGTTGCCTTTATATGTTTAAGTGTGTGCGTGTGTGTGTATCTATGTGTGCAAATTGCCTTCCTAAAATTAACACGCCAAATGTTTTTAATGTTTCTATTGCTTTTGATTTAGTTTTGTTGATGTTCTTTTTACTTGTTCTTTATTGTTATTGAATGTTAGTTGGTTGTTGTCGTTAATGTTCTGCTTGTAGTATTTGCATACTTAATTTTATCGATGAAAATTAATGATTCTAATTAATTCAAAGGAAAGTCTGCAACTAATTCTTTTACATATATCGTGGGTTTAATTTTTTTTTTTTTTTTTTTTTCATTTCATATTATTTGATTTATTTTAATGAAGTAATTTTTGGTAGCAGCAGACAAATAAATTGGTCTGACTTACATTACAAATGATGATTCTTTATTCTCAATTGGCTTCATTTCATACAGAGAGAGGAATAGAGTTGAGATATCTGCGTACAATGTTAATGAAATTATATACTTAAATTGATATAAGTACAATACTATTTCTTATATAGTAAACGCCGCTACTGAAGAAGTTTTCAATACTCGTCAATAAGCTAATGACTGTGAATGAGCAAAGTCAACGACGACGACGACGACGATGATGACGATGACAATGAGGACGACAACAATGCTGAAATTTTAATTAGTAAACGCAGCGCTTATTTTGCATATTAATAAACTAGAAAGTGGCACACACACACAGAGACACACACACACACACACACACATACTCGTAAAGATACAAAGCTCTCTCATTTGTATCTAATATCAATTGTAAAACCCACAAGCAACGTCAAAGAAAACAAAAAAGTAGAAAATTAGCGCACACATATAGCACGGAAGGTTTAAAGGGTTTTATGGGTAATGAAATGTTGAAAAATGAGTGGATAAGTGGAGTAGACAAATGATAGAAGATACATACACTTACAAAGACAAATCGAAAGTGAAACAGAGAAAGAAACATGTCAAAGACATGTTTAAGCTTGAAATTGTTCTAAATAAAACAAGGCAACAACTTAAGCAGTTTAAATTAATTTCTATATAACACACGCACACACACAATAAACTACTAAAACATACTTAAAGTTTATAAGAACAACACACATACATAGCTTTTTCATTTACTCATCTATCTATCTTTAATAATAAGTACTCAACATGTGCAACCTTACACAATTACTAGGGTAAGGAAAAGAGATCTAGAATAGGAGGCCACCAAGCTAGACAGATAGACACATAGATACTACAGATATACAGACAAAGGTAAAGGAGAAAGGAGCCTCAATAGCAAAAGCAGCACGAGCTGAAGGATAAGTGAAAACAGAAGCAGCAGGAGCTAATGTCGACAGGCATCCAACTGACTGCTAAATTATAATATCAATTATTTTGCAACATACACATACTCTATCGCGAAAACATACACCAACAACCATACACATCATGTAAGGATACTCATATGTGACTGCGTTTTGGTGCCAGCGAGCGAGCGAGCGAGCAAGCGAACGAACGAACAAAAAAGGAATGAATGCGTACAAATGAATGAAAGATTGAGTAGGTGAGTGAGTGAGTGAGTGAGTGAATGAGGGAGTGAATGAATGTGGGAAAGACGCAAACAACTCGAATTCAGTATATCAAGCATCATACACTGCTTCATTACAGTGTCAAGTAGGAGTATACATACATCACTCGTCCTTCATGTTACCTAACGATTCTCTCATCCTAATACAAAAGATACTATGTACGCGGTACGATACTTTTATAAACGTGAGGTTAACTGCTGACAACACAACATCACAATAAACATAGTGTATCGTTGCTTATGCGCACACAGACACAAACACTTATAGATACACATAGGGAGACAAGGCAGTAATTGTCGTAATTACCGCTTGCTATGCAAATGGAATCTAGTAGTGAAAATGAATGAATGAAGCAACGAATGAGCGAACAAACTAAGCGAATGACGACAAAAGCTCAAGCGCTAAATGAATTTCAAAGTGTGCGTTGCTGTTGTTGTTCATCATGACAAGGATGCGCGCGACTAAGGATGCCTGAGTGAGTACAGGACGCTGCTGCTGCAAATAACAGGAAGTTAGGAAATTAGCAACTCCACACACATACACGCACTCGCACTACTCAACCAATCACTTACCCACTCACAGACAACCAAATTACTAAACATATTAAATGGCAAAGGCAGCAAAGGCAGCAAAGGCTTCATCTTATCAGGACAGACAAATTAGGGAAAAATTTAATGAACTTAGTCACAGCACCGCTCAGCATAAATTCCTTTGACTTGAAATTGGCGCAACAATGCGTATGCTTTATAAAATTTGGAAGGATTCAGCAAAAAATGATTACAGAAGTGTAAATAAATGAAGGGAAAGCATAAAGCAAAAGTCTGTTTATGACAGGTTTTTTTACGCATTTCTCTATACACAACACAAACTTAGTTACATATGACAAACCTTTTATTGTTAATTCATTTTGTAACAAGTATTGTTTACTGTTTGTATTGTGGTTTTTGTTGTTTTTATAAACTCTCAATATAAAACTCATAAATTACACATATGCGCCGCCTTTGACGTTTAAACTAATTAAAAATGCTCAATTAAACAGCAACCACACAATGATAATGATTATGATGCGTCATCAACATAATCAAACACACACAAAAAGAATATAAAAAAAAAATAAAAAATGAAAAAACTTGTAAAGTTGATTTAAACATTTTTATTAACCTTTTGTTTGTAATTTGCAGAAAAACATAAACGCAAACAAACACAAATATTGTAATAACAACAATAATAACAAAATAATAACAAACAATGAAATCTAATGAATGATTTCTGCATCAAATGACATAATATTAAATAAATGTTATTCAACATTTGAATGCACAATAATCTCAACTCAACTCAATTCAAGTGAATTGAACTCATTTATTGTGATGTGGCGGGAAACTTTGACCTTGTCGTTTGTTGAAATAATTTTGAAATAAACAAGTGAAAAGCAACAAATGGTAATTACAATAAATCCAATAAAATTTAATTCATTTAATTAAATAACAAGATGATTATATTATTGGAAATTTATATGGTAGCTACAACAAATACCAATCCAATTTGAAAGTACTCATATTGAATATAAAATGAATGTTGTTAAGATATTCTAAGCTTCGAACTTCAATTATTATATTATTGTTGTCTTTGCTGCCTTTATTAAGATTTTCTTTACACAATTTTATCATAATAGCTCAATAACTGAGAGAGGGACGTGTGCATGAATAATATTACAAACAGACTATTTAGTAATATCAAAATCATCTTATTGTGATATTTTTCCTAAAGTAAAATAATAAATACATCTAAATGAATAAATGATTAACATTTTAGAAGAAAGTTTTTACAAATTTGTGAAAGGAGAGAAAATTTCAAATAAAGCAAATATGATACAAAAAAAATATATACTAAATTGCCTAATGCCTTTTGGAAGGATCTTCAAAGAATTTTTCTTAATTTGACTTAAAGCAAAAGGAAAATTAATATTTTTTCTTTCATACTTTTTCATCACCATCTTCATTATCATCATCTCCATCATTATCTTCATCATCAATTATGTGAAAAATCTGCAAACAAACGTTAACAGCATATTTTGCTTTAAGACAAGCCAAAAGTGATGTTCAAGTTGAAGGCTAAGCCAAGCCAAGCCAAGCCAAGCCAAGCCATGGAATGGAATGGAGTAGAGTGGCATGGAATGGAATGGAAAAACAAAAAGGGAGAGAAAAAAAATCAACAAATGATGAAGATGAAGTTTAAGCGATAAAAACCCATTAAGCCATTTTCACACCTATGCGCGTCCAGACAAAAAACGTTTAGCACCAAAAAAAAAAAAAAAAAAATAAAATAAAATCTCAAAGAAAAAAGAGAAGGAAATCTTGAATGAAAATTTAAAAAAAAAAAAAAATGTAAAGAGAAACAATGAAATAAATGGAAGAATATTAATACAAAGCGGATGGCCAACAAGAACAACAACAGGGCCTAAGCAGAGAATGAAAAAAGGAAAAAAAAAGTTTAAAATTAAATGTATAAAGAGCGAAAATTTTTATTTAACCAACAAAGGCCAGCTTAGTCCTTAAAGGACGCTTTCAATGCGTCTTACGAATAAGAAAAGCGTTTATTCATGTTAAAGACAGAAAAGAAGAACAAACGGTTTACGAACCAACAAACCCAAAGCCAAATGTGTTAAAAAGCGAACAAAAAAGTTAAAGCAATAAATGAAGGAGAAGTGGGTAAATGGAAGGTAAGAAAACCAGATTGCAGTCTAGTAAAATAAAAGAGAATGAAATAACAAAAAAAAAAAAAAAATACGAAAAAAAATGGGAAAAAGTAAAGCTTTTGTTTAGATTTTTAGCTGATTTTCTTCCCTTTACAACTCCATTCCCTTCACATTTTTCTCTCTCAACTATATAATATACTTTGTAGTATGCGCCCTCTCTCTCTCTCTCTCTCTCTCTCTTTTGCTACAAAATACTTTTTCTTGGATTTGTAGATTTCTACGAAAATTGTTTCTGCGTGATTGAGGTTTTCCTGTAGACCTTTTTTTTCTTTGTTATTGTTTTCTTTTCATAGGTTTTCTTACATAATTGAAGGAAAGGCAAAGAGGAAGACAAATAAAGTTTCATATGAAGAAAATCTTTTATTTGTAAGTAGAGTATGAGTGTGTGTGTGTGTATGTGTGTGTGTGTGTGTGTGTGTGTATGTGTGTGTTGGTGCTGTGTTATGTGATTTTGGTTTGGATTTAAAGCTAAAAATATCAAATGAAATTGTATTTCCGTTTGTTGTTGACCAAATCGAAATCAAAACCAAAACTAAAACCAAATTGAGCCAAGTTAAGACGCATTGCAGCCAACAGCAAACAAACGAACAACCAAGCAACCAATCATCAAGGAAAACACTTTCAATGAATGAAAATTGATTAAAAAATATCAATATCAAAGAAAAAAGGAACATTGTGTTGTTATACACAACAATATCAGGAAATTGCCAAACAATAACATTGACGCTGATGATGATGTTGATGTTGATGATGATGGCGATGAAAAGGTAAAAATATCCGAAAACAAAGAAACTCTTTCTTTCTTATTAATAAATGTCACAATGAAAAAAACAGAAACTAAATGGCCAAAAGTCAACACTTTTCGGATATAAAGGAAGTTTGAAAGGGTTTCCATTACTTCCTTTACTAACATCTTAAATCTAATTGGCTGAAAGGATACCCAAATTTTCATTCTTGTGTATTTATAATGAAAAAAAAGAATCGATTTTTATTAAAAAAAAAAAAAAAAACTTTACCAAAATTTAAACAAAGTCCAACAAAAAGTTCAATGATGATATTATTTGGCTGCTGATAAATAAGCTGATTAGATTATTAAAAAGATGATGAAAGTAGAAAAATATCAACACAGTAAATAAAAGTTAATAACATTTGATATAATTAAAAGGGAAATAATATAATTTACATGAAAATAAATACATTTTCCATAATACAGAAATTGTCAGAGTATCAAAAACCTTCATGATCATGATATCTGGTTCACAGTTCTTGAAACCATACGAAATTTCAGGTTTTTCTCCGAAGAATGTTACGGAATTTCTGATGAATACCAGAATATGGGAAGAACAGTAATTACGAGGGCTGTGACAATAGGCCAATCTTACCTAAAGAAAACTTATATAGATAGATCCATCAATACATTCGTCTATAAGACTAAACCTAAAATACACAAATTATCTTAAAGGTAACTTAACTTCTGAGATTTTTTAAATAAAATATATAAATACACATTTTGATTCTGAAGCTTTGCCAATAAAAAGAATATCATATTGCCGAAACTGATGAAAAAGTAAGTCAAAGAGAAAAATGTTCCTCAAAATGATCATGTTATTGTGCAATATGAATATCTGAAGCAATTACGGCTTTCGACCAACGGATCTATGCGAGAGTTAGTGGACGACGTTCCACAGTTCTGTATTTTTTGTGAAAGCTATTTATATTGAAGCAAATGAATATTTTTCACACAAACTATTGCTTGATAAATAAAATATAAAATATTGGTATAACTTAAAAAATGACTCATGTATTATGGCTAATCCCTGGGGCTTTCCCTGGATAGACGGTTAAACTTGAAGGCTTACAGCAAATGACAGCTCACTTTTAAAACGAGAAAAATGTCTTGGCTTTTAAGCGTAATTCTACGCAACAAAATCCTGCTATATAAGACAATTCTGAAACCCATATTGACTATATATGGAATATAGCTATGAGGCTTTGGTTCACACTCTAACATTGAGAAACTCAAGAGATTCTAATCAATGCTTCTTCGCAGGCTAGTGAATGGTATTTCAGAAATCAAACAATCATATTCAGAGATCTTCATGAATTAAAGACGAAATTGGCAGATTCACCAGGTCTCCTAGTCACTTGTGACAATATCCACCGACTCGCGAAAAGTCACCCCTGGACCTACCTTCAGCTTCCTTGAAGAATAGGCAATCTTCCACCATTCACTGTGATATTCATTTATTTTATTTGTTTCTAAAAAAATATCATATGCATACTTGATATTGTTTTCTTTTCTTTAAATATTTTGAGATTGTTAATATATAAATTCTATAATTTTCTGCCTCATTATTGCACTCACCCAGAAAGTATGCAATCGAATTTTCTTTTAAAAAGAACAACAAAATTTCACTACTATGAAAAGTGAAATGAAGCAAAGTAAAAATAAAAGAACGACGAAGTTGCGACGACATTTATTTGTGACAATTTCTAAATACAAATAGCTTAGTATAACAACAACAAGAACAACAACAGCATCAAATCCTACAAACAACAAATTCAACAATATCAAGAACGAAAATAAAAAGTGCGAAAAACCAACATGATCCGAGAACAACACAAAAAGTTTTCTTCATGCTCTATGAACTCTTTTCTCTTCACTCTTATTATTTTACTTTTACTTTTTTTATTTAGCTTTTGTTTTTGTTTTTGTTTCTGTTTTTCTTTTGATTCTATTTTATTTTAAATATTCTTTATTTGTTGTTTTCGTTGTTCTTTGGATAAGGAAAATGTAAGAGAGGAAAAAAGTGACAAAACCAAAGCAACAAATTAAACAGCAGAAAATGACTAAAAAGCAAAAATGTAATGAAGAAAATGTGAAGGAAGTAAGTGAGTGAGTGAGTGAGTGAAGGAGTAAACGAGCGTAAATGAAATGAAGGCAGCGGCAGATTCAGGCATCTTGGGATACTGAAACATGCTGAGAAGCACCAGAATTGGGTTGAACTATGCCAGGGACTCGGAGGGGAATACACAAAGTGTAACCCTTACAATGATTTGTTAAATTACAAGAAAACTTTTTGTGTGTCCCACTTTGCCAACATTCAAGTAGCAGACGAAGAAGAAGATAAACAACAACAGGACGAAAAAGGAATCCTTAAGTAAGGTCTTAAAACAGTAGTAGTAGTTGTAGTGGTAGTGGTAGTAGTAGCAGTAGTAGTAGTATACTAATAATGGAGAACAAGTGGTAGAGGAGAAGACAAAAAACTTGGGTTTTGAAAAATTACTTAAAATTGGGCGTGAAAATAGAACGAAATGAGATTCAGGCAGCAAACTGAGAAACAACAAGTAGCAGAGGGGAAAACAGTTTCATTAGCAAAAACAAGAAAATGACAAGCATCATGGAAGAATGAGGAATGAAGCAGCAGCGCAAGCGACGTAACAAGGACTCAAAATGAAGCCAAAGCAGAAGAAGAGAGAGAGAGAGAGAGAGAGAGAGAGAGAAAGAGAAGTGAAAGAAATAGTCCTTGAAGCTTTTGTGAAAAATTTTCAAGTCGTTATTAATTCATGGTAATAAGACTTTTAATATGCGTTTTTACAAGCAAAAATGAAAAGAAAAATAACCAGAAAATAGATAAAGTTAGAAGAGCAGCAAAAATAGTAAAATATATAAAAAAGGAATAAGAATATACAGGACAACAAGACAAGACAAGAAGGGATACTAAGTTTAGATTGGGATAGGAGATGGACAGAAGAAGAATACGGACAAAATGTGTGTGAGTGTGCTGGAGATATGAGTCCATTAAAGTTCAACGAACAAAATGAAAATGTTTGCCTTTCATTGACAAAGTATCCATCCCAAAGTAAAAAAGGGCAACTCTTCAAAGCGAAAAACTCTCATATCGGACTAAACACTTAATTAGCGGTTAAGTTCCATTACTCACTGCCCCTGTCTCTCCGGGTATTTATATATCTGTGTATCTCTGTGTGTGTGTGTGTGTGTGTGTGTCATTGTATCTCTGAGTAGAACAGTATGTGTGTATCTTTGTGTACTTTGTTGAGATTAAAAATTTACAAAGTTCATGCAAAAAGGGAATTTACTTAAGAACACAAGGATTTTGTTCGAACTTATTTAACTTAATATGATTTTAGTTTTAATGGTTTAATAAGATGCCAACTAGCAACACACACAACAAAAAAAAGATATTTTGGAAGAAATATACATGTATGCATGTTGAGTAAGAGGGTTTCAATCAAAGCTGCAAACAAGAATAACAACATCAAACCAATCGAGGAAGAAACTTGTTTAAAACTATTGTAAGTATAAAGTTAACTTTCTTGTTTCTTGAGTATTGTAAGCAAAAAGTAAGTTGGACCATCACACATTCAGTAAGAGAAAAGAGAATATATCTTTCACTTGAAAGTCGTTAAGCATTTAAAAGAGATTCACATGAATCAAGCTAAAGTTGAAGATGAACAAGATTTCTATGCCTTGCAGTAGTAAGTAGTAAATATGACCAAGGAATGACTTTGACTTTTGGCATGGTTGTGCATTAAACTTATGTGGCATGCAGCAGCATTGCAAAAGATATGTACGAGTACCAGAAGATGTTGTTCTATCTTTTTGGGTCACATACACACACTCGCACTCTCGGATATACTTCCACAGAAATACATACTACACACATAAGCAAAACAAATGAAGAAAACTAGTTACAGCAAGCAAAAAGTCAACATAAAATTTAATTAAAAACTTTAAAACAACAACAACAACAAAGACAAGTTAAAAAATACAAAACAAAAAACATTACAACAACAAATTAAAATAAAACATAAAATATCAACAGCAACAACAGCAAAAATGATACTGATTCTGCTGTTGATGCTGCTGCTGCTGCTGATGTTGATGATGACGATGACGATGATGATGATGATGAAGAATCACAGGAGCGCAAGATGCCGAGTTCAAGTTAAAGTTAAAGTTGATTCAGAAAAGCAGAAAATAAGGCAACATTATGCACAACATGTTAAAAAGTATCTAGATACATTCATACTTATTCAGTCTTCAGTGCACTAAGTATATACAACGCCATCTATATTTACTTTTCAAAAAATATATAGAAACACATTCAGGAGGAGTTGGGAAGACGAAAAAGGGAAGCGGGAAAGGCAACGAGATTCAACAAATTTTCCAACCAATTGTAACTATTTTACTATGGATTCACATTTACAGAAATGAATACATAGAGAAATAGAGACAGAGTTACTAAAATAACAACAACAGCAACAACAACAAATAGAAACTATGAACTCGAAATAGTTAAATTTGCAAAATATATTGAAGTCTAAACAAAGGCAGGATGAAGTGGGTGTATAAAGGGCAACATGAACTCGAACTCGAATACAAAACTGAACTCAACTCAACTGAATTGAATTGAAGAACTCAAGCCTTGTAGTCCCGATGAGAGAGAGAGAGAGAGAGAGAGAGTGAGAGAGAGGCGGCATACGAAGCAGTGAGGAAGTGAATCAAGATGAGAAAGCAAAAGCAATAACAAAAATAAAAGAAAGAAAATCTAAAAACAAAAAATAAAATTTAAATTTAAATAAATAAAATGATTGTAGTAAAGCCTCGTATTGTGAAAGCAATAGGCTGACTTTGGTACGTTAGTATGGAAAATAGTGATAGTCGTAGTAGTAGTAGTAGTAGTAGTATGTGGAAGAGAGGTGCAGATAGGCAGAAGAGAAGAGTACTGAAGTGAGGAGACAAAAAAAAACCAATTACGAATTCAAATGAAATTCATGAAATTCCAGGCACTTTGCGCAAACTTAAACCACGTCTTTGTAATATATCTTGAAGCACGAACGAATGAACGAATGAATGACTGAATGACTGAATGAATGAATAAGGAAATGAGAAAAGAAGATAGAAACCAAAGAGCAATGAAAGGTTGGTTGGTTTGTAGTCAAGAGTACGCGACAATAGGAGACAGACACCAACTCAACTGAACTCAACTCAACTCCACTCAACTCAACTTAACTGAACAGAAAGATAACGCGATGAGCGTAACAAAGTAACAAAGTGTAGCATAGTTTTAGGGGCATAGCCCATGCTGATTTGTGTGACTGGTGTATCCCTGCCAAGTGCCGATTTGAATTTCAAAATTTCTATTGAAAATACAAACAAACAAACACACAAACAGAAATAACTTGTTAAAACAAATGAAGTGGAAATATAGTAGGCAGAAGATAAAGAGACTCAGTATATCTAAGAGAAATTTATGGGGGGATACATGAGAGCTTATCTACCCTTCTGTCTGTCTGTCTGTCTGTCTGCCTGCCTTATGCCAACCGCCTATCATCTACTTAATTTGTACTAAGTAGCTTAACTCATAATTTTCAATTAAAATTGTATTGTGAAGAAAACAAAAAAAAAAAAAAAAAAACTTTAAATGAAAAATACTTCAAATTAAAGCCTCATATAAATTTAACCAAAAAAAAACAATAATAATATGTTGATTTCATTTCCAAATTTAATTGATTTTTCAATTGGTTTTTAAGCTAAATGAATACATACACTTCTCCCCCACACACTCATAAGATACATAAGTATCTCTGTGTTGTGAGTATAATATTTAAATTAATTAAAATATTGAAAATGCGGTTAAAAATACCACGCAATAAAATATTAAATAACTCAAAGTGTAAAAGTGTTCATGATGATGATGATGATGGTGATGATACTATGATACTGATACTGATACTGATGTAGAAGTGAGCAAAGAGGAAAACCAAGTATAAAAGGCTCAATAAAGTTCAAGCATGTTGTTGCGTATTGAATAACAAATAAGTTTTAGGAGAAACCAATGAAGGATGCTGAAGAGGGAGGCTGTTGCTGCGTATTAGTTCTGCCACAATGAATTGCCTTTGCCTTTTTTGAACAAGCAACAATAAACAAAGTAACCGAACCAACCAAAGGCTTCGTTTTCGTGGTCGTCAAGGACGAAAGACGCGAAATCAAATGAAAAAACATCACAACACATAGAATAATCTTTTGTAAAATATTCATTAGTGTATGTGTGCGAGTGTGTTTAGTTTAATTAATTGTGGAAAATTTCTTTATCATCATCATCATCATGAACAAGAGCATCAATAGCATCATCATCATCAACAGCAGCATCAATGAACTTTTTAGTTCAATTGTTTGTGGTAATGAGAAGGAAACTGAAACTGACATCAAATGAACGTTGAATGTTTCATGACATTTCTCGATTTCCTTTTCAAAAAAGTTTCTCATTTTGTGAAAATGTTCAAAGTAACTAGATGAGAAGCCTTAAAATACAATATTATAAAAAGGATCTCATACAATATAAAGTCATTTCAGTGATTCAAAATATTGAAGTAATGAGAACCTATTTTCTAAATCATAAATTAAAATTTTATAAAATTCAAAGAGAATCATTTCTTTTGTCAGAAAATGTAACAAAATTCTGGGAAAAATCTTAAATAATTTATTGTATACAGAAATAAAAGAAAAAAAATTAATCAATCATTTGTCAAAAGGATCTACAACTTTGATTGACATAAATATTGGGAAATCGTCTTACATAACCGAAAAAAAAGACATATAACATGCAACAATCAATTTTCGTAATTGAATCCAATTACAAGAAACCAACCAAAAAACAATAGTAGAACAAAATAAAAGATGAGATATTCAGAGAGACAAACAGACAGAAAGACAGAAAGAGAGGTATGGATTGGAAGAGAGAGAGAGAGAGAGAGAGAGAGAGATACTAGTAATATAAACCATTAAACTAAACTTATAAAGCTTAAGTTGCTTTTACAGTGTTTATGATGTTCTATTCTTCTTTTCATCCTTAGACTATGAAGTTGCTGTTGTTCAACCGAAAAAGCGATTATAATTTACTTAAATAACTTAATGCGCTCAACCAAAAACAACAAAAACAATAGCAACAAAAGCAATAATAACAAAAACAAGACAAAAGAAACTTGAAGAATAAATAGAGAAAATAAAAAGAAAAACTCAACCAACAACTTGTAGCTTGGCTTGGCTTGGTTTGGTTTGGTTTGCCTTTAGACTCGTAAGTAAGCAGTAGAGAACAACAAATAACAAAGAATAAAGTGTGGGCAAGGCATCATCCAACAGCAAGGATAACAATAACAAAAACAATAACAACAAGGAAAATAGTAACCATATCAAGAGCAAATTGCCTACAATATGTTTTCATTCGCTTCGATGCTTGACTTGATTCAACTAAAAGGAAGTCAGTCAGTCCTTGAGTTCTTCTTTCTTCCTCATTGCTTACTTTTGACTTTGACTCAGCATGAAGCATGAAGGCTGACAAATAAAATCTTCTGCTGCTGTTTAGATTAAAGAGTATCATGTACCACAAAATCCGACCACAAGATGAAAAACAAGAATAACAACAACAAGAAATACTAGAAGAAGAAAAAGTATAAAGAGAGAGAGAGAGAGAGAGAGGCAATGATAATGTAATGGGAATAAGAAAAGAATAGGGACACACAACTAAAGGCAAAAGCATAAGAAATCCTATCAATTGATTATCAATCAAAAAAAAAAATTTTTTTTTTTGTTACGCTTCTTTCTGCTTTTGCTTTTTTTTGTAAATCAAAGTAAAGAGGCGGTCAAAGACAACAAACAAACAAGCAAACAAATAGAAATAAAATGGACAAACTTAAAAGAAATAGAAGAAAGAAATGAAGGAAATAGAAAGCCAATGACAAGTTCAAAAATTATAAAAAGTATATACAAAATACAAAAAAAAAAAAAAACAACTTGATACATGAGAAGAAAAGAATATGAAAATAAATATAAGGAAAATGAAGAGGAAATATTTTGAAAGCGAATTCCTGTGTGAGCAGAATTTAAAGAATTTATTGACATTCTAGCAGTAGTAGCTACCAATCGATCTTGTTATTAATGATAGACATTGTAGCTGATAAAACCACATCTAATATGTAGAAAGATTCCAGTGAAATTTTGCAGATTAGTTCTTCAATCTTCGAGAACAAGAAGCCAACTTACGGAACTCAAATATTTACTGAATTAATCTGAAACAACTCACTAACAATCGCAGCGATTTGAGGCAAATGAGTGTGAATTCTCTTATCGAATGTCTATTGATAAAATTATTTAATATTAATTTAATTTAATATTAAAATT
Organism: Amiota mariae; assembly: GCA_035041805.1. Taxonomy (NCBI): domain Eukaryota; kingdom Metazoa; phylum Arthropoda; class Insecta; order Diptera; family Drosophilidae; genus Amiota; species Amiota mariae. The sequence goes on from JAWNKV010000348.1 coordinate 4,632,714, forward strand.
TCTATTTGATTATTAAAAAAAAAAAAAAAAAAGAAGGGAATTCCGAACTGAAATCAAACTAAAATGCTTATGAGGTTAATGAAAGAAGACAAAAAGCAAATTGTTTCCAAGAAATTGAGAAATGATGAACATAACTGAGAACAAAGATGTCGAATAAAAGGAACCTCTGACAAAGTAAGTTAATCACAAGCCAAATGAATTGCATTAAGTGGTAATACGTGATTATCTGAAAGAAAATGTAGACAATGTTTCTACTCTTCTTTACGGAATTCATTCACTCATTCATTCAATCAGTAGTTCATTCAGTCATCTATTCAATCTTTCATTTCCCTTATATAAACTATACAAAAAAAAAATATATATATTTCATCTGTATTACGGTATATTTATTAAGTAACACCATTGAAATGAATTTATCTCGACATGATTATGAATAAGCTTAAATGGAAGACAGAAGAAGATATTGAAGACGACGAGTAAAGCATCTCTGAGAGCAGAGAAGACAAACGACGACGACTTACTTATTTTTATTCACATGAGCATTTAAGGAGCCAACAAAACAACAACAACAACAACACAAGACATAAGAATTAAAGGACATAACGACGGACCACATAAACTGACTGACAGAATGAATGAATATTTCTATATATAAACCTAAGAAGAATCCTTTTAGGCGAATATATTCTTTAGGCAAATAACAAAGAGCTAAGCAAGTATGTACGATTATCTGTCAGATTTCTTGTTGCTTGTTATTTAGTTCTATTTTTTGTATTGTATTTTTTTGGTGGAAATATCTTTGTGTGAATATTTTCTTGTTTATAACAGAATAATCCACACTCGAATGCAAGAAATTTTTTTTCTTTTATTTATTTATTTTTTTTTTTCTGTTCTTCATATGTGTTGTTGTCTGTCATTCTGTCCGAACTGACAGTGTTGCTTACTGTCTTCAATATTGATGTTGATGTGCGTGTCTCTCCAACTTTCACTTCTTCTCTTGACTACTATCTGTCTCAATCCATCTATTTATCTCTCATTGCTCCTCTTTTGTGTTCTTTCTTTCTCTCTGAAATACTTTCTAACTTTCTTTTTCCAACTGTCTATCTGTCTGTTTGTCCTTCTGTCCGTCTTTCTCTCTCTGTCTATTTGTCTACGTGTTGTTGTTAATGCTTTTGGCAATTTTCGCAAAAGTTCTTTGCGGTTTTTTTGTTTCTTCTTATTGTATTTCCTTTTTTTTTTTTTTTTTTTTTTTTGTGTTATTTCTTCTCCTTGGCCTCCCGACTAGAATGAACGACATAATGATAAACAAGAGAGGCAACGAAGAAAGAAAGCTTAGAGTGAAGTAAAGTAGAGTAGAGTAGAGATGGCAACAAGATGCACGCGTATTCAAATTAACTTTTCTTTTGGTTTTTCCTTTTATTTTCTTTACTTTCATTTCTTTATTATTTTTTTTTTTTTTTTTTTTTGTTTGATACTTTCATTGTTTTGTTGCTTATTTTGTTGACGCTTTATGTTTATTTCATTTTATTTGCATTCGCATTCGCATTCGCAATCACACCCGGTTTTCTTATTAGTGTTGCCTGCCACCGATTCCTATTGTTATTGTTCGTTGTTCTTAGCAATTTCATTTCAACTTTCTTCTCTTCCATTTTTCATTCCCTAACTCACTTTGCACCCTACTAAATCATACAATACCCAAAAAACCAAGTGCCATTGGCTTTCATTTTGATTTTGGCTTCATTGTGGCATTTTGCCGCAAAACAATGAAAATTGGTTTCTTTTATTTCTTATTTGTGGGTTTTACTCTGTAATTTTTTGTTTCTTTATTTTTCGGTTGAAAGTAAGTATCTTCTTTTGGCCCCAACTACAATATCGTATATGCTTTTATTGTTCTTGTGATTGTTCTCGTTATTATTGTTGTTGTTGTTGTTGTTGATGATGTTGATGTTGATGTTGCTGGTGATTGTGTGTGTTGTTATTACCGCTGATGGTGTTGAGTATTATCGCATAAAATCCAAAATGTAAACACTGGCAAACTGCCTACTCTAATGATATATCCAACAGCAACAAACGACAACAAACGGTAACAACGCCAACAATAATAACAATAACAAGAATGCCATACTAAACAATAAACGAGTCCTTTGGCACTTTAGTCTTCAACATTCTACCTTTTAGTCTGTCTTACCATGTACTAAGTACATACAAACACCTTTATAACCATTCGTATATGAGAAGATTTGTACTTTGTGCTGGTTTCACTTAGTTCACATTCTCAATTTTGAGTTTGTGCGAATTTTAAATTTGAATATTTCGCATTTTTTCCTTTTATTTTCTTACACCCAAAAGTATGCCTACCGCCTCATTCATTTTAAGTGTTTCTTTTTTATTTTTGTTTTACCAGTAAAATTATTACCTGCGATCCTTTTGAGTTGTTAGGACTTTCTTTTTTTTTTTTTTTTTTGTAATTTTCCAAAATATATTTATTATAGTTGGCTTTCTGGGTTTTTTATTTTTTTCCCTTATTATTCGTAAGTATGTCACTTGATGTTTAGTTTTGCGCACAAATTTCTGACACTTGAAAAAAGATTCCACCAAATATTTATTTAATGAATTTTTTTAATATTTCTTTTTATATATTTTTTTAATAAACCTTAATTTCATTTCAAGTTTAAGTACGAGTATATTTATATTTATATTTGAATTGTATTTTAACACTTTCAATATTCTTTTCTTTTCGTATTTATTAAATGTTGTTAACACACATTTTTCTGTTGGAATTTTTTTGTTTGGTATGTTTGTTGCCAATTGAATTTGGACTGCAATGCAATGCAAAGCAATGCAACTGAACACACTGAACGAACTGAATATGTTCACTGTTTTTGTTCTGATATATTCGCGTGAATCGCTTCGCGCGCAAAACGTGTCAACTTTGCCGAAGGTTCACTTTCAACTGAACGCTTTTTGCTCAGCGAAATGCCACCGAACGCCAAATATCTTATTCGGCTGCGTGCCACCATTTCGTGTGAGCTCGTTGCTTTTAGCATAGTCGTCGTCGCTGTTGGTGGTAGACTTCGTTCGCAAGAAATCATCATCGGTAAAGGGACTTCGTTTTGCTCTCTTTTATAAAGGATGAAAAGGATAATGAGCGCGAGCAAGCGAGCGAGTGAGCGTTCGAGTGTGCGTCCGCTTGTTGGGTCGGTGTATTTCTAATTAGAATTTATGATATGACTTCGGTATGTTGCGGCGAATTCAAACAAGAGAACGAGAGAGTGAAATAATACATAACGTGGGGAGAGAAAAGCATTAATATTGAAAGTGTGAAGGAGTATTTAGGAAGTCAAAGAGGTCTTTCCGATTAATTTTAAATATAATTAGAATCATTTGATTTATATTAAAATAAGAAATAAATTATTTTATCATACAAAAATAAATTTGTATTATATTTATTTGTGGAAAGCAAAACCATTTCATACGATCACTCGATCACTTCACTTCTTTGTTCGTAGGTGGAGAACCTTGTGAAGTCTCTTGTTCTCTGCCCTATTTCCCCTTTTGCATTATTGTGCTCTCTTGTTTTTTTAATCTCTGACATTCATCGACATTTATTCACCACAAACTACCCCTGAAAGTGCTCACGAATAAACCCGATTACCACTAAATCTTTACTTTATATATGAGATATTTTCATAGACGAAACTGTCACCTTACGATGATAGAATCAGCCCAAGGAGGAGAAAAGCACTAGCGTCAGATGAGCCGCAACGGATAGAGGAATTTACAGAAGCTCGTTAGTTATACCCATAACATTATTAAAGTAAATAAAAGCAAATTCTTTAAATTACTTGTAAAAAAAAAAAAAGATAATATTAAAATCACAGAAAAAAAAAATCAATTTTACTTTTGTTCAAAAACTAAAAAATGAAATTAAGAACTAACAAAGTAATCCATTTCAGGTATCAGTAACTCAATAACTTAAACAAAATATTGATGACCAGTGGCTCATTTTCAGAATCTGAAAGCCAAAAGATGCTCAATGGACCCTCAAATCATGAGGATTAGAAGGCGTGTCAAGTGGAAAGTAAACAAAACTACTATAATATAATAGTGGTCTTGAATCCTAAATGATATTGTAAAGATGCATACATTTATCAAAGTCGATGCTTGTTAAAATGAAAAAAATTATGGTTTTGAAGAAGTGATGAAAATAATAAACTTCTCCATATTTTTGTTTATGCAAAACTGTTTAGTTTAATTCAGTTCTGTTCAAATCTTAAAAGAAAAGAACTACCGGCATTTGTCACCGATGAGGGTGATAAAAATGTTGCAGCAACATGTATCGAGCAACATTTGCTGTTAGAGCGAAAAACTTTTGTCCCTTTTATGGCAACAATTCACAGAAACCAATTTCATTCATTCGTCTGATGTTACCGGCGAATGAAATTATATGCAAGTATCGGAAGAATTTTATCCTCATTTATTAAATATCAGTTTTTTCCAACAAAAATATTAAATATTTTAATTCATTACACTAATATTGTACAATAAATAGGTCACCACATCAGAAATTCTGATAAAAACTCAATATCTGCTTAATGAAGAAGCTTAAGCGATTTCCAGCCGTGTCTTGGCTATGAATGAGTAGAGAAGGGAAGGGAGAAAAGCAATTTGTTATTTTTTAATTTATATTATGAAGAAGTTTGAGAGTAAGGGTAAAGCGTGGGCACACCTTGGCGGCAGGCCACCAACTGCTTGCATGCTGAGTCAGGTTATCTGACACAGAAGGCAAAGGTAGATATAATAAACAACCCTCGCGCGCATATTGTATATAGAATGTAGTAATTAAAAGTAACAAAACCGTAGTCTAAAAGTCAGCAAGAATAGAGGAACATCAAGTTCCTGAATTGCACATAATTCATAATCTATTCAGACAGGCAGATATCCAAACCATTCAGTCAATCAGTCAGTCAGTTTGTCTGTCAGCAAGCCAGCCAGCCAGCCATCCATTCATTAAGTCATCTACAATGTCAGTGTATCTAGATACATATTGTAGATGGACATATTTTCTTTTATCCTTGTTAGCGCCAAAAAGAATATTGCACAGTTCAGTGACCAAAAACAAAAATTATTATTATGTTGATGAAACCAAAAAGTCCATAAGTCAGGATTAAAGCCGACACGAAGCAGAAGCCGCCATGGCTTGCCCATTTAAAATTGAACAAAAACAACTGCTAACGGACGTCATAAAATTAATTTGAATATTTTCACCGGATTTTGTTGATGTTAGCGCACAGTCAACCAACCGACTGACGATTATGAGAACTTTTCTAAATCATCCTCTTCTCACTTTCTGCTGTACATTTACAAACTGCTGATGGCGGATTCGTTACGGAATAACAACAATAGGACACAACAGGATATAACACGTCAACAGTTATAAAATGTCCAAATATACATACACAAAAACACGCAGAATGTTCATAACCCGATTGACTGGCTAAACTGAAAACAAAATAGAATGGAATATGAAACTACTAGTAAATACATAAAATTGCGAAAAGGAATTTGGATAAGTTGGAACAAGGTGATGAATTCATCAAACAAAAATCAACAGCAAAATAATAAATATATGTCTACAAAAACAACAAAAAAAACTTGCTGAGGGGAAAATCGTTATTGATTTCAAATGCTTGAGTGGAAATACAAAATTAAAAATTATTATATAAATTTGAACTTAGGAAAAATGTATCAATCGGTATAAGATTCAAGTTTACAACTCAGAAATTATAAAAAATCAAAAGGAAATGGAAAAAGAAAAGGAAGAATTCGACTGATAAAAAAAAAACATTTTATGAAAAAAGATACTTAAAATTTTCGTTAGAAAAACAGGCAAACTAAAGTAAAGAAAAAAATATAAAATTCAAAATTAAAACATTTTCAAATAATGATTGGTGGAAATATTAACCGCTATGCCGAAGCAAATTTTTAATATTTATATAACCTGTATAAATCATTGGGAGGGAAAAAAAAACATTTAAAGGTATCCATATTAGATGAAGAGTTTTGAATATAACCTCAAATAAAATCGAAAGGCGTCTCAAAAACTAACTAATCACTACAAATGCAGGTCGTGGACGTGATTGGTCGTCAATCTGAATCATTTCTTATAAAATGTATTATAATTAGATGCAATACAATTATCATATAAATCAAATTTCTAATAGTATTGTAGAAAGGCAAATAAATAAAAACGGTGGCAAAATATCCTACTATAATAATTGAGATAATACAACCTCAAATAAAATCGAAAGGCGTCTCAAAAACTAATCACTACTAATGAAGGACGTGGATGTGATTGGTCTTCAATCTCCATCATTTCTTATAAAAAAAAAAAACAGAAAAAACACAGAAATAATATGCAATAAGAAACATGTTTAGAAAAAAAAAACAAAAAAAACATTTCACGCACCAGAAACTCAACTTCTCCTTTAAATGGAGAAATTGAAAATAAACAAAATAGAATGAAAAAAACAAAAAAATATTCTCTTACTCAACAACTCCAAATCAGATGGAGACATTTTAATTATATAAAATATGTTTCAAGTTTTAAACTGCTTAATTCTCTCCATTCAATCAACAATTAATCTTCAGTTTTAAAAATATTGAAAGATGATTATACCATATTTATGAGCAGAAATATGGTTTATAAAAGGGGGGGGGGAGACGAAAAAAAAAAAAATAATAATACAATATAAATAATATCAATAAAATAAAATACCTTATTTCCCATCTACAACTACAACATAAGATTATTTAGGCATTGCACTTGGTAGTTACAGTTTTAGGTACTGATTAAATTTTTTAATTGTTTTTAGGGTTCCGTACCCATAGGGAGCTAACGGGACCCTATTACGAGAGATTACGATGTCTGTCCGTCCGTCCGTCTCCTGCTCTATCTCATGAACCGTAATAGGTAGAGAGTTGAAATTTTCGCAGAGTGTGTAATTCTCTTGTGTGTAGAACGACAAATTGAAGAAAGATACTGAAAATAAATACAACAAATAAAATTAGGCTGTTTCTGAGGAATGTTAGTTTGTTTTAGAACTGAATGCATGAAAGTGACATTTCACCTCCTATTGTGATAGACACCATCTGTGGCAAGTGCAGTAGTAACAAAAAAAAATCTGTGTTCACCGTCATATATGTTTGGATTCAATAGGGGTGCATCAGTTAGTTTGTGGGGAGTGACTTGTGCATGCAACACTTAATTGGATTAGTTTCATCATATTGCCAAATCAAAGGACAACATCAGTGAATTGCAAAAAATGCTGCAAAGCCTCTGACGAAAACTCACCAAACAAATTAGTTTCGCTTGCATGATTTTGCGAAAAAGAAAACATTGAATATTTTTCATGGTGAAGTTTTGAACAATTTGTTATTTCTCGACATGCAGTTCAATCTGACAATTTAACATAAAATTAAGATGAACAAAGCATAATAATCCAAAATCAATCAGACTGACTTTAATATAAATCATACATAGACTTAATTTTTCTTTTGTAAAAAAAAAAAATCTACAAATCTTAGCATTATATATATTCGTACAACTCTAAAAAAAAGAAAAAATTATATGGAATTATTGATTTTTTTTTTTTTTTTTTTTCAATAATTTGTTCTTCAAAAGGAATTGATGGCATAAAGGCAAACAAAATTACACGAGTAAATTTTTATACTGAACGCTGAATGCAAACAATTTAACTCCAATGGTATGAGAGTAGATGTACCAGTTAAGATTACTAATAAATACGAAAAAAGTGATACTGTTTTTTTCTTCGAAATTACTTTTCATTCAGAAACTCTGTTTTTTTTCTCTTACAATGCAAACTAATGACAAATTGTCGTTCTAAAGTAAAATATAACCATCAAAAACTTTATTGGCAGAAAAATACAATGAAATAAAATTATACATAACATTACAAAATCATAAAAAAAAAAAAATTTTTTTTAGAAGAAATAATTCTTTCATTTTTCGATTATAAATTTTATTTTATTTCAAGTGAAGTTTAAGTGGAAGGATAGTAAATAATAAAATTATATTTATAATATTTCAGACTTATAATTGTATTAAATAGAAAAGGAACACATGCCGCAGGGATCATGCATTCGACAAATATTGTTATAGAGAAGGTGGAAGACATATCTAACTAAGATAAAACCCATGCAAAGTCGGATTGGATCGCTAGAGATTCATGATTGAGGCGAAGGATAAAAGATCCTCTATCCGTCACATTGGAGCGGGTGTACCACAAGACAGAGTCCTCGGACCCGTATTGTACACACTATACATCCCTGTTATGCCAGTAGCCGATGATGAAGACTCAATGGAGGCAACAATTGCTGACGATGTAGCGTTCATGATAAGAAACAACTGCAACTTGCGACTAATACCGGAAACTACATAGACAAATATCAAAGACGCTGGAACATAACATTGAACTCTGTACAGTCTTCACACTGCTATTTTAAGTTGCGTTGCCCTACAGTTAACATGAGTTGAGTTGACATCCCACATTTATTTATTTATTTGAAATGGCATTGACAAAGAAACTGTGAGATATCTCTATCAATCTACAAATCAATCTTCTTATCGTCTTGGACACATGGTATTCAAATTAAACACATTCAATGCTCGCAGAATAAAGCTCTACGGAAAATAACTAATTTGCCATAGTTCATCAGATATAATGCATTACACAATGTTTTACAGATACCTTCAGTTTGGGAGGAAATCAACAGAAACACAACGATTGTCTAAACCATAACTGTCGTAGACGTCTTAAAACACTTCACTCTGTTGATTTGCTTTGTGGTCCCAATAGTCCCAAATATGAGCATCTCTCTACTTAATTAATAAGTAATAATAATAATTGTAGTGATAATAATAGTGTTAACATTCTATATACTTATGTCTCTATATTCTCAATTAACCATCGGTTAAATGTTATTTTTATTATTGTTAAAAAATGTATTATATTTTGTTAAAAAAAAAAAAAAATATATAAAGAAGGAGAATAGAATCCGCAACAATTTGAAAACAAGCTAAATGCAGTTTTTTTCTGCAGTATGTTCGCATATTGAAAACTTTATTTCATTTTGCTTTAATCTATATATATTTTTGTTTGTGTCACATCTATTTTTTTTTTGTCTCAACATTTATCATGTGCCTTTATGCCTTGCATAATCCCCCTCCACCCCCTTGGATTGCATATACCACGCCCTATTGCCATACACCCTTAAAAAAACAAACTCACACACTAACACACACCTTTTTTACGTTCACGTGCATTTCAATGTTCGTTCATCTTCTTCTGCATGTTTTTGATTTTTGTTTCTCTTTTTTTTCTCTCCTTTTTGTTGTGTTTTATTTAATCCGCTTAAAGTGAAAATAGTTTCCACTTTGTTTTTTTTCGTTTAAGTTCTGATGCAATGCAACATTCATTGTACGAGGCCTTGGAATATCTTCATCCCTGACTTTTACGTGTACGCAATGTTTATTGTTGTTGTTGGTGTTTCACACTATTTAGCATCATCGTCACCTCCACCAAAACCATTACCATCATCATTATCACCATCAACAATAATAACAAACTACATGAATAGCATCAGGAGCTGCAGTATCAACAACAACATTACTAAGGACTATTGTGCGTATATTGAGGTGTTAAAAGCCAATAATTTATATGGTTTAGTGTTTTTTTCCTTTCCACTTTCTCTACTTGTTGTAATGCATTAATTCATTATCCTTACCCAGTAAATATGTTCTGCCTGTTCACGTTTTGTTTGTTATCATTGCAATTATATGTACTTTTGTGGTGCGGACAAATTCCATGCTTCAAATTTAAATAATCGTAAATTTATCTGTTTAAGGATATTATTGGATTATTGAATTCATTAGAAAAAAAAGAGACAACAGAAGGTTAGTCATAGTTTATTGTCCCTTCCTTCTGCTTGAAATTTTTCTCAATAAACTTCAATTCAATTGAAAAGAAACCGAACGAACAAATGCTTTGACTTTTCCAACAAGCCAACAATAATAATAACAACAACACACAGTAGTAGTCAGCACTTAAGTTGATTTGAGCCTCAGAGAAAACAGGAAAAAAAACACAAGAAAAATAAGGATAAACTACATGACTGACTGACTGACTGACTGACTGCCTGACTGTGTTACTTCAAATCATTTCCACTTAAAGTTGAAAGATTGCAACTGTTGTGATTGACGTACGTCAGGCTAAAGTTAAACTGCACACGCACAAATACAAATACAAATACAAATACAAATACAAATACAGTACAATAGAGTACAGTGAATGTATCTATGGGAAAGCCGTAAAGAAAGCGTTGCATGCAACTGACAAACAAACCCAAAAAAAAAAAAAAAAAAATGAAAGCTCAAAAATCAATATCAACTCAACTTTGAATGGAGTTGAACTGAGATGAACCGAACTGAATTCGAATAGTGAGTGAATCTGCTGTGAATCGAATTTTGGAAGCTACGCGGAAATTTGCCACTTTTTCTTTTTTTGTATTTGTGAAATTTGACGAAAGGACATACACCTTGTATATGAGTGAGTGCGATTGTAAGCTGCCGCCCATCAACCAAACAACATCCGCCCCAAGATCAAAGAAATATATGCCAAAAAGTGAATGAAATATCATGAAGGATACACGAGTATATTGACTGCATGTATGTTAAGGCAAAAGTTGAGAAGTAAAAAAAAAGAGAAGAGAAGCTGAATCACCGCCAATCCTAAGGATAATGGAAAAGCGTAATCGCGTAAAATTTGCCTTGTAGTACGGTGAGTGATAAATGATTGTCATAAATAAAAGTGAAAAAAAAAAAAAAACGAAATAAAAACCAAACACTCAAAATCAAACTGAGCCATCGAAACAGAACCAAATGAAACCAAACCAAACCAAACGAAACGAAACCAAAGGATATTAATGCTTAAGTTGTTTTATCGCTAGCAATGAAAAGAAAGAAAGTAGAGAAATGAATGGAAATGCAGAAAGAAAACATGGGAACGGCCGCGTATTTCATCGTTTCTCTCTTTTGATGTTGTAAAACGCAAATCATTAATCACAAATCGATAGGGTTAAAATCTCTAGGCTACTTTTTCAAATCATTTTAGTGAACTTGTAATGACAGAGTCTAAGGCAAAAGGATTCAAGTTTTAATTGTAAATAAAGAAAAAGTAACAAATAAAACTCAAGTGAGCAGAAAAATAATACTTAGCTCATTGGTGTTGTCGTCCTACTATTTTTGCAATAAAATAAATAGTATAAATTGAGGCTCAGCCCACACCACACCACACCACATCATATACTAACTCATTCACTCACACGCTCACTCACTCATTTGTTCACAATGTGAATGCCATGTGATATATCAACATTAAGCGTTCTGAATCCTTGGTCATTTTTGGTCTTTATGTCGTATTTTATTTTCACATTTCAACTATTATTTTAATGTATATGAACGAACGCACAAAGACAAGCACACACACACACACACACACACACACACACACACGCATACACAAAGACAGTTATTAAAGGCGACAAACACATTTACAACGTGCGAATGCAATCATTTTACGATTTATATATATGACAGGATAAATGGACGCCCTACAGAGAGTGTGAGTAAGAGATAGAGGAGACAAGCAAAAGGTAGGGACAAAATGGCATATTCTGTTGTCAGTGTGTGTGGCGAGGCTCCATCGCAAGAACTCAACTTGAATCGAGTTAAGTTGAGAGCCTTCAGCCTTGAGGCCGACGCGCCATTTTCATATTCAAACAAAAGACCACACATAAGTGTAAATGAATGTAGAAATGTATTGTATATTTGTTTGTAAGTGCGTGCGTGTGTGCTTGCGTATATTTTGCAAGGACAAAACGCACAAAAATAAAAATGGCAAAACATTGAGACTTTCTCATATCATCATCACCATCATCATCACCATCATCATCACCATCATCATCGTCATCATCATCACCACTATACGAGGACATTGAATACGCATAGCGCGAAGTACAATAAATGTATAAATTTGTGTGAGGGTAAAAGTTTTGGTCAAAGAGAAGGAAAGGGGAAATGCTGAGGGACTCACCGGAAAACATCATCTTCTTAATCTTAATTGCGGCACATTAGCACAATAAACCAAACGAATGGCCAAACATTATCATAAATAATAAAAGACCAACACAAAACCCAATACTCGTACTATGTATTATACATTTGGCAGAGTGAGTTGAGGAGTCCTTTACCATTATTGTGCAACGCCTGCCTGCTGTGTTGTTGATGATATTAAGAAGGAGAATGAGAAGGAGGCTACAAAACATACCTTCATTGAGTTTGGTTTCTTATTATGATCTTTTTTTTTTCTCTTTTTTATTATTGTTGTAATATTAGTATTTCTACCAGCTGCCAACATGTGTCAAATTAAAGAACATTCAACCTTGTTGTCCCTGCTGATTTTCCTTTCTTTCCTGTCTCTGCCATTTCTGCTTTCTTTTCACATTTACTATTTGCTTAAATATTAATAATGTAATATTTTTCTATATTGCGGAAGGAAGCAATCGCAATAGACATTTAGTGGATATTACTAATGCATTTTTGCATAACTTATGTTGCATCAATACTCTGAGATTTTACTGCTTTGTTAAATTCATTTATGAATTCTCCCTTCTCTCTATCACATATTCTCTGCAGGTCATAATGTCACAATTAATTTGGTCAATATTTAACCAAAGGGGAATAAATACTATTATCCATTGAAATATACTTACACACACACACACACACACACACACACATACACACACACATACATATGTATATATGTATGTGTGTATTGTCACATATCTGAGTTATTAATATCTGTTTCCGTTTTGTGGTATTTGAAGTGAAATAGTTTCAGCAGAAAACATTTCTGTTATTTAATATATTTGATTATACAATATTTATACATACGATATTCTTCTTACGATTATCGATAAATATTTCCATATTTCTTTTAATGGCTTTAATATTACTGCTATATAGAAATCTCATCTCACAAAACTTTTTAAGGGTGGTAAAGTCTACATTGTCTTCCTTTAACTAAATGGAATTTTTGCATAGTCAAATAATGCAAAAAAGAAAAATTATGATTTCTAAATGACATCATAATGATGACATTTTGTATGTGAAATTAATTATACCTCAACTTTTGAAAAAATGATAAAAGAGAAGGTCAATCTAGTATTGCTTAGTGTCCTTAGACTAACTCAGAATAATGGTGAGTAGGCATCCTTTTTGGTATATTGAATATTTGAGAGAATATAATTTGTTGTTTTTATTATTATGCAAAACGCAAAGTTGTCGCATTTTTAATGCTTTCTGAACAAAATTTCTATTTCCAACATTTTTAAGTATTTTCCTAACATTTTTAAATAACAAGAAGATTATGAAGAATGAAACTGTATTAACATCTTTCATGTATTCAAATTAGAATTCAATATACAATATTTATATACATATAAGGAGCATCAAGGAATTGATAAATTGTTAAATATTGATGAATGCAAATGTCCCACATTAAGGAGAACAGACACTAAACATTTTCTTTTTGAGGACACAATACATTACATTGACGTGGAGAGTTGATGTGATGAAGCTCCACTTTTAAAGTCACTGGTCATAAAATGAATCAAGTCACCGAAAAATACATATCTTTGTAGTCTTTGTGTTGAAACCTATGATGATCTCCTTTGCATGGAACAGTTTAATAAGCAATATAGTCATGACATAAATGAAGTAACTGCAGAATATCTCTGTGATCTCGATCACTTTTGCATGACCGACATCAGAACAGTTTGATAAGTTATTGATTTATTTATAAAAAATAAATAAAAATACATTTATCTTTGTTAAGATGTCAACACACAATGTCCACATTGTTTTCAATTTCTCTAGCCTTCGAACTTGACTTGACTGAAGAAGTCAAATGCCAATGTATTGTATTCATTTATGCGTTGCACGTTTCAAACATTCGACATTGAAATTAAAAAACCATTAAATGCCTTCGAAAAAGAGTGTTTTTTATTTCTAAGTTGAAGCTATAAAAAAGTGACTGACGTTTTTACGTTTTCTCAATAGTGCAAAAAAAATAAATAAAAAGAAAAAAGTGGAATGAAAAATAGAAAACAATTATTTTCCATTTAAAGCATTTAGCATGTAAGAAAGAAGAGCATTTTGACTTTAATATTCCATTTAACTTATTATTCAATACCATGACTAGTTTCCAGACAAATCATAAGGAAAATCTAACCGAGAGTTGAACTGATGAATGGACTATTTCTTATAATGCTGATCATATTATCATACATAATTTAAGGACATCCAATGCTTTCTTCTGTGCATAACCTAAATCAAACTAAAGTGCTTAATGTGTAAATTCAACACAAAAGAATTTTTAATTAATATTAACAAAATTTTTTAATAAATTCTAAACGAATTAAAATTATTTATTTAATATTTTTCAAATAAACTAAATTTCTATATGAAATTTCTCATAAACATCATCATAATCCTCATTGTTATTATTATAATTTTTGTTTGTTATTATTATAACATTGTTTTGTTTGGCAACTTTTGCTTTCTCAAGTTTAGTTTGCCTCTTGTGCTTTTGAAATATTTAATTGCTGGCATACAATAAGTCGAGTAAATCTCTAAAGTATTAGTAAAAGTTTAATCATAGATTAACATAAGCATTTCCAATTTTCATTTTTGGCATTTCGAATTCAAAGAACAGAAAGATATAATGATGATGATGATGATGATGATAATAAAGCTTTTGACGATTTGTCTGTTTCTATTCTTCAACAAATATCTAAATACTATACGAGTATAGTAAGTGTATCCATGTTCAACCGTAGGGAAATTGCAGAAATAATATTATTAATGAAGCTTTGTGCAGAAATGCAAATATACTCGTATATGAAATGATAAAGCGAAAATAATTGCATAATAAGTTTAATTAATGTAAAGAAGAAGAAGAAGAGCATTTCTCTTCAGCTACCCGCACTTCTAATCAATTCAACTCAACTCAACTCAATGCAACTTCACTCCACTCCACTCCACTCCACCCAACTCAACATAATTTTGATCAAATCATAGTTTATTCATTATTTGTTTAATTATGAATTGAGTTTATACAACAACGAGTATTTTCTGTCTGCATATGCAATTTGAACTAAGTTCATTCTATTTTATCATATTCGTATGTATCTACATATTTACTTATGTAACGTTTGGGTATTTTTGCATCTATAATAACAGTCAGTTTGCAGTCTTTCAGTCTCTTACGATTTCTCTAAACTAAACTAAATCACAAAGGAAATTGCAAATTAAAATGAGCGGAAATTTATCGACAAAAACTAATTAGCTTTGCGTCTTTTGGGCATAACAAGAAGAACGAACGAATATACAAAACAAGAACAAGAACAACAACAAAATCGATTAATGTGAATTCAATTTTATTGTATGCTAAATTTTTCCAACTTAAACTTGCTTCAAAATCCCATATTGTCATGCCTATCCTTCATCATCATTTGATTTTTACAGAGGGTTTAATTACCAAAAAATAAACTAAAAATCAAAGAAAAATCCCAAAAAAAAAAAAAAACAAAACATAAAGACAAACAACAACAAATTTGATAAACTTATTCTGTTCTGTGTTGTGTCCTGTGTTTCTTTACTCAATTATTTTCCTTTTTAGATCCTTTTTCTCTCTTTTTCTTCAACATCATCATTTCAATCAATCAACAACATCAAATGACCACAAATTTAAATAACACATTACCAAAACCACTATGCATTCACCCATCTACCATTTCGATCTTATTGCGTTGTTGTCTTTGTATTTGTTTTTGTTTTTGTTCTTGTCGCTATCCTCAGTTGTGTACACTGATTATTTCAACCAAAAGATTTAATACCGTCTTGGCCATATAAATCAATCGTCCGCAAAATTTCAATTCAAGCAAACTAAACCAAAGCAAACCAAACGAAACCAAAGCAAAGTGAAGCAAAGCACGCACCCTGCCAAGCGAACTAAACATGCTAATTTAATTCTCATTCCAATATTTGCAAATTTTCCTCTTTGTTCATCTAGTACTTGTAGTATTGTATGCGTATGTAGATACTCTTATCCTGGTACACAGTACTACTTACTACCCAAATCAAGTTGATTGATAGACAGTTATTTGTTAATGCGCGTATGTGTATGGAAATGTCCGCTAAGGTGGCAAAGAGTTTGCTGCTTCTCTTCAATCCTGTCAACTAACATTGTATGCAAATATATATTTTTGCAAGTAAATTTCCTTTGAATCTTCATTTGGATTAATCACATTATAAAGAAAATAAATTCCATTCAATTCTTGGAAACTTCAACGTAAAGAATTGAGAGATATTCCTCCTAAAGAAATAATATAATACTTTGGTCATTTTGTATGGGAAATTGTTAAGCTTCATTTCAGTGTGTTTAATTATATCAATATACACATAATATATACTATATATGTACATTGGTTGAGGACAAAATATGCGACCTTTTTTAGTACAAATTCACCATTATTCAATCAGTTTAAATTTTCTGGGATTTCTCATTAAAAAACTACGACAATTAATTCTCACATGCTTCTCTTAAAGTCAATTTTATGCGGTCTGATAATCTGATGGTGCCATGTCAGCTATGTAATGGATGCATCAAAATTTACCAACCAAGATCTTTCAATTATTAAAGGATCATAAAAGTACCTTTTCTGTTGATCAATTCCTCCCTAATTTTTAAAATGCTTGCTTCAAGCGCTTTAATTGTTGGCAGTAGACATTCAAATCAATCATTTGGTCAAAAGATAGTAGCTCATGAAGGATACAATTTACAAAACAATTTATACCAATGATTAACTAATTCGACACTTCAAAGTCAAGTGAACAGAAAGGGGCAGCGTATTTTTCCGTCAACCTAATATTTGTCCAGTCATATTTCTTATTGATTTGTTTAGTTTTGATGCTCTAACTTTAAAACTGGAAAATTTTCTTAAACTTAATAAAAATTTCAAGACTTGTGAGAATCTCAGAATTTCAGAGAAGCTTCGAATCTCAGATTAACTATGAAAATAAGGAGATATTTTCATATATTTTTAATTTCATAAAACATTACTTTATTTAATAAGGAAAACTGTAAGTTTTACCATTAGGCATTCCTAACATAAATTGCCAAAAGGCTTTTTAATCTAATCCATAATTTAAGCATGTGGAAACTTTAATCTTAAATAATTGGCAAAAAAAAAAAAACAGCAACAATATTTAAATACTAATAGTTCGTTCATCAGTAAGCAAAACAATGAATGATGATTTTTGAAAAATTTTAAGTTTACAAGCCTTAGGCAGACTCCTGAAAATCGGTTTATCAATTGTTAGTCTGTCAGTCGCAGACTGAATTGAGTGAGATAAAACTCAAATAAACATAAAAATGAAGGAAAAGGTTATTTTAAAAATTTTTTTTTTTTTTTTATAATTATAGCCAGACTTATTCAAACACACACACACACACACACGCACACAAATTCGCCTAAATAAAAGGACTTAATAGTGTAAAGAAAAATTGCACATCATCACAATAGTTTAGCCAACTCATGTTAAGCATAATGAAATGGGCGCGTCTTACCTAATGTTTAGATCATAATTCACATAATCATCATTATCGTTAACAACACCAACAACATGGGTAACAAATACAAATACAACAAGAACAAGAACAACAATAACAATAACAAATTATATTTTCCAACAAACCACAATTTCAACAATTTCTACTTAATATGAAGTTGTGTATAGTGTGGAGGTTGCATAAAAGCATGATAAGCAGCTTTGTACTATAATATGTATTTTCCTTTCCCAAATCAAACTATAGACACTCATTTAAACATATACACATGCGTATATGTATTTATATATATGTATATAGATACACAAACATATACCACCTATCTGTACCCATATACTTTCCTTATTTTAACCATTAAGCCATTGACACACTGGGGAGCATTTAACGAAAGCAAATCATTACAGTTGAAACTTAGGAAAAAAGCGCCAAAGCGAAACAGATTTGTATTTGTTACGAAATCAAAAAACGTGAAATCCAAAACCAATACCAAAACCAACACCACCAAAAGCATGACATGAACGTATCCTTAAAGCTTTCCATGGATACTTGGATACTACACTACTACCCTCCATCATTATCATCATCATCATCATCATCATCATCATCATCATATGTAAACCGTGTGTCTGCAAATTGTCAATCCTCATTGAGAATTGGAATTGTGTTTGATGACTTGATGGCGTTGGCGGGCAGCCCTTTTCTTTTACTTTTTTTTTTTGCACCCGCAGGACATGGAATTGACAGTAAAAATAAAAAAAAAAAAAAAAAGAGAAAAAAAAAACAAAATAGGATGAATTTGTATTACGTGCTGTTAAATAGGATTGACAAACGGGCAAATATCCTGATACAATTCCATACCAATGCCAGACTGGTTTCAGCAAGGAGGAGGAATGAGTATGAAAAAAATAAACCAAATCACAACTGTATAAATTTTTGCAATATCATCAACTATAAATTATATGGAAACACACACTCTCTCTCTCACACACACACAACACACACACACACACACACACATACATACATACAGGCGACAGGATGATAAAGCAGAAAGAAAGGCGAGGGATCAGGAACAACAGGAGCTGATCAAGAAAATCGAAATGGGAGAGTACGTGGCGTGATAATGGTTACTTGTGGACATTTTAAAATATTTGAATCGTTCCAGTTCCACCAGGCTTAGTGTTGTTGATGGTGGTTGATTTAGACTTGGGATTCATTCATTTATACCTCACCATCATGTTCTAGGTGTGTTAGAAGAAATAAACAATAAAATAAAAAAAGGACAAAATGAAATGAAATAAACTAAAGTGAAGTGAACTGAACTGAAGTGAAGTAAAGTAAAGTGAAGTGTCCTTTCCTTCTCCTATTTTACCATTATTTTTATTTTTTTATTTTTTTTTTTTGCAAGAACTTGTCAGTAAGGTAAATGGCATGTTTTGCAATGATGTGGCACTTTTGTTAACCCAATACAATATTTCCAGGCTTATTTCATTGACTGTCATCGTTGTCGTTAAGGGGGGTTGAGGGCCAAAGAATTCTAAGCCCAAGACTAAACATTGAACAACTGTACAATGCAGATAGTGTTTGAATGAATTTGTATCTACGAGTATTTGTGCATGACAATGCCGCATAAAATCAAATACCAACAACAGCAACAACAGCAACAACAACAACAACAACAACAACAACAGGAATCAACTAAGGAAATTGCTAAAGAGAATGACGATGACGATGACAAGGACCAGTGTCCCTTACTCATAGTAGTAGACACACATAAAACTCAATTTGAAAATTATACAAAACACTTTCATATTGTCGAGAACTCAAGAACTTTGTGTGTTTGTTCATGTCTTCCTACACCTACAAACGAATAAAAATACAATCCAATCAGAAAAAAAGTCTTTACTTGTACTTTGGTATAATATGCATTTTTAAGTTTTATGTAGTGTAAGTCAGTTATGACTCTGTTCGCCCACATTGTCAGTTGGGATGAGTTGCAAACTGAGGAAATAATATACAATATCTTTTTGCGACATTGAACTTTTCTTGAAATAAACTTGAAAATTTTTAATGAATTTTTCTTTAGTTGTACTTTAGTTGGGTATTCCCATGTGTGTGTGTATGTGTGTGTGTGGGTGGAAACTAAAACTCAAATATTGCAACTTCAACAGACTTCACTTTTAACTTAGACATTGGTGAACATTTTTGTTTTTTCTTTAGCAGACTTCATTTGGTTCAGTAGTCGTCTCCTCTTTTTATTTTCCTTTTTTTTTTTTTAATTCCTTTCACTCATTCATTCATTCTCTGTATTATATTTATCTATTTGTTTCAGTATTTCTTTCATTTTTAGTGTTTGTTCTTGTTGATGGTTTTTATCTTGTTTTCACTCATTTCTATGCACTTCCTTTTGTCAACTTGTTGTTTTCATAAACATTTTGTAAAAGTTTGCATTTCCTGTACATTCTTCTACATCTTCTTCTACTTTTTCTTTATATTTTACAGCAGCAACTTCCGTTTCCGTTCAAGAAATAATCTTTATTTTGTTTTTTTTTTTTTATTTTTGCTTGATTTCTAAATAAAAATGAAACTTTTTCTTTCATTTTTATTACTTTATTTTTGATTTCTTTGCTCAGTTTCATTTTTAAGGCCATTTGCCCCAACAATTGAAGAAACTTTTGTTCTTCATTTGGTTTCATGTTTTGTTGGGATTTTTACTTATACATAATACTTTTTAATACACTTCACAATCATGGAAAATCTGGCCTCACTTGTATCTGATGTTTGTAATTCATAGCGCCATCCACATATTGTAGACTATATTGGCATGATCAGCATCGATCTCTCGACCCACGATTTATGTGGCAGAATTTTGTACATTTAATGGAAAAAAACATTAAAAAAATCTTATAACAAGTGCATATAAGCTTCGGTGAGATTAAACTTTCGTTTCAATTCTATTACATTTTTAACATGCTTTATTTGTTTCTGAAACATACAGAATTTTTCATAAGAAATCGTAATAAAATAATAAATCTATAAAACTTTTTTTGAATGAATTTATTCCAATTTCAAAGTCATAATCTTCCAGTGCTGCTCAATTGATGTCAAACTTCATTGCTTCGTTGCTGTCACAATTGATTTGCTTTTGTCCTTCTTTCGTTCGTTCTTTCGTTCGTTCGTTCGTTCCTCCAACAAAGAGGATGTTGATGATGTCGACAACAACAACAACAACAACGACGATGAAGACGATAACAACATGTTACATCAATAAAAAAAAATTATTTTTCTCAATTTTGTTATAACAAAAAAAAAAATTTGTTAAAAACAATTCGTTATGCTCGCTAATGGACTGACGACTGAATACCTTTCTTGCCTGTCTGAGTCGTCTCCTCCATCGCAAAATGAAATGTAGTGAAACACACCTTTGCCCCAGAATAACATAACATCCCCTGCGTAGCACTCAACACTATGAAAATGAGACCCTTAACACACCTCGCTCGCTATAATTAATTTCATTTGACTTTTATGTGCCTCTCGATCGCAATTCGACGCCTGCTTACTTCACTCACTCACTCACTTACTAACATTTTTGTCCTCCGTCCTGCGTCTTATCTCACGCCACTCACTCATTAAGGTGAGGTGGTGGTAGTGGTAGTGCACGCTGTCAGATTGAGGCTGGCTGGCATACCAAATCAACTCACTCACTCACTCATTTCCTGTGAACTCCCTCCTTTTACCATGTTTGGGGCAAAGAAATATCAAATTCCCGACGCGACTTCATTTGACTTTTAATGTGTCATTTTCCAACTCCTCCCAAGCAAGGATAATGCGTTCAAAAGGGAGGCAGGCATATAATAGTAATGCAAATGGATTGTCAGGCAGACAGACAGTCATACATTTTGATTCATTTCGTTGTTTCTCTTTTGCTTACATTCAACATGCGTCTTGCATTACGAGTAACAGTGCAACATATTGTGGTATCAATGTCGTCACTCACGTGGCATAGCTGCATGTATTGACTTTATTTTTGGGGTTGTTTGAACTTTGAATTCATTTGTTTGTTGTTTGTCGCCACATGCAACGGCAATTTGTTCTCATTTAGTTTGAACGCTCATTTCAAATGTTATGGTTTTAGAGTTTTTTTGGTTCAGTTCAGCGTTGCATGAACTCAAATGTTGATAGTACACAATATTTCAAGCCAAAATTTGGTTTGTTTTTTTTTTTTAGTTCAAAGTTCGTTGCGCTTCATAAATGTCATATGAGTTGTACATTTCAATTAATTACCAAAATATTTTTTCTTTTCTCGTTCCAAGAACTGAAGTTGCGTGTTTAAGTTTGATGAATGTGGCGCAACGTTTTGTTTAAATGATAAACATTTGTTTTATGAGTTATTTAATGAGTATGCAGGCAGCAACAACAAGGATTTCCTTCACTTTTTTTTTTTTTATTGTAAATATAATATTATATTTCGTGTCCTTATTAAAGAATTGCCACAGCACAGCAACAACAATTCATAGAGGAGATTGAAGATTATATTCTTAGTATTGTATTGTACCTTCAAACTACTGAGTAAAAAAATTGCGTTTGCATATCGCACGCTGTGATTTATTGTTGCTGTCGGGGTATAAAAGTCTGAAAATCAAATCGAAATGAAACCCAAATGAAATCAAACTTTGGTACTTTTCAAATTTATAGATGGAGAAATACAAATTCATAATCATAATCACCAGGGGGTCGTTGCAATGAAACAGAAAATGATCCTAGAATGATGCCAAAACTCAATTTATGCCATAAATCTTAATAAGCGAGTCAAAAAAAAAAAACAAAAACAGAAAGTACTAAAGTAAACAATGAAAGTAAAAATAGATGATAAATTTTGTTGTGTATATTCAAATCGAACACACGTCCTTTATCAACAAACAACATAAAAGAAATGAGTGCAGAGGGACTTTTCTTTTTTATTTTAAATTTGATTATAAGCAAAGAGTAACAACAAATTGTTGCTGTTTACAAAGCGAATGATGAATACATATTTGTATTTACCAACGAATGAGCTTCACTTTGAACTTGAATCATACGCGTATATGCAAAAACACGTCAACCACCCGCGGTTCAATTGTCAGGGATTAGTCATCCTTCCGCCACCAGGAATTTGAAGGGTGCTCAAGCATGCCACATAAGCACATCAACTTTATATGATTTTATTAAAAATCAAAAAAAAAACAAAAAAACATCCTTAAGGCTCAAAATTATGCTTCACAAAATTCATATAGAATGCAACCCTTTAAAAATTTGTTATACCACATACAAGTTGACTCGTCTTCTCGTCTCGTCTCGTCTCGTCTCGTCTTTAGCAGTTTGAATTCAATTTTCATTGTTTATCAATTTTCTGCTCATTTTCAATCATCATCGTTCGTTCGTTCGTTGGTTAGTTCCATAAGATATTCACGGCGGCATCATTTGTAATTAAATTTGGAACGCTGCCAGTAATAGATAAATCATGTCGTAATGTTCTTGTTGATACTTATGACAATGCAGTTGATGATGATGATGATGAAGATGTTGATGATTATGATAATGATGATGTTGTTACTGGTAAGGACAACGATGTAGTTATTGATGTTCATAATGTTGTTTTCTGTTTTGTCTGCTGGGTTGACAGACAAAAAAGGGGTATGGAGTTTGTGTTGCTTTGTCGCGTCGTGATGGCGAAAATTTATATTCACTTGGTTTGATTTTATGTTTGGTTATTCACACATTCATACAAACACACACATACACACACACACTCACACACACACGTAAACAAAGAGATATGTGGCAGAAGCAACAGAAGCAACAGAAGCAAGTAAAGCAGCCCCAATGCTGCATTTTGAATATCATGTTGCAGACTCTCTTATCTTTGCTTTTATTGAATTAAAACAAAAGTATTTGCAAGAACTGAAAGAATCTCAAACCAAGAGAAAGGGGTAAAAATGTCAGAGGAGTGCGAGTTGTAATTTTATTGTCTAGAAAATCTTTTGAGTAAATGCATGATAAAGTTTTTGGCTTCCGCTGAGTGCGCTGAGTTTGATTTTTTTTTTCTTTTTCTTCTTGTTTGGCTTTACTACAATAAGTTCTATTTATTGAAAAAAAAAAATAAAATTATTAAAAAGAAATTTTATACTGGCGTACAAATGTTTTCAAAATTTGTTACTGAAATGAAATGTAAATGGAACAAATCAATGTTTCGTGGAATCGTATTTTAGAATAAGGTTTAGACTTCGAGGTTCCCGTGACAAATGGAGGTTTTTCTGAACTAAGGTCTATGGGTGAACCTACTCCTTAGATTAGATTAGAATTAAGAGTGACAAATGGGGAGTGATTTTATATTCATTATAAAACAGAAACTTATATTCAAATGATTTTTTTTTTCTATATTTTTTTTTTTAATTTTGTTTTCCATTTTCAAAACTCTGAAGATTATAATTTCTCCATTTATTGAAATTATGATTTTCAATTAAATTTTAATATTCAATGCGCACCACTGTGCAAGCAACCAACTTTGACTTTGAAAGAAAATAAAATTATTATTATAACCTAAGAAATTATAAGAAATGATGTTATGCTACCCAAAAATAATATAATATTTTACCCACGCAGACACATAAATCTAGACGATATTCGCTTTCGTATAGACACGCCTATACCCCTAATGGTTTACTCAACCCTCCTTTTCCATATTGAAATCAAAATATTATAGTAGATACACACACACACACACACACACACACACACACATAAGTTCAAGAATCTGACAACAAGTAAACTGATTTAAATTTATGAGAAACTGATTATTTTCCCTAGTCAATGTGGGCATGCGGCCAAGGAAAATACTTAAGTATGTAAAAAAATTCAGACTATAATATCATTAACGCGTCTGTTGCCAAAAACGCATAAATACTCATCCTAAATATGTGAACATTTAACAAACAACAATCGGAGAGATACTACATATTTTCATATACAAAAACGAAGGGACAAAGCCAAATGGAGATATGTTTGTAGAGAGACGGTGAAAGATAGTTGAAATAGAGAACCAGAGGCACGTGACTGGCAAACGTCGTCGCTTAAGATAACAAATGCAATCCACAAGATATACTCGTAGATACTTCATGAATATATACGTACACTCCTATATGACCAAGAACTCGGAGTCAGTAAAGACCAGCCACCATTAGAGGACTGACTCTACACGTAGACGCAGCATCTCGACATGGATATTGAATTTTATTGAAAGGTCAAACAAATTATAGCTAAACATTCGTAGGAATAGCAACAAAAATAAAACAATTGTAGATGAGGTTAGTCAGTAAAGTGGTAAAGAAGTGTCTGATGGTAAAAAATGAAAACAGAAAACCACTCGACAGACTCAAGTTAGCCGCGGTACTTCATTAGACGCGTGGCCGAACGTTGGCGACCATCCGCGACAGTTGTTGCATGAAAATAACAGAACAGAACAGAATAGAATAGAACAGAACGAAACGAAAATGATGACCTCGCGACGCGTTCTACTACAAAAAAAAAAAAAAGAAAAGAAGGAAAAATAAATATTCCAAGTCCTTGTGCAATATGAAGCAACCCTTTTGCTTAGTCCCTCAAGCTGTTGCTCAGCAGGCACATGATGGAATCATTTATTGTGTGTACATTGCTTGTCATCCTCCTTCTTCTTTAATCTGCTTCTCATACTCTCACTCGCAGTTCACGATTGCAAATTTGAAATTGATATTCGCATGGCTGGAAAAACAAAATGTCGAGTTTTCAGCCTTGTAGTGTAGGCTGAAGACCACCCAATACATTTCTTAGTATTTTATGATTTTTTTTTTTTTTTTGGGTTTTTTTCTTCCTATTTTTATTTCGTTTTCATTTTGCCCCGTTTCTTTGTCATTTTTGTAGACTTTTGTTGCTCCTTCACTTCTGTACACTTTTGGTTTGACCATGATTTATTGAATTGCATAAACAGAAATGGCAGCAAAGCAATCATGTCGCGTGACTCCCAACCCTGCTACATTTGGGACCCAACTACAAAGATTGCTGGTACATACTTCGGCTAGAATAAAAGTCAGCTTTCAACTCAATTGCTTCACAAGTCGTTAGTTTGTGGCAGCTCAGCGGCCCATTGGCCTCAGTCCAGTTAACTGCTTTAGTTCCTTAGCCATCTCCATCACCATCTCCATCACCATCAACAACACCATTTCCCAATCCCTGTTCTTGTCGAACATAGCCACTGAAATTTGTGTTCATGTTTAAGTTAAAGCAGCCGCAACACCATTGACGCCACCATCTTGAGGTACAGAAATAATAGTAGCAAGAGAGAGGTGTCTGTGGCGAATTGGCATAAATCACAAATAGATGCCTTTTACTTTTGTTTCACTGTTCACTGTCTTTCTATACTAACCAGTAGTCTTTCTTTTTCTCTTAGCATTTCCCAAATGGCGCCTTCTTTGTTTCCTTGACTGTTACTCAAGTTTTGTATTGTACTCGTACTCGTACTAGTATACTATGTTGATGATGAGGGGGCTAAGGCTAAATAACTAAAGGACGAGTTTGGGTTCTTAGCTTGGTTTCTTGTGCTGGGCATATCCTTTTTGTGTTTCGCTTGAATGAGGTCGAAATGGCGCAAAAATAATGTTCAAAGTTCCTTTTAACAATTTTTTTTTCTTTCTTTTCTTAACACAAAAGCACAACCAAGAAATGCTAAAAGAATAACTGCGCGTTGCATTCAATGAAAAAGACAACACAGAAATAGACACACGGGTGAAAGAGAAGCTACAGAATTTATGTTATAAAAGATTCGCGTTTTAGTTTTACAACTCATACCCTTTAGGATTTAGTTCTTTTTGTACTTTGTACTTCCGTCATTCGGTTGTTCGTTCATTCGTTCGTCGCTTGCCGAAGTTATGTGACTTTGGGGAATTCCCTTGAATGCCTTCGTCCTCCTTTAGTCCTTTTGCCAACCCATCACCATGACCATTGAGAAGTCTTTGACTTTACAATTGTATGATGCCTTTGACTTTAGAACTTTCAATGCGTTTATGTTGTTGTTGTTGTGTTTGTTGTAGATGTTGATGTTGTTGCTATTCTCAAGCTTGTTCTTCATGTTATTCTTGTTGTGGTTGTTACTCTACACCACATCCTTGTTATACTTACTATTGATAGTGAAAACTTGTCGAGATTCAACATGAAAAAAAAAGAAAAATATTGTATAAGGAAGAAAACTTGCGGTGGCTAATGTTGCGGAATATTTTCTTCTTAGATGTTATATGAAGTTGTTCAACATGAAAGCATAAAAAAGAAATTGTAAAAATAAACATAAATAAAGGAAGAAAAGAAAAAAGAAAACAACATAAAGAAGTTGTAAATTATGTTGTTTGTTTTATATTGTGGTTTGGGGCATGTCCAAAAGGATTATTATATGATGATCCTGGTACTTCTGCCTGAAACTACGCCAATGTGGCGTCAGTGATAAACACCAGTTTTTTGATGCTTTTGGGGCAACAACACAAATTTGACTTCAACGCAACGCAACGCAAAGCAATGTAATTTTTAAAAAGTTAATTTTTATGCAAATGAATTCATTATCTAACAATGAATCTCGTAACACAAAAGTCCAAAGAAATTACCTCAATTAGCTCAAATCAGAAAACGACAGAACAATGAAAATAAAGACTCAGAGAAATTTGAGATGAAAATGTAAATGGGTAGATGAAGATGAAGGATAAACTTTCTCAAACAACTGAGGAGAGAAAAAACAAAAGATCAAGAATAGTAACACAATTTTGATTACAATAAAAGCTTTAATCTAAAATGAGTTAAACGCCAGGATATCCACCCCCACCATCAACAAGCATAGGCGGAAGCCACAGCAAGCTGTTCCCGACAAAACGCTCTCAATGGAAGATACAAAAACACAAAAAGAGAAAAGAAAAATTAAGGCTAAATTAGAAAACAAAAGATGTCTCGCTCGCGAAGGTCATAAACAAAGGAAAGTATAAAATCAAAATTCGCTTTTTACGTGGCGAACAGGATGTTGATCTCTTCTCTGCTCTCCTCTTCATTAATTTCAAGAGTCTGCCATTTACTGTTTCAATGTTGATAAAGCAAAGCAAGCGAAGCAAGCGGACCTAGCGAACGAGTCAAATGAATCAAAACAAGGAAAAATACTACTACAACTTTGTTGGTTTTAATGCTCATTCTCATTCTCCTTGTCCTTGTCCCAATAACATTGTGTCGTCCTTGTTGGTGAGCAGCACCACCAGGCACGCAACAACTCAATTAAGCCGCTTTAATTGGTCTAATTAATTTGCGCTCAAACGCACTTCAACTCTAAACGACAACGATGTGGATGATGAAGGCGACGACTAAGATATCGGAGGGAACCTTCGTCCTTTTCAGTTATTTTTTTTTTTTTTTTTTTTTTGTTTCTTCCCTTTGTAACTTTTTAGATACTTTTGTAAAATATGCAATAAGCCACAGATTCCATCTTCTAGATTTTACTTTAATTTTTTTTTATTATTTTGATTCATCCAAGTTTCCTCATCTCTTGACAGTAATTAAGCAGAAACACTCGACGTGCTTTGTCGTCATTGTCGCCTTTTGGATTTCGATTGAAATGAATTCGTGAGTTACAAGCGAAGGGCTTAACTCAAATGTCGTCATCATCATCAGCACGAGCACCACCAGCAGCATCAGCATCAGCAGCATTAGAATCATCAACATCACGGCAACAGTCGCAGATTTTTCAGAATTGAAGTGATGCGTTTAATGAGCGACACGTGACACGCGACAAAGTACGACTAAATTTCGATGATGTCGATGATGGAACAAGAATCCAAGCCACGCGCTCATTTAGCTCTTCTTCTATACCCAAATTGCTGCTTCACGCGTTTGTCATTAGTGAGTGGCGTGTTTCATTTGAATCTTGAATTTTATAATTTCACTTTTTTGTTTTTTATTTCTTCAATGTGCCACATATTTCAATTTCATTTCAATTAATAAACAAATAGAGAAGGAAAAAAAATTAAGTAAAATCTCTATAAATTTTTATTTATTTGAGCTTATGGAGATGTTTACACATTTGGGTGTCCTTTGACATTTTTATTAACACTCAAGGTATCATTAATATTAATTTTCAGACAAAAACACAAACATGCAGAGGGGACTGAGGTACTTTATAAAACTTGACTGTAATGCCGTCATGTATTTGATATAAATTTCTATTTGGCAAAAGCAACTCTCAAATCTCAGTAGACATACGTAGATAGGAAATAAAAAGAAAAATCATGCATAGAAGAAAGTTTGCAATAGCATAAGCGACTAAATTCATTCAAAAAAAAAAAAAAACAAGAAATTTTAAAGCTTTAAAATATTTTTAAATAAATAGGAATATAATTTTACAACATTTTTGAAACAGAACCAAGCTGAAATTGGATGGATCCATAGGCATGTGTTGTCAAACATTTTGCTCATTTGCTTTTTGAGCATGGGAATGGAAACATTTCTTGCGAACAAGTAAACTGTTTTATGAAGAGTGATAAAGAGAAATTTATGTAAAATTTGTCAAACATGTTTGCCATCTGTGGCCTACTTTAGTATGCCGCTTAAAAGTTCATTTCATTTAATACTCTATATGATATTGACTTTGACTCAATTAATTTTCTATATAACAAGAGTTTGTAATTTTTGTATTATTATTAATCTGTATGTCTGCTTGTCTGTCTGACTGACTTTCAATTTGTTGTATGCTACACCAACCAACAGTAACAACAATAATGGTAAATATTTTAATTTATTTATTAGTTTTACTGTTTCTTTTATTATCTCCGCAAACCATTTAAAAACACATGAATATGCAACACAGTTAAATGATGCACATACTACAACACCATAACAACAACAGTAAAGGGAAATACTAAAAGCATACAAATATTCTTCATAAGGGAAAATATTATATGAGTCTACTGTAATGGTTAGGGAGAGAAATCCAAGCAGGAAACAACACATTTACAATAAAAATTCATTACGCAATTGCAACTAAAAAGCGGAAAAGAAAATGCTATAAATTTTCACCCAAAAACGCAAAAAGGATACACCACACCACACAACACAACACAACATACAAAGGATGGAATTGTACTTAGTTTATGTGTGTGTTTGCATGACAGTGTATGGATGAAGAAAGGACATGAAGAATTATTGCATCAGCAGACAGCAGACGGCAAACGGCGAATACGAAATGCTGTCCACCTACTTAAAATTAATTTCGGCTAACAGAAAGCAAAAAACAACAACAACAACAAGAACAAACGAGACAAACACAATTCTAATACTATAACAAATGCTAGACTTTGACACAACAAAAAAAACAACAACAACAACAACAACAGCAACATCAACAAAAGACACAATAACAGCACAATAAGAATAACCAAAACGAACGAACGAGCGCAATGCAATGCAATGAGCTCATACTTAGTATCCCGCGGCGCATGAGAAGACTTAACATTGTATAGTATGAGGCACAAAGGGATGATGAAATGCAACATGAAGCAGAGTGTTGCAATATTAAAAGCACCTAAAACATGACGCAACTGAATGAATGCGATTTAAGTTATCGGAACCTAGTTGAGGCGATTCAACTTCTCGATTGTCAAAATATTGAAACAAATGAAAAAGCAAAAGCAAACAAGCGCAAATACAAAAGCATAAGTATAGAGAGATCAGGAGTAGAGTCCGTGGTCAAGTCAAGCGGAACTCATGTTCGTTTGTTCGCTTATAATAAAAACCGAAAATTGGAAGTCATTGAAAGCAAGGGAGCAAACATAGCAGTCACAGGTCAGCGTGTGGTCAAAAACACACAGAGTGTGTGTACATATGTCCTGCTTATCCTTGTCTGTAGTGCGTGAGAGTCGGTTTGTCTGTCTGTCTATCTGTCTGTCTGCGAGTTTTTGAGCCCCTTAAATACATATGAGATGTATTCAGTATCATACACATAGATAGATACTTTTGTTTTTGGGATTCCTAATTTTTCTTGTTTTGAAAATTTTTAATGAATGAGCGATGTACACGAGACACAAAGTGATACTCAAACCCAAAATAACAAACGTAATGCAACACAACAACGTAATACATACAGAAGATAATAACACAACGTTCAAATTAGTCACTGAAATCGACAAAGGGTGTATGTGGGGGTGAGATAACATGGAATACTGAATCTCATTTTCATTCTAATTTGAAAACATTTTCACTATTAACAACAAATGAAATGCAGTAGATTGTTGAAATGCGATAATACAAAACATTAATGAATGAACCATACAAAAAGGGGGGAGAGAAAGAGAGAGAGAAGTGCTGCATACTCTTTAGGGGTTCAAATCTATTGGCTATCATTAGCAACAAAATCATTTAATGAAATGACCTATTACTCTTTTATAATATTATTATGACTATATGTTCATGTACTTAGTTAGTTTATGATCCCAAACTTCAGTTGAAAAGTATAAAAAAAAAGGTTAACAGAACAACAGGAAATCTACAAATTTGTAGAGCATTAAAGGTGACCCACTGTTGCTTGAACCAAATCTAATAACTTCATTATTCCATGGCCTTCTTTTTATTCTATATATTCATGGCTATAATTACTTTTTTCTATCATTTTCTTATTACGTTTTCCGTTTTTGTTGTTTGTTGCGAAGTTCGCGAGTGTTCAGTGTTAGCGTTCATAAAACCATTAAATCTTCAACCCTTTTCTGAATACTCACATACTCACAAACCTAAGCAGCACCATATTCATACTCGTATAACCAAAAGAACATTTTTGGCATTTCCGGTGAGCCCTTTTCTTTTGCCATTTCCACACACACACACACACACACACACACACAACATACACACCGATACACAGAACAAAATATGGCGCGCTTCCGCTATATGACCGTCATAAATTTAAGACCAAAAGTTAGAGAAAGAGTTAGAGAAAATATGTGAAATGAAATAAAACAAGCGTTAAGGGGCAACAGGAGCAGCAGCAGCAACAACAACAACAACATAAAGATATTACAATATTATTATTATTATTATTATTATTATTTCGAGCTCATTTGCCACGAAAGAATTATTCAAATCGAAAGCAAAAGTTTATCTACAAAACAATAAAATAGCATAATATGAACATTTCGTGTTACCAGAATTTGAATTTCGCGAAAAATGAAAACACAAAATTTATTGTAAATTGTTTCAGATTCAAAAATAAATTAAATAGAAAATTTAAATAAAATTTCTCATACTTTTCACCCGCATAAGTTATTCAGTCTTTTTATTTCTTTGATTTTAGTTATTCCAAAGACTCCCAAAACTAATCTCTATCACTCTTTCTTAATAGGATTATGGTAATTCAATGTATTCAATATATTAATGCCAAGTACTTAAGTAGTATAATCTTCAAGTGATCAGACTAAAAAAAGCTTTAACTTAAAATCTCTACTTAAGAAATATTTTAGCAAGCGGACACACGGAGGAAATTGGAACACAAGATGAAGGGAAAGCTTTAAAATTCTTTTATCTTTCATAGAGGTTACAAATATCAGACTCAAGGGTCTATAAATTTCTCACCTGCGTGAAGTGCCTTGAAATCTTTTATAATACAAAAAAAAAAAATATTTTGAAAAAATAACGCCATTCAAATGAATTGCTAGAAAATAAAGAAGAAATATGTGAGCTTAAATAAAAAACAAAATTATTAACTAAATAAAAATTGAAATTTCATAAATTCAACCCTAAACAATTTTCATAAATTTTGCAATAAAAGAAAATAAACCTAAAACAGCAAAAGAAAGAAAAAACCAAATTTCATTTAGTTGATTTGAAAAGCGCATATCAATTGAGAGAAAAATAAAAAGGAAACAAGAGTGTGGGAGAATATAGAAAAATCATCTGAAAAGCAAAAGGATTGCACAAAAATATTCGACATCCATGTGAGGAAGAAACTTTGAAGCGTGGCGCGGATAAATTCACTCAAGTTTGACCAACGAAGCCACATGGGGAAAAAGTTGAATATTCAAAAAAAAAAAAAGTAAACATAGAAAAAATGGAGAAAAACCCAAACAAAAATAAATCAAAAAGCGATGCCTGCAAAAAGATGAAAATAAAAAAATTAAACTTAGAACTCAGTTTGAGTTGTAGAGTTGAATGGAGTGGAGGAGAGAAGAGGACAGTAAAGTGTAGTATTGACGACCACAGAACGTTGTATAGCAACAAACTCAGCTCAGATCAAGTGAAATGAGCAACAGCGCAAAAAGTTGAACATATCGAAGCAATTCAATTATTTTTTGCAATAATTTTCAATACACTTAAGTGCAGGACCTCCAAGCACAAAATACAACAACAAAGCATGATGATGCTGGTGGTAAACAAATATGTACAAATAAACACAAACATAGAAACAACACTCACATATTCATATATAATTCCATATTTTCTTTGGTTTTATATGAGTATTGAACACTTGTAGTAGTAGTAGGTGTAGTGAGTGGTAGTAGTATTAGCCTGCCTAATGGATATCACAGATATACGAGTATGATATAAATATGAAGAAATTGCCTGAAACTTTTTTTAAGCGTGGCGTGTGTATGAAATTTACCAAAAAACCCTTTTCTCATTGAGAGAAAACATCAAAGTTTTTGGTTGCTCGTGTGCTGCAAATCGCTTTTCAATTGGATTGAATAGAATTGCTTGATGGAAAAATATTCAAACAGATTGAATGATGCAAATGAGTGATAAGATAAAAAAAATTGAAAAGCAATGGACGAAGAGGGGGTGAGATTGAGATTGGCAGCAAGGCAATGCAAAATTGAAGTTGAAGCAATAAGTAAGTACATTGAACTGTTGCTGTTGCTGATGCTGATGCTAATGTCAATGTGATGATCCATCGACAATGACTTAACATAACTGACATTGACATTTGATATTATCACATAAGTATTCATTTCATAGGGTTTATGGACTTGTGCGCCTTCGTTTTACAAATAATGATGATATCGACTCGACAACATGCACCAGGCAGCAGCCTTTAGAAATTGAATATTGAACAATGAAAATATTAAATAAATTTTAAAGTGTCTTCTATAAGAATAGCAACAGTAAATGCAGTTGCTTTTTATCTTTCTGTTAGATCATCATTTTTTTTTTCTGATTTATATAAAATGTTGTTGAGTGCAACGCAGTTTGTCACGGCTTATCAACATCTTTGGTCGGCACGAGACGCACTTCAAAGATTAAAACAATTTACAGATTGCAACAATGTTGATGTTCAATGTATCTTCTACACCAAAGCAAAACAGAAGAAAAGGATGATGTGATGGATTGAGACTAGAAATTAAAGGGGGAGGGAAACCAAGAGGAGGATTGAAGTCGCTTCAATAATTTTAAACTGCTGAGCCATGCAATTGTGTAACTACAATTGGAAAACACCAACAACAAACAACAACAATAGTAACAACAATCTATAAATGGGGAAGGTAGGGTGAATTGGTCGCTTATCAAGGGTGTGGGTTAACTAGTGCGAGGGTGCGAATAAAAGTACGAGTAAAAATTACATAAACAGGGGGTGACAACAAATTTATCGACTGCAACAGCAGTTGTAGCAGACTATAGCAGAACACCAATTGTAGTACAACAATAATATCAACAACAACAAAAGAAGATGAAAAGATAGTAGTAGTCATTGATGCACAGACAAAACTCTGGAAAAAAAAAGAAATGGATTGAAATGAAAAGAAAAGAAGTAGCTGAAGGGAATAAGAGTATCTTATGAAATGCAACCGATTGGAAAATCCAGTCGATACTTTCACAGTTATTGTTTCATGTTATACATACACACAAACAGCAACAAAAACAATTCACATGCTTGCATATGTTGATGCCACTACAATTCCTTCAGTTATTCTTGTCATACAATTGTTACAAAAGTTGGTATACACATATGTAGTTGTTGATAATATTGTTGCTGTTGTTGTTGTTGTTGTTATTATTTTCAGTACCAATTTCGATGTCTCGATTATGCATGCTTTCCTGGTCCAAAAAAGGATATTCGCATATTCAATCTCGTCAGCAATTTTTTTGTGTTTTGCATTTTTACGCTTGCATTTCGGAATTCGTTACTACAACATTGGTTCATTGATGGTTCTTTTTATCTAACCCACCCCCCCCCTCCCATCACTCTCACTCTTCTCCACTCTTCCCCTCTTTATCTCATACTCAATTCATTCACTCATTCACTGAGTCACCACTTACCACTTACTGAATCACACTCGTTCTTTCACTTATTGAATACGAGTATGTTGCCCCATGAAGGATGCTTTAAATAATTTAAGTGTTTCTTTTCATGCTTTTCTTTTCTTTTTTCCTCTATTTTGTTTTGCCATTTGTATTATTGGTTTTGTTGTTATTATACTATTAGCTCTATAAAAGTGCAATAAAAATGGAATTCTTTATTTACTTGTGTAAGTAGTGGCACCCATGGTCATATGTCTCTCTCCCCTTTGAAGCTTTGAACAAATGTTTGCTTAAAAAAACTTTTTTTTTTTTTTTTTTGAGAAAAAATCACTTGGAAATTGTTAACAATTGTTCAACTTCTCACTTCCACATACAAACAACTCACAACTCACACACACACACACACACATTCACTTGTATAATCGTATTTGTACCATAAATCACCAAATTCGTTAAACTGAAGTAATTTGCTTGCAAAATTTCTTTTGAAGCCTTCAAAATAAGAAGAAAAAAAAAAATGACATGAAAATTAATTATTTCTTACTTTGCATTGAATGAATGAATGAATGAATGGAGAGAGGGAATCTTGGCAAATTCATTGAACAGCTTATATAGACTTACTAAGACGAAGAAGTATTAATTTTTCAAATGACTTAGAAAGCGATTTAAGCTAAGAAATATTAAGAGCAGCGATATATATATAGGCACAAATTAACATGGCTTAGATTGAGTGAATCAAAGAGACTTTCATTTTCATCAATTGACAGTAAGATAAAGAGAAATGGTGCGCACCTCTAAATATGCAACGATTTATGGATGAGAGCAGCGCGAACAGCAGCATTTGATTGATTATAATCAAAATGAGGCAAATGACAACAAAACATTTTGTTCAATGACAACACGACAAAGCAAGACAAGACAAGACAAGAGCAACTAAGAATGCTTATTAATGCCTTCTCAAGTGGCTTAAGTGCAAATTTTCTTGTGTTCGTGTTGTCTTATCATGAAAAGTGTTGAATCGATTGTCATTTTATGATGCGCGTTTGTCACTTTGAGTGCAGACAATTCATCAATGCGACAGATACAAGGACACTTTCTAATACACTTCAAGGATATACTCATGTACTTAAATAACTTGTAATAATTAAGCTTAAGCCATAAACTAAGTATGTAAAGCATGTCCCTCTTGTCTTCTCCTTTCATGTTATGTTACACAAGAATTTTATCGAGTACAATCAAAGTAAACCCATTGAATGAAGGGAAACTGGGATAAGTGTTTATTTTTATGTGTAAAATTTATTGAAGCTTCATTGAACTTCTTTATTTGAATCATTTTTATGCAAACATTTCCATTCAACTAAATCCAATGCAACAGCAGAAGTAGCAGAGTATTAAAAAAAAAGAAACCCTCCAATTTTACAGACAATTCAATCTTTTTGTTTTCATCATTTAATTTTAAAATCCTCACGAATTGCAACACGTACGAAAAAAAAAACCACTTATGTAAAAGCAACCCCTTTTCTTTATGATGCTTTACTTTACTTTACCTCCAGTAATGATGATGATGATGATGATGTTGAGATGATGATAGTTGTACTGTTGTTGTTACTTGTGGCAAAATTCATTAGACTTCAATAGATGTTTTTTTACGAGTGAAATTTAAAGCGTTAAATGCGGTGAATCGTAAGCCTTCAATGATCTTAATAGAGGGGTTGAATAATCACACAATTGATATTTATGTTTTGATGTTTAGTGCCATCCCCGGCTTGTCAAAATACAGAAAACGTTGCAAAAGGTATTGAGGGGGGGAGTGTTAGTTGGTTGGTTGGTTGGTTAAAAAACAACGCCTCTCTTTTTGATCAGATTTGGTTGTGCTTCATTTGGCTTTTGTAGTTTTGCCTAAGGTTATTTATTTTCAATTTATTTACACACATACATAGATGAAGAAGAAACAAACTTTCGATTTAGTTGTTATTTGTTGTTTAATTATTTTGTGTTGCATACTCAAAGGCGTTTAAGCTATTGTAGAATTGTTATATTTGCTGTTAATAAGAGAATATTTTATGACTTTGATTTTGATTTTCATTTCGTATTTGTATTCCAAATCAAAGTAAGTAAACTTTTGCCCCTTAACAAAATTAAACTGAAAGCAATCAATGCATATTACACGCCCACACACACGCAGCGAAATTTATATATGTAAAAAACTCAAATGCTCATCATATTTTATGTGTGTATGGGTGTGTATTGTTTGAAATTTTAATTGTTTATTTGCATTTAATTTGCATATGAATTTGCCATATGTCACCAAAAAATCACAACCCTCTAATATGCAATCTCTGCACAATACAAAATACATTGCCTTCTATGACGATGATAATAATGATGATTATAATGATGCATCAATAATGAGAACAGTAATTCAAAAAACATAGAATATTATTGAATGATGAGTATATTTTACATAGTTGAAGAAAAATGAGAAATAGCAGAGGCAATCAGACAGTGGCAAATCTCGCAATAAAGTCTAGTTATTCGCATTAGTAGTGAATGCAATCTAAGATTCTGAATCCAATAATGAGTTAGAAAGTGAGAATATTTGAAATTCAGAAAATCAACAGCTAGCAGATCAGTTAAGAGAGTCTCGATCTAGTCATCATAGCTCTTGAGAAGTATGTATATCCAATAAAGGATTCCTAGTCTCATGTGAATAAAGTCAAGGGCACGTGCATTGATTGATTAAATGGATTGAATTCAAGAAAATGATAGATTGTTAGGG
This sequence comes from Amiota mariae, assembly GCA_035041805.1. Taxonomy (NCBI): domain Eukaryota; kingdom Metazoa; phylum Arthropoda; class Insecta; order Diptera; family Drosophilidae; genus Amiota; species Amiota mariae. The sequence goes on from JAWNKV010000348.1 coordinate 4,670,580, forward strand.
AGTCGCAAAAGTTTTGTTCGAAAAATTTATAGATATAACCTAGTATCACATAATCTGACAATTAGAGCTCATAGATAATCCCTTAACCTTAATGAATAGTAGCAATTTTATAGATCTTTTCAAATTATTATCTTATTATTATATAATTTGACACTACGGGAGCACCAACAACGTGTTAATGAAAATCAACTTAATTAACTTTATCTGAGCCATGACATTCAAAATAAATTAATTGTGAAAAAATCGTTTATTTTAATTTGTAGAACTCATACATCACACTCATTTATCGTTTTCTTTCTAACTGCGAAATGAAAGAGGCTTCGCAAGCTGATGTCGCCTACGTGTACATGGCGTTTAGCGCCGCCACTACAATCAGACACCAAAAATGGTCAAAATTTGACAATTTGTCAACAAGTGTTGATATTTTACTCTCTTTATATACTAATTCATTTCATTGTTCTTGGTTTATTTATGACATAAATAAATTAAACACATTTGCAAAAATGCTATAAATCTCAATTCTTTGTTAGTGTAATTTTATTGTCTATGCGGTTTTACACTTAATTATCACTTAATATCAAAAAGAATATTTGAATGAAACAAATGCGAACAATATATAGACATCTAATCATATTTATGTTTAAATTTATTACGATTTGCATAAACAAGAATTCGTTTAAATTCACCATGGATAAATTCACTGCAAAATATCAAAAATTGCAAATTTTTACAGTCATGAGAAGAAATAGGAAAACGTGAAGTTAAGATTCTATAATAAAATTAAAAAATATCTAAAAAAACCATTAACATAATATGATTCAAACGTATCAACTGAGAGCAAAATATAATATAAGGTTTAAATAGAGTGCTGCGGTAACAAAAGAAGCATTGCATTCAAGTCCTTGATGCATTAAAAGAGAAATATTGGAGCAGTTACACACCATATATGTCAACCATTTGTTCGTAATGCAACAGAGACGAGCAGGAATAACTGTCATACACCACTGCATTCATGATGGCATCACCTGCAATACTGTTAAATCACGGTTTTTTACTCCATTCTTTTATCCGAAATGGAGGTAAAAGACGAGAGTCTACGAATTGAATTATCAAAAAGAGGTGATCAAAGCAATCAATGATTACGACAATCGTTTCAAATAATTTAGAAGAGCTATACGTGATATATATCGTAAATATATACAAATATATAAATAACACAAAGAAATATAGAAAACAAAAAAAAAAAAAAAAATAAATAAAAAAACAGTAAGAAATAAGTAAAATAATCAAATTAAAAAAAAAAAAAAAAATTAAATTTCCATTGCATCTCAAGCTTTAATAAAAATAACAAAAAATTAAAACAATAACAAGAGAAGACTTACAAACTTTCAACGAAAATTATCTTTTGTTACTTGATCAGTTGATGGAAAAATATTAATTTACATTAATAATTATTCATTATAAACAACTGCAAATATTTCAAGAGAAACGCACTTTTAAATTTTATAACTTCAAAAATATAATTTAAAATCAAAAACAATTTCATGAACAAATTAAAAATTAATTATAAAGTAGCAAATTATTAACGTAGTAAAAAGACCAAAACCCAAAAAAAAAAAGAGCTACACAGAAATTTGTCTTGTGTACTTACAATGGAAAATAATAAATTTAATTACTATTTAATTTTCATTATTAGAATGTGCCAATTTTATAACAGCATATAAATCAAATCAAAAAGAAAAAAAAAAATTGGTGATAAACATTTTTTAGAAGGGAAAAACAACTTAATACACCGCCAAATTATTAAAATTAAAAGTTCGTTAAAAAAATATACTTTAAATATTTAAATATTTTAATGTAAATGGTAGAAAGAAAGAAAAATTAAATGAATTTATAATAAAAAATCAATTGGCAACATCGAAAAGGTTTTACATAAATAATATTAAAATATCAGACAAAAGCTCAAATTATAAGACTTTCAGATCAAAAAAAAAAGAATTAAAAAAAAAAAAAATAATATAAAATGTCCTATTCGTACTAGAAGAATAATTTATATAATAATAACCTAGCAGATGGGAAAATGATTATTCAAGAAAATAATTGGTTTGCTTCATATGGATTATTGTAATAAGTATTAAAGTATTATTTAAATTTTTAAGATTTTAGAAAATGGTTAGTCAACATGCAGCAAATCAGATCAAATCCAATGAAAAAAATATCGTGATGATATATATTACTGAATACATAATCAATCAGTTTAAAAAATCAATAATTACTGAGAAGGATTTCACAAAATTCGATGAAGTGAATGGTTAGGTAAATGGATTTCAATGAAGGATGAAACTTGCTTTTGGCAAGGCATCTAAAAATTGACTGACAGATGGACTAAATGAGAGCCGTTACTTTGTGTAAAAAATCTTTTGCCATTATTCCAAAATTATTGGGTATTTTTAATGAAAAAGAAAAACGACATTTGAAACTTCTACTCCTGATATTCTATCATATCCAATTGTTGCCCCACATCAGATCACTTCTGATTTAATCAATGTTTTTAAACTTTCTTTCATATTACTCAATTTAAAAAATATATTTAAAATTTATTTAAAAAAAAATATGTATAGAAATTTTTTGATTTAAATAAACTCAAGTCGTCCTTATATTTAAATATAGCCAGCAGTGCATTTGCAACTTCAACAATCAACATTGAAACATCAACGGACAGCAACATTAGCATTTTGTTTCTCTTAACCACCACGACCATCACCATCACCAACACTATCACTACCACCATCAACATCACCATCACCATCACGGCAGTCACCACTGGAATGAAGACCAACAAGTATGATGGTCTTCTACGATACTAACAACTAAATAAGTACAACACCAGACAACAACTGTCAACATTGTAAAGTATCCTTGCTTAGATATATAGCAGCACAACCGTGGTAAGTGATACTCGCTGCAGAGATTCAAGTTTCAGTTGAGCGGAGTGAAGCAAATTAAAAAGAAATCTGTGGCGACTTTCAACAAGGACAAAAGCAACAATGATGAGAAAACAACGATAAGGACACGTCGCTCATTAAAATTGTTTGCCTTTGGGGAATTCACAAGTGCACACAAATGCATAACTAACTTGTAGAATAGTGGAGGATGGTTATTGCTGTTTCTGTGAGAGTTAGAATCGTTTGCATTGAAGATAACGTAGGCAATATTTTTTGATTTTTTTTTGTTTTTTGCTTTTTGCTTTACTCTCTTACTAAATCTAACTTTCCCTTTGATCAAAGTGTGTTGAGTGTGTTGAGTATTTCAACAGATCAAAGGGTGATAATAATAATAATAATAATAGACTAACAAATGTCGTGTTCTTTGGTTGATTGTCCTTTGGGCATTATTAGATCATTAGTGTCGTCGCCGTGTTGTCTAAGTATGATATAATGGCCCAATGAGTATGTGTGTGTCTGTGTCAGCTGTGAATGATTGAGTAAGGATTCATTCCTTTTTCGCCTAAAATTATACTGACCACAAGCAACATGAAAATGCAATTAACGTTTTCATGTAAAATCATCATCAGCTCATGTTCGCCTCTCAAAAATGGTCCTTCCAAATACATTAAACTTGTATTTATGGGGCCACACGCATTGTTTGGTATTTTGTGGCATTTGTTGCAGCAAAATAGTTTGTATGTTGGCGACAAATTGTTGCGTTGTTGCCTAAATATATTTTTGATAAAAAGAAAACAAAGAACAATCAAGGTTTTAGTAGAGACAAAACACATTCTAGTTAATGTTTGACAAATAAAGGATCCTAAGGTCAGTCAGTGAGATGAGAGAGAGAGAGAGAGAGAGAGAGAGAGAAATAGAGAGAGAGTGAACCCCAAAAGAAATCAGACTATATTTTGTGATATGACCATTAATGCTGTCAACATGTGTTTGTTTTTTGGATGGGGAGTAGTAGTGGCACAATTTCACAGAAGCATAGCTAGATACTTTTTAATTAATACCAACAGAAATTTCACAAAATTTGTTGCATAAACAAAGGCGGTTGCCTATTGCATCCATCGCTTGATAATTACATTGCAACCTACAGCGTACATTATAAACATAAAAACAATAACAAAATGTGTCTGCAACAGTTGCATATCCACATAATGATACCGAAAGGAACAGAGAGAGAGGGAGAGAGAGAGAGAAAGAGAGGAAATATAGTAGAACCACTGTGTCACACTGTGCCCCCAATATGTTAATGTTAATGACTTTCAATGTGCATACTTTAGTTCATGTTGCAACATCAGGGCTCTGTAGCTCTTTAGTAGCCCTAAATTTGTTACCTGCAGCGAGAATGCATTGCATTGCATTGCATTGGATTGCGGTTCACTTGGCTTACTCTCTGGGCTCATATGTGACTTCATTATTACCTTACTGGAAGCACTCATTTGCGGTGGCAATTACAGGACTCACTTGGCGCGAAACTGAGATTTTCTAATTAGGCGAAAATGTTACAACTAACCCACATCACCTCTAGCATTCTGTTTAGCATAGAATACACACACACACACAGAGACACATGCTTATTGTACGTAATATCGACATCAATCGAATTATTAACTTTGTAGCTTCAATATGAGAATTCATTCATATGTTACACAATAACCAAAGAGAAATGAATCCACAACTGGCAAATGTGGCAATACCTTCAATACAAGCAACAAATCACTGACAAACAGCCAAGTTTGCGCTTTGAAATGTCACCGGAAACGCACTACGGAATGGACGACAAGTGAATAGTTGGCAAAAAAAAAAAAAAATGGAATAATGGAAAATGAGGAAAGGAAGCCAACCACCTCTCCCAGTAACAGTAAAGCACAAAAAAGCACGCGTGCAAAAATTGTCACCGTGGAAAACACGCAAGCAACAAAAACATGAAAACCAAAAATGAAAAACGTAGAAAACACAAAAAACTGAAAGTTAAACAGAAAAAGCGTAAGGTGAGCATGTACCGTTGTAACATGTAAGCAAAGCTAAGTTTCCTGATAAAGAGGGTTCGAATTACAAGTACATGTGGATTGGGGCGAATTGATGGTAAATCAGCGAAGTGGCAAACTAAGTCAACGCGACTAAACGCTGATTTATGTGTTTCGAAACGCATTTAGGCATTTTATGTAAATGAAAGCAATACGTCCTACGCACCAACAACCAACAACACTCATCTCTAAATGAAGCACACACAGCACATAGATAGATAAGGAAGGACTCTCTATCTCTATTCTCAATGTAATCATGAAGTAGATGAGGAAGTAAGCAAGATTTTAAAAGATTCAGTTTTAAATGCAATGAAAAAGGTAATTTCTACGTGTATAAATTAATTTGCCAAGCATTTGATTTCACACGCACAAACTTAAGAAAGTGAAAGTGTTTCAATGAGTGAAATTCTGTACCAATGGTTTATTATGTAATTTAAAAGGATCTAAAAATTTTAAGGAAATTGGTTTCCGCTGTTTGCTGCATCTTTAAATTCAAAGACATTTCTCAATTTTACTTTTAAAATTTTAAGTAAATTTATTAAATTTTCAAAAAAAATACTATTTTCTTAACAAGAAATTTTGGTCAACAAGAAACCATGGTTTTTTTTAAGCTTAGTGCGTACATAAATGAGTTAATATAAAGATAAACTCTCAAATGAGTCAAGGATAAAGAGAAATATAAAATAATCTAAATCTCTAATAGCCAAAGGATAGTCTACAAAGCAATTATGCAAAAAAATGTGCTTAGTCAGCTTAGATACTAAAAGAAGAACAAAAATACATATATTTTTTTTTTTTATTATAAAATTTCATTTCTTTTCTCTTCTTTTCTCTTCTACTTCACACACACCACCACACGCAGTCACACAATTTTCTTATTGTTCGTTGCTCTTACTTCAATGCCAAATCCTTGCGCATATATTACATAACCAAGATTTCACGGCAGATTTACTTTGAAAGTATGCATTATGAGAACAGAAAGACTGAACGAATGAATGAATGAATGAAAGTAGAAAAGAAAGAATTTATATGATAATACTATAGGGACATAGACACACACAGACACACAGACAAACAGAACAGATATTTCCTTAGTGTTAGGCTCACGCTTTTTTCAGTAAATCTTTTAAGGCAACGCAAAGTCGCTACGCTTTGGCACAAAAACTAAACTCGATCTCAACTCAACTCGACTCGACTCGACTCGACTCGGTATTATTGCAATAGTAGTATTTGAGCCACGCAGGGATTTGGATTTATGTTTTCATTACATTTGTCTTACAAGACGACGCGCCTTGCTTTGCTTTTGTTACCACCGAACACCGTGTGTCGTCGAGTGCTGAGACGTGTTAGCTGAATGAGTGCCAAGTCCAGTTGACGTAAATAAGTATGTGTGAGAAACAAGGTCGCACTCTATAGAAGGAAGGACAAATGGACAGACAGACGACATGTCGCGTTGCACCTTTTCTTCAGTGGCATAATTTATGCGCTTATTGTCTTTGAGTGCACACAACTAAATGTTCATTTTATTTTTCGTTTATGACTTTTCCTATGTGCTTTCTTTCCTTTATTCTTTCATTCATTCATTCATTCAGTCACTCAGTCATTTCGTGTTGGTAATTTTTTATAAATGTTGACTAGCTATTGCCGCTGCCAACTAAGCTTTGATCCTTGGTGACATGGCAATTGCCTACTACTCGTATATAAATGAAGCAGCCACTTACTTGAGAAGAGAAGCCTTGATTTTTTTACTTTTTTTTTTCTTTGCTTCTTTCATTTTCAATTTTTTACAGATTTTTACAAGAAATTAAATTCAAGTATAAGGGAGAGAGCAGAACGCTAAAGTGGTTGGGGCCTCGAGTTACGTAGTGCTATGTGAAGGATACTTTTGACGTAGGCCACGCGTGAAGTACTCAAGTGAAATTATTATGAAGAACTTTGTCGCAAAAACTCATAAGATGATCTCCTCTGGCTTTGATGAAGTAGCTCAACTCACTCACTCACTCACTCACTCACTCACGTTGTAAATGCTATCCACCAAGCTAAGTCAGTTTAGTAGTCGCAAACAATGAAGTGGCTTTAAGAACAGCAACCATCAACATCAACATCTCCATCACCATCAGCATAAGCATAAGCATCAACAGTCAGTAGTAGCAACATCAGGTAATAATGAAAATGATTTAACTTGTTTTTGTTGCTTCTATTATTGTCGCTGCTTGTCGAGCAAGTGAATGAGCGCATAAGCGACTCTTCATCATCATTATATGCTCATCCAACGAAGCAATCTTCAGTTAAACTCTCCCACCCTTTTCCGTATCACTTTATGTTTATTATGAAACATGTACTATATACTTTTGCTTCATAATTGTATTCAACAAGCTTTGTGCGGGCGCTTTCCAGTTACTTTGATTTCATGCACTTGCCCAAAATCCTACCCTATCCCATTCTACTCACTTTTATCTCGCTTATATCCTTATATTATATATTAAGGATACATATAAAAGTAGGTCCTTTAGTGGCAAGTGGATAAGAAAATGTGTAAGTCAGTGTGCATGCAATTTATGTAGATTATGCGATTTATTAGAGAGAACAAGTATCAGCTTATTGTACTTTCTTCCCTCTCTCTCTCTCTCTGAAGTAAATATTAATTTCATTTTATGCAAAGCGAATCAAAGAGCTTTAGCATAGTTTTTATGAGCAAAGGAGTCTATTAGTTGTATTAAAAGACAAATGGCTCAAAGAATAGAGGACAGACTAAAGAGAAATTAACGCATTACAACAAATTATCCGCATATCATATGTGGTGGTCCAAGACATTGACGATCTTATTAGAAAATTTTTAATAATTCTAAGCTTTTCTTCTAAGGATTTTCATCTTATGAAATCTGTCATCACTTTCTGAAAATATATTCTGAGTGGTCTCAGACTCTCCCTCTAAATTCTCTCAAAATTAATGAATTTTTATATGATGCAGTTCTCACATGGATCTCCTTCAACCTAAGAACTGAACATGAAACAACACAGTAGAACTTTTAATTCACAATAATAGAAATCTTAAATTTAATCTAAGTTCTCATATGATATACTCGCATATAAGGACAAATTGTTTAACCAAAACTCTACAGTTAGACTACTGACACTTAATCTATTGTATAGAAAACTCTTGATACTTTAATCAACCAATTATTTAATAGTAAAATCATATGAATATCTTTCTACTATGTTATTCTCAACAGGTTAAATGCCTAAAAGCAGTCAACACTTAAAGCAATTTGTATGTGATTTCCTCATGCACACAGGCAAACAAACATATTCACTACTTCACTTGCTTATCGATTTGATAAAATACAATAATTATATGGTTATATAAGCACAATTTCCGCATACAGAACGACGATGACGATAATAATGATGATGATGATGATGATGGCCATGACGACAACGGCAACGGCAACGGGACATGCAACATGTTGTCCAAAGTGAAATGGTTACTTCAGAGCCTATTTGCCAACACAACACAACACAACACAATACAAAACAAAACATACGTCGTCGTAGTTTACATCGTTTTATTGTAGTGTTTCATTGTTGCTTAGATACACAATAAGTACATACAAAGATAATGATGATGATCTGTTCGGGTCTAGTCTGGTCCGGTCCGGTCCGGTCCAGTCTGGTCTAACCCAAACAGACACAATCAAAGTTACCATGCCTACGTCATCGACTTGATGAGATGTTAAGATTATGTTAATGAGTTCATTAAATCACAAGAACTTCAACTCAACTCAACAAATATTAAGGCAGTCAGAAAGGAAGGAAGGACGGAAGGTCTACATGCGTCCACCAGCTAAGTTGCCACGCCCTTGGTCTTATCTTTATCATGACCAACTGTCAAAAGCAGCTTTCCTCACCTTCTTACTGGATACTAAATACTCAAGTTGAAGTTATTTATTTGTTGATTTGTTGCTTGTTGCATGTTGCTGCTCACGTGATTAATTGCGTTAATGAAATTCAATCTAAACATTTATCGATTTATCTGTTGTCATGTTAACATACGCACACATTCACATTCACAAATAGATGACTGACAGACAAAAAGAGTGAATAAAGTCGACAGACACATGAGAATTAATTGGTAGCAGTTTGTGGTTACTTGATGCCAAAATTTGTTTGTTCATTTTTGCGGTTCCATTTTAGACATACTTTTTCTTTAACTGCCACCCACACTAGCACACACACAATTTTGGTTAATTGGCAGCACATAAATTCTCATAAATTTTGACTTGTCTATTGTACTCGTATTATAAAAGTAAAAGTCAACTTTCAAAGTTCAAAGGTTCATCACAGAACCAAGAAATCGCATGACAAGTTCAACTTAGTCATGATTCATAGGTGAAATTTTTGTTTATAAAAATTAGAAACATGTTTTGATTTTGAAAAACACGTGTTTATTAAAAGAAAGAAAAAATGGAAAATATAAAAAGTATACTTACGTACATAGTACTTTACTTGGTCAGTGGGTCGCATACATATTCAGTACATGCAAAGAATGCATTCCACAAATATCCAAGCAGCAGACAGGCGTGAATCAATTAGTTTGTGGCACTCAAAACTGTTGTTTCCCTGCCATGGATACTTATTCAGAGAGAGAAGAAGAATATAGAAGTGGGGGCTAGAAAGATATAGGAAAGGAATATCGTATAGTATGTTTATATGAGAAAGGACCTGCGGTAACACAATCGATATTTGCTTATGTAATTTATAGCGTGTCTTCAATGTTTGATGGCGTGGAAATAAGCAGAGCACTGCAAACACACCTTAGTCAGTTGACGTCTTGTCTGTCTGTCTGTCTATATATCTTTCTACATATCTGCTCTAACACTCAGTTCAACTCAGTTTGACTTAGTTCAGCTGAGCTTAGCTCAGCTCAGCTCAGCTCATGTGTATCTCATATTCTATTGTGCTGTGTTATGTTGTGTTGTGTTGGCAAACAGTATAATGACATGCAAATAACATGTACAGATCCCCAACAAAAACCTCATTTCAATCTGAAAACGAACAACGAATTGAGCAGTGGTAGGAGCAGCAGCAGCAGCAGCAAGGATGATAGACCAAGGACATCACCTGCCTTGTTTTGTATTATAGATACGAGTACAACCAAAAGGAACAAACAAATAAATAAACAAACACTTGAATGCTATTTGAATGTGATAACAATAAAGGAATAAATGAGGTAGAGAGAAAGAGTTACATATCCTGTTTAAGGTGACAACAATCTCTTGACTCATAAGTGTCTTTCTGTCTCTATGTCGACTATGTGTCGGTTTGCCTGTCTCTTTGTCAGAATTGTCCAAAACTCTTTCAAGTTGTTACTATAGTTCACTGCCCTAACCTATATCAATTGCTTCTTAACATATTCGACAACATGAAATAAATGTTCGGACGAACAATCAAAATAATAATCATAAAAAAAAGAGGTACAACCAAAAATCGAAAGGAAGAGAAAATAATATGAACGGAAAGGAAAGGAAACTAAAAGAAAAGGCACGACAAGACAAGACAAGACAAGAAAAAATGTCTCGCTACACTGAGGTCAATTTTAAATTATACACTTCCGCTTCCGTGCGCAGACTTCCAGTCGATTGACATCGAACGAACAAACGAACGATCGAATGAATGAATTTATTTTATTTCATTTTTTTCATTCTTTCATTCAAGTTTTTTTTTTCTTCCGTTTTTGCTTCTTTTGCCTTAACTTCTTCTGCTTCTTCTCGTGTTCCTGTCTTGTTTTCTTTCTATAAATATTGAAATCGATTCACTTGCCATAAACAGCAACCAATGTCGTCTTATCGTTCGTTCGAATCTTGACTTCAATTCTATTGCTTTGCCATCCATCCATCGTCCATTACCTTCTGCCTGCTTTCTTGCCTTCCTACTGACTTTGAGAAGTCCGAGTCCGAATCAGCACGTTGATTATTTGACTCCTTAGCTAAGTTTACTTGACTCTGGATGGATGCTGTTTTGGTTAAGGTTTCACCTCTCTCTCTCTCTCTCTCTCTCTCTCTCTATCTTTCTATGTGAGCTGTGAATTGTGCTTTGGCTTTGGCTTGAGGTTTACCTTTGCTTTGCTTTTAGTTGCCTCCAACCTTCGCTTGCTCCTATATTCTTTGAATTTCTGTTGGGTTGCTTTTGGCTTCTTGTTGTTATTGTTATCGTTGTTGTGGTTGTTGTTGTTGTTGTTGTTTTTGTTGCTGTTTATGCAAGTGGATTACGGTGTTTGGTTCTGATTATAAATCATCTTTATAATCCGTAAATCGTGTTTGGTTAACATAATGGAATAAATTTATTTTATTTATTGCAGCCGTAAGTTTTAATAAGATTTCTTCCTTTTTTTTTTTCCTTTATGTGTGTGTTAGTATCCTTCTCTCATTTTATTATTTTCTTGTTGGCATTTGATTTTCTCCAATGTATGGCATACTTTCTTTTAGACTAAAATACTCAAACATGGCATACAAATAGACTTAAGGTCAATGGATTGATGATGTCTTATGAGAAGATTTAGTTCAAAAATATACGAGTATAAAGGTATAAATGAAAGTTTCAAACTCAAATGCTGCTCGATTATTTTACCTGAAAATTTCTCAACATTGAAAAATATACAATATACGTATAAGTGTAGGAGGAGTATGTTGTGTCTGTATGTTTTTGTGGCTTAGACAACAAACGAAAGATGCCTACTTATGTGTACAGAAGAATGAAAGAATGAAAGAATAAAATATCGCACTTTAACGCCATTTTGTATGCCATTTTTAAAAATGATAATGTGAATTGCCGAGCATAAATAATGCATGCACGAGTTGAACGAGCGTAGTAAACTGTCGGCATGAAATACTCGTTCATACTTAACCTAAGCCTAAGCGAATGTCTCCAACTATACGTGAACCAGAGCCTGAGACTTCAGAGTGCCGAGAGTCTGTCTTGGGGTTTTATTTGCAATAAATACACTTGTTTTCTGTGTGTGTGTATGTGAGTAAGTCTTTACTTCCAATTTCTCCATTATGTCTACATTTGACTGCGTCTGCTTTTGTTTTAGCGTTTGTAGGATCACTTAAAAATGACAAATTTATTATTAAAACTTTATCTTGTATGCTGCTGCTGCTGCTGCTTATTTCAAATACAATAAATTTCTTAGAATTTTTTTTTGTAAATATAAATTTTTCTTTTCTAATTTATAAAATTTATAAAAACATTCAAAATTCAATCAAAATAAACAATTTTGTTGGTGCTGAATTCAACATCAATCTAAACCAATTAAGTGCTTCAACCAAAAAAACAATTTGAACTATGCGAATTTCAAGTCAAGTGCATGGTAGCATGGTAGGAACAAAGAAACCAAAGTAATTTACACACAACACAGAGAGAACAGAACAGAACAGAACAGAACAGAACAGAACAATTACCTTTCAAAAAACAAGAATAACAAGTACTTAGGCAGTCAAATCACTAAATGCCTGATAAAAATTTCCACCAAATACCAAAAAGTAAAAAAAATGCCATAAACTCAATGAAATTCAAATACAAACTCAACTAAAGACCAACTAAACTAAACTCGACGCGACGCCACTCGAATCTACTCAATATGAGTGAGCGTTGCACATATGCAGATTTACAAAAAAATATTAGAAAAAGAAAAATGGGAAAAAAGATGTTGAAAACTAAACGAGGCAGCAAATATTTTTTTGTATGTCCTTGCAATGCACACACACACACACACATACACTTATACACAAACAAACACACTTATGGCACATTTAAAATGAAGTGCTGTGCTGTGCTGTGCCGTATAAACTAACTCGTTTACTTCTGCTCATGAGTATGAGAGAGAGTTTGAATGAATGAGTCTGGAGGCAAAAAAAGGAATGAAAATAAAAAACCCATTTTGAGCAAGGCTAATACATTTGGATTTTTAGCGTAATTTAACAGCAAATTAAACCGCACTCAAATACTCACACAAACACATTACACACAAATATCCTTTGAAACAGTATGTGTGCACTTGAAAAAAACATATGCTAACCTGGTAAGTAACAAAAAGCTAACAGTGACTTGAACTGAACTGAACTGAACTAAACTGAACTGAAAACCGAATAAACTCAACTGAACTGAACTTCGCTTCTAACTCACTCCACCATAAAGAAGACAAAAAAAAAATTTACTTTGTTTGCAGTTAAATTGAAAAAGTTCTCCTCAACATACTCAACTGCAAATCAACTCAACTCAATATATATGAGAGACTTATAGTAGAAGAGAGCGAATCGTTGTAATTTAGTTGGCAGAACCAAAATTTATTGAGCCGACTTTGATGGATATTCAAGTGGTTTCATTGGTTTCCTCCCTGTTTTTTTTTTTTTTTTTTTTTTGGTTGAATATCAAATTTTAGTCATTCATTCATTCATTCATTTAGTCACCCTTCTATCCTTGCTTATATAAAAAAAAAAAAAAAAAAATTAAAGGACTTCACATATCCTCAATATGAAACTTTAACTGTTTTTTGGTTGTAAAAACTTTGCCAATTTGAAGTGTTTTTAGTACAAGTACTTTGCTTTGGCAGCGCGCTTTGCTTTGTTAATATTATACTTATATTTTATGTGTGGCTTAAGTAGGAACACAGTACAAGCAGCAACAGCAGCAACATTGCTTGTTTTTATATTGAATTTGCTCATTCATAAATTTATTGCACATACGCCATGTTAAACAGTTGCAAAGATATTGAAAATAAGCAAGCAGCAAGCGAGCGAACGAACAAACGAAAGAGCGAGCGAGCGAGTTAAGTAAAATGAATATAAACATAAAATTATATGATTATGCAATCAAAGATATATTAGCGAATATATGCATATAAGAATATGGCGCAACATGTGCCTAGAGAAATGTCTTTATATCCTTTCTTTATGTCTTTATTAGGCTCTTGTTCGCAGCATATAAGAAGATCATTGTGATACTTTAACATTAAATTCTGTATAGATTCTAATAGTTTTTCTTAATAGAATGTAATGACCATTTAATCCATTTGATGACTACTTTCTGTACTCATCAGCGATATGCACTGACTCAGAAGTATTTTCCTGACTGTACTAACAACTATCCAATAAAACGTAAACTGAAGTAAGGCAACATACCAAAAGTATCTAGAAATTTATTCTAAATTATGCTACATTTATTGTCATTATGTTTATTATGAAGAAAGAAGAAAACAAAAACTAGGCTTTCATTGCCTTCAGCTTAACAAACAAAAACTCATTGAAATCTAATCTAATTTTAGTCTTCAAACGACAATTATATACAAAATTATCTCTCATTTATCCTTTGTGTTTCGTTCCCTCTCTCTCTCTCTTTCTCTCTCTCTTAATATAAATTTGTGTATCTATGTGATAGAATGTATGTTTGGATGTGTGTATTTTGGGTTTCAATGTGTACTAAACTAGTTAAAAACTATTTAATAACTTTAAACATAAAGAAAAATAAGCCAAAACTCAAACGAAAGTAAAACTAGTACATAAAGTACAAAGTAAAAACTTTGCCATTGTACAATCATCATCATCATCATCATCATCATCATCATCATCATCATCATCATCATCTTCTTTACCAACATAGTCTTTTTCTCTCTTAAATAATCATTATACAATTCCTTAATTTCATTCATTTTCTATTCTATTTTATTTCATTATCATTATTATTATTATTATAAACATATTCAACACAACAACTTGATAATGAATATTTTGTACCAGTAGACTGGATAAATGTTCTTGTTGTCACTTTACAAGATCGTTTCTGTTTTCTCATTGTCCTACTGTAAGGGAAAATAAATAAAGAAAAGCATAAAGAGAGTGAAAACCTGTGAGGCTCAACTAATATACAAACTTACAATTACAATATCAACCAACAGAAGCAGCAGCAGCAGCAGCAATAATAGCAACAAAATTAGTTGCCTACTAACATTTGCCAACAAAATAGAAAATTCACACAAAATGAGGATGACAAACAAAAACAAAAAATGAATTTTATGTACTTGGCAACATTGCTAACAACTACCAAAAAGTTTATGTTGTTGGACGCTTTATGTTGTAGGCTTTGTTACTTGTTGTTTTAGCTTGCATCCTTCCTTCCTTCCTTCCTGGCCAGGTTTCTTTTGTCATTCGCTCTTTAGTAGTTCCCCCCACATATGTTCTCCTTTTTTTTTTGGCAGTATCTCACTATTACACACTTTTAACTCTTCGCAAATTTCTACCCTTTGCTCTTCTTTTTTCTCCTGCATTTTCATTTATTTGGCACTTGCTACATTTTGCTAGAAGCGTTTGTGTTATCCTCGTACTAAGTTTATTAATAGAAAAGTTAAAAAAATATACATATTTTTATTTTGGTCTAATTTTTTATTTAATACACAAACACATACATAGAAAGAATCATGTGTATGTATGCATGTATGTGTGATTTTTGAGTACCCGAGTACCCGTTTAATGCTCAATTAAACAGAAGAAAGTATAAGTAAATCAAATTATTGAGAGTTGTAATAAAAGCGAATCTAATATGAAATTAAATGAAAAACAAATGAAGTGAAGTATTGTGTTATTGCTTAAGAAACCAATATTGATAAAGAACTAACAAAGATTATGCTCCATTTCAATCACAAAGGAACAACAATAATAGTAACTGGGACAAAAGCAACAAATACTTTGAAAAACAAAATCAACATTAACTTTTTAATTGTTTAAAGTTCCTAAAGATTTTCTTATTCATTTAAGTTTGGTTCTTTACTCTTTTACTCACTCACTTATTTATTTACTTATTCTTTCATCATTGCCTGGCTCTGCGTACGCAACGTGGCGTATAATGAACTTATAAGACTCCAAATAATGCACTTTTACAGGTTGAATGACTGAGTGCGTTTTCTCATCCTATAAATTTCGCATAAAAACACAAAAGTGAAACAGTGAAAACAGTGTATTCATTGAGTGGCATCAACATTAACAACAATAACAACAAAAACTGTAACAACAATGACAAAAACAAGTTGCTGAATTAAAAGTTAAACATTAACATTTGCGCACGTTTTCACTTTACTTGTTTGCCACTTTTACTCTTCCACCAATGGAACAAAAAATGTTTGCTTGCCATTTTCCACCAAAGAACCAAACAACCAAACAACTTAAACACTAACAAAATGAAAAGATCTCAAACAACAACAAAAGCAACAGAAACTCTACTGTAAAATGGTACAAAATGAAAAGAACTTTCACCTTTTGTTACTGCCAAGTTTATATAATTTTATGATGCGCAGAGCAGCATTGTTGCCACAAACACAATCAAGTGTTGGTTGCAACATAAATGAAGTGGCAACATGATTTTACTCTATTCCTCCCCACATACACGAATATACAAAAATGTATATGCATTGTATATCTGTGTGTATCCTTTTACTTGTATTTGTACTTAAGTAGTGAATAAACTGGGTTAACAGGCATAGTGGTCGCTTAACCATTTAAACAAAGTAATTCATACGCATAGCGTAAGCCGCTAAAAGGAAAAACATTATAAGAACAGCACCAAGAAACAAGAGCTTTGAATAACCACCACACACATAAAAATAAAAGTATATATCCGCAATACTTTATTGTTATTATTATTATTATTATTTCTTTCTTCAATAGTAAAACCGTCAATGGCAAAAATAATACAATATACTCGTATGGAGCAATAGTAAAAACTAAAAAGGCACGTCTAACTTTTCCTTATTTCAAAATTAGAAAATAATATGAAAATGAAAATCATTTACCTTAGATATGTCACTTGATTATGAGACAAAAATAAATGGCAAAAGCATCACATCAAATAATTTTTTTCTTCTCCACTTTTTACTTTTTGTTTTTGTTTTTGTTTTTGAATTTAATAAATTCAAAAGAAAACTTGGCACATTCTTGTCCTGCATACCTCAAGATTGAATTAAAATATGTTACTAATAAATTAATGTCCACCACAAAGTTAAGAATATGAAAACCAAAACAAAAAACAGAGAACAATGCGATCAACAGCATACGAAAAATAAAACCTAATTTGCAGCAAACCATTAACTTATTAGAATCAGAAAACATTTCAACAATACAAACTTCTTTCGAAACTTGACCCTTTCTTCATTCACTTTGGTGTGGTGTTTTGACAAAATAGGACAGAAGAAGGTAAGAAACAGAAAAATAAGACAAACGGAAAGTTGTGTAAGAAACAACCACAAATGAAACTCATTAAATCATTTCACATTAACCTTTTTGAATACCCTACATCATCATGTGAACTTGAAAGAAGTTGATAACTACGCAGCAAAAGAAGTCAACACTTTCTGAATTTGTTTCTTAGCAAAGTGGACGAATGTTTATAAATTAAGAAGAAAATAAAATAAAAAGCTAAAAAAAAAGCTTGATATATAAAAAAAAACAAGAAATTCCGCTTTCCGGTTTGTTCGATTTTCTTGCGCAGAAAAAAGGGCAACACTGATCCTGAAAGATGACGTTGCCGTGTGCGAGCGAGAAGAAGTGAACATTCACTTAAGTTAAACTTAAGAAATTTCCAATATTTATTTTCTAAATAAATTTTAAACCTTTACAGTTGGTTTTTCACAATCTTAAGAGTTATGGGTAAATAAAATGAGTTTTAGATAAGTTTTAATGTAACCAAAACTAATGAAATATACGCATAAAAAAATGTTAAAGATAATGATAAAGACAAAGACAAAGACAAAACAAAGAAAGAAAGAAAGAAAGAAAGGAAGAATCAGCATTGTTCGGAGGAAATGTTTTATTTGTATAAAAAAGACTTTTGTTTAATTTTTTGAATGCGATTTTCTTTCTTTTCTCATTTAGTTTTTTATTTATTTTATTTAAGTTTAAACAAAGAGAACAATAAAATCCCTACGAGAACAAGGAATCAAAATGCATAAAAGGATCAACAAGAATAGTAATGATACAAAGGGAAAAGAAGACAAGACAAGACAAGAAAATTGTATGAAAATTAAAGCAAAGTATTTATTCTAAATCAAAATTTATAATTCTCGAGTTTTCAATTTTCAATTATTTGTACAATAAATTTTGTTGTAAATATTTTGGATTTCTATTATTATTATTATTATTATTACACATAGTTTCTGTAGTCGTTGTTGTTGTTGTTGTTGTTGGTGTAATTGTGCATTAAAGTGTAAATAATTGTAAAATCAGTAAATATTTCTCAGTCTCTCTCAAATGTTTGTCTCTAATTTAATTTAAAAGCTAATTAAAGCGCACGTTAGAGAATTTTCCCAACAAAATTACAATGCAATCTCAGCTAAAATATATTATGTAAATATGCAAAATCATAGGCAAATACAATACAATATACATAAAGATAGATATTCTATCTAGTACAGTAGTAACTTATTATAAATAAATGTGAAATTCCGAGAAGAAGAGTGAATATTGAATTTAGATCTATTTAAATATAGTAAAATGAGAAAATTCCTTTATATAAATAATGGGTAAATGATAATGAAATAATAGAAATTTAATCGTTTAGATATTTAAAAATAAACTAATATCATTCAATAGAAGAAAGTGTGTTTCTGTCATGATAATAATAAGGATACTGATGATGATGATGATGATTATGATAATGGTGATGGTGATGGTGATGATGAAAATGAAAATGAATAGAAGGAGTAACATCTGTTTGTTAGTAATAAAGCTTCATAATGCATATTAAACCTTCTTGGCCCATTAATAAAACGTGCACAAATGCCAACAAACATTGACATGTTTTTGGTCAATATAACAAACACCAACACCACAGACCAACGGATAGAATGGATAGACGAACAGAGGGACACAGACAGATAGACAAGCATACAGATAGATAGATGGATAGATAGATGAACTATTAGAATTTCACAAAAGAGTTGATAGTATTGGCTTTAAGCTACCATTTTGCCGACAATATTTCTGATGACAAAAGGCATTGAGTACGTATAGGGTTCGTTTTGTTGTGTAATAAAAGTCTATCAAACATCTCTTCTTCTCTTATTATTTATATTCCAGACATTTGTAGTTATGTAATAATACTTCTTCTATGCAGTTACTTCATTCATCTATTATCTTTCATAGTATGACAATATGAAGTGAAATCCACAACACTTGTTTAAATGCTTGAATTCTCCCATGTGTTGACCACAATTATTGTATGTAGATATTTGTCATTTGTATACTAGTATGCAATACAAGATATTGCGCACGTGAGCTCCATTTTATATCCTAAGAAACTTGTAAACTCAAACTTAGTACTTTGCTTTTTGTTCTTCATTCTTCACTTAGTCAAACAATCGGTTGGTTGTTTCTTGGTTCTACTATCATTAAATGCTAAACATAGACAGACATTGATAGTTTTACTAGTTTCATCGACAACAAAATCAACCCACTTCCTTTAATATTTACCTAAACACCTCCCTTTCAACTCATTTTTCCTGGAAATATTTAAGAAAATGTGCAATTTTCTTTCTATTATTGTATTTTCATTAGTTACGTGTATATTTAGTTTTCCTCATTTCATCTTTCTATTCTATTGTAAGTAGTTTTCTCAAGGTTTTCTCAAAGGCAAAATGAACAAATTCAAATTTAAAAGAATAAAAGAACTTAATTACTTAAGCTGATATAAACAAAAGATGTCGACAACAGCAACTCATCAAAAAGCAACAATAACAATTGAAATAAAGAAGAATAAGAATATCAACAACTTTTAGGCAAAATTTTGCTTAAATATTGAAACTATTGATGATGATGATGATGATGATGAGTTTATATTGTACTAAATGAAAATGGATTTAACCTTCAGATTAAATTGTTATTAATAACAACAAATGTGATTACAAACACAACAGACAGACAACAACAACAATAGGCAACTTTTTAGATAGGCAACAATAGAGAACAACATTGTAATCATCAAACACATCTAAGTACAACGACACAAGTGACAACATGCGTTAAAGCAACTTCAATTTCACGCCTCATAATCATTAAATGCAACAAATTGATTGATAATCGTTTGTTAGTAGATTTATTGTTGTTGTAATTGTTGTTAGTATTGTTATTTTGTTATCCTTGTCAGATGCCAACAGACATAACAAAGGCATGAAAATGGACATACCCAATACCCGTATACATACTAAACTTTGATCCGGATCTTTTGAATTCGAATACCTAACGACGAATCCGAATTCTAAGAGATAAAGAGAGTGTGTATTGTTGTTATTGTATTATCATTGCACTCTTCGTTATCTATACAATCGATACCATTATTTTTTATGTGAGTGAGTGAGTGAGTGAGTGAGTGAGTGAGAGTGTGTTCCCGTACAAAAACGATTTTGATGACATTTTGCCGGGGAGTAGAAGCGCGTGCCGGGTCTACTAGTATTATTATACATATCAACTAATGCCTGTATT
Organism: Amiota mariae; assembly: GCA_035041805.1. NCBI lineage: Eukaryota > Metazoa > Arthropoda > Insecta > Diptera > Drosophilidae > Amiota > Amiota mariae. The sequence goes on from JAWNKV010000348.1 coordinate 4,691,121, forward strand.
ATATTGTACTACTAAAATTATGGAAATGCGCAACAACAGCAACGACATTCCTATTTGTGTGTCTGTGTGTGTGTGTGTGTGTGTATGTGTGTGTGTGTGTGTGTGTAAACACTGACAACAGCTGCTTTGCCAACATGCAAATCTCACGCATATGAATAAATTGATAGTAACATTAATTCGATTAACATGAACGCTTAGATACAAACAACATGCATTGTTTCCTATATAAGTATATGTATAATATATCTATCGATATTATAGATACACTGCATACACTAATATTAAACATACACAAGTGCATACAGTACAAGAATTTCGTTTCGTTTTCTTCGTTTCCTCAACCAACTTGACAACATGGCGTAAGCATGTTATGGCTCAATATTATGGCAGCGCGCTTACCAGACGCACTCATTTGAGAAAACCAATCCAAAGAGAACGACAATAATTGCAATAAACCTCTTCTTCATAGCACCATCTCTGGCTATAGTTTATATATATTGTATTTCTTACTACTAAAACTCCACATTTGAATATTAGAGTACCGACAAAAGGAGGAAAGGTGTCTTTCAAGACAGTTTCCTTGATCGACCAATCGATTGTTGCATTATGTGTGGGGGTGTGTTTCGATTATTTGGTAAAACGTTTCAAACAAGTTCAAAATCATTGCATATTCTGCTCATTAGACGATTTGCATTCAATTAATTTAGCAAAATTAATTGGATACTTGCTTATTAGATACACATACTATTACTATTACTTACTTATACTACTATTACAATATTTGATGCAATATTGTATTCTTCTTCTTCTCCTTCTTCTACTGCTGCTGCTGCTGCTTATTATTGTTGCTGCAATTGTTATTGTTTCTCTTTATTACAATATAATTACTGTTGTTGTAATCGACATCGACATCGTTATTGCATTGTCATGATTTTGATTTAACATACTCTACTAATCAATATGTATTAAATGTATCTATCTATATACGTGTACATATGTAGATTGTGCGTACGTATAATGTATAATATATTGTATCTATGGATATAATTTACATAAATTAATTTACAAAATGGCACAAAATACACGTGTTCATATTTCAATCATGAATTTTGATTTACATTAAAATTTATTATGATAAATTTTCACAAAAACACACACACGCAACAATTTATTAAAATCAAGTAAAACACAATAGTTGAAAATATTAAAAATCATAAGTTCACAACTTAGTAGTAATTTTGCAAAAAAAAACTTGGAAAACAAAAATCAAAAACACATAAAATATAATAAAATTTTATAGATTAGTGTCCTTCGATCCACTTGCCTTCATTCATACAGTTTTTCTTTTTTTTTTAGCCTCTCAGTATTTCTTATTTAATGTTTTTTATTCTTAAAATCATGTCTGTGCAGCAATGTGTACGTGACATTGATAAGGCGTCTAGCCACAAAATCCTAACGCATCCCCTCCATAAAATATTGTACTCACTCTCCTGAACGAAATGAAGTAATTCGATATTTTATTGTAATTTAGCCAAATCCAAGTTTTGGGGGAGTTAAGATTTAAGGCAGTTGTTATTCACTCAAGACGAGTTTGGCACAATTATTGCAGACGATGATGTTGTAAATTCTTAGCAAAAAAACACACTCCAAATAAGCGTGACAAAGTCTTGCACACACACACACAAAAATCCTTCCTTTCACACAACAAGGGGAACCCCTAGGAGATTGCAATATACATTTCTGTCAATGAAACGAAAGCATCAAGCATATAAAGCCAAAAACCAAATTGCTGCAATTTCCAATGAAACGCACAACATGAAAACAAAAAATTGACCACGAAAATTTACCAAAGAAAAGAAAAAACAGAATATAAAAATAAAAAATTGGTATACGAAACAGTCAGTAAAAGCAACCAAAAGAAACATACTAAAGGAAAAGTACCATTTATTTTTTTAAGCAACTGAACAAGCAAAGATATCATCCCCTTCATTCTTCATTGTCCATTTAAGTAGTCTGTAGACCATGGGGACGGATGAAGACGACATCATCGTCGTCGTCGCACTTTCTCAATTTATTGCAATTTTTATTGTACGAAATTGTGTGCGAACACTTTTATAGCATACTGTATAAGTATCTGTATTTGTGTGTGTGTGTGTGTGTGGGTTTGTTGGGTCAAAGCGTGTTTCGCTTACGATTATACTTTACCATTTAAAAGAAAGGACCTCTACTGAGTGAGCAACTATTTTGGGTAGATAAAGCAAAACCAGAAGTAAGTAAGTAAGTAAGAATGAGTAAATGAATGATTGGGCAAATGTTTGTTTGAATTGACCAAAATGCAGTAAACAACAACAACAACAACAAGAAAATCAACGAAACTTGTAAAATTTTATTACCTTTTTTACTATTTCGTTTACAATAACAATTTTCTTTAAATCGCAAATGAAGTTTCATTTTGATTTCGATATCAGTTACAACAAACAAAAAGGCACAGAGTTTTCTTCAGTTCATCGCTTTCCCCACATTTCACAATAGTCAATGAATTCTTGTGAAAAATGAGTAGAAATTTCAACTTTGGTAACTTGATCAACTAAATAAAAATGTGTTTTCTATACACATGGGACACGTTTACCAAATGACTTAGTTTCTTTATCAAAAATAAGAGATGCAATTGAAGAAAAATCAGAAATGAACTTTAATTTTTTTAACAAATTTTAAAAAGTACTTCGTTCTATTAAGTTTGAGTAAAGAGAAAATGCAGGAAGTAAAGTTGTAGGATGAAAAAACTATTGTTGAAAAGGAGGAAACAGTAACGATAAAGTAAATGTTGCAATTACCAATAGCTCAACTTAACTTTTTACAAAAGTATTTGCTTTCGTTTATGCCCTTCCTCTTTAACATGAATTTGTTTCTATTTCCTTTGCCTTTGCCTTTTTGTGTTACAGCTTTCTATCTGTGTTTTATTAGTTTATTGTTCATGTTTAATAATAACAAAAAAAAAAAAAAAAATCTTTAGTCAGAATTCACTTCCGTTGCCTTAAGTTATTTGTATTTAATTTCGGTTTTTAGTAGTTGCTATTCAATTTTTGTTTAGCAAAGCAATTTTGCTAACATAAATTTTAAGATTAATTTTGATTTGATAACAAACTTAAAATTCGATCAAGCTTCAAGGCAAATGAGAAAATACTCGTAAGTGTGAGTAAGTAAATAAAAAATAATACTATTATGTTTAGATAAACAAATAAATAGGCAGATCAATAGATAGACAAATACATGACTCGACCATTGTTCTCATTCAGTTGAAATGTATTAATGAGTTCTCACATTAGAGCTGCCAAATTACTTACTTAATTCTTACTAAAGAACTTAACTGTTTTCATTTCTAACAGTTTTATGTTTTGCGTCGAAGACTTTCTTCAAATTTCATAACACCTAACAGACTTAGAGTATTTTTATGAACTCATATATCTTCTTCTCATATAAAACATAATCTAAAAACAACTCAAGTGCAAATATTTCATGCTTGAATTATAAATACAAGAAAAAAAAAAAAAAAAAAAAAAAAACGTAAATTATGTCAACAAAGCAATACAATCCTGCTTAGGCTTTCATCCAATACTCTATGTGTCTATGTGTAGTACATCTATCTATACACGTATATTTGACAAACAATACTATATATGCCATACATGCTTCAAGTGACAAATCTCAAAGTTAGAAACTGTGAACAACACAACAGCAGACATACAGAAAATAAGACAAGACAAGACAAGACAAGAGACACAGCCAACAACAACAACAACAAAGCAATGGGAAAAGTAAGAGAATAAAGAGAAGAAGGCACACAATAAGCACATATACGAATATACTAAAGAAGACAAGCGCGAGCGATAAATACATATCATAGATATATAGATATTGTTTGCTGTTAGTAAGTAAATGTAACAGATTTATCTGCCAAATGTCACCTCGAAAGTAAATTTATATGCAAGACTCGGTGACTTAAAGCAGCGACAAGGACTATAATAATGATGATGATGGTGATGATGATGACGATGATGATGATGATGAGAAGCAAATGTGGGCAAACGATCGGTGAGGCCTCAATTCTCAGCCAAGCGAAAGTTTCCGTTTCCGCTTTTGCAAAGCTCTCGCGATTTTCTATTCAATATGGCGCGTTCGCGCATCACACAACTGTATCAACACATACATTCTTACACATATGAACAATCGTATTCGCATTCCAGACATCCTTTATCCTTCATAGCTCAATCTTCTCTATTTTAGTATGAATATGTGCGTAGGTAGATGCTGTTGATGTTAATGTTGCTGCTGTTGCTGTTGCTGTTGCTGCTCCTGATGATTATGGTGGCTTGTTGTATTAGCTTCAGTAGATTGCTTGCCTAAATGCCGCATTGGTAGTAAAGCTTTTGCCTTGCTTCTATTTGCAGCTTATTTAACGCTAAATTCCATTGCATAGATAGATCTGCGTTCATACTTCTGTACGAGTATATCTATGTGATTGTTTGTGATGGCAGCTGCTGCTGCTGCTGCTGCTGTTGCTGTTGCTGTTACTATTGCTGCTGCATCCTTTGTGCGTTCATCCAGACATGAACATATACGCGCTGGATTGTCTCTAGATTGGATTCCACATGCAACGCATTTGACGACTTTGCTGTTGCTTTGCTTTATTTTCTCATGGTTTGCCTTGATTTGAGTTCAGGTTGGGCGGGGAGGGGAGGGGAGGAGGGGATTGGTGCCATTCCTAAAATATATGTCTCATTCAAACATAAATTAACATAATGCCTAAGTATGTGTGACAAGCGACTTCCGGTTTTCATTTCACATGAATTTATGTTTCACTCGAATTGTCTGTCGAAAGCATTACATACTGTCAAGCGTAATTAATCGTTCTTTCCTTACTGATACTTTCTCTTCACATTCTTCTTCGTCTTATTTTCGTTTTTAGTACTTTAACTTTATATTTTTTTTTTTTTTTTCGTACAAGACGTTTTAAGTCACTCAAGAATTGGGAATAAAATAAAATGAAATTTTTCAATTGCGCATTTTTCAATAAAAGTCTTTTTGAAAATATTGAAAAGGACATTCACGCACACACACACACACACACACACAGACACATACATGGAAAAGCTTAAGCATCCAATTGAGCAACAGTCTCTCTATCTCTATATACTTGTGTGTGTGTCTGTGTGTGTGTGTGTGTTTGAATGAATTTAGTTCAAGAACCCTTGAAACTAAACAATTTTAAGTGTCGAACATAATTCAAGCGAAAACTTCTTCACACAATCAAAGTATAAGAGAGATGAAGAAATAGAAGTAAAACGAAACTAAAATGAACACAGTGATAGAGAGTGAGAAAGAGAATTAGAGAAAGGAGAAGAGAATTTGTAGTACATAGTAAGTATCTACAGAAGCAGCTGCTACAGAGCTGCTTCAAGCATAAGCTTTAAGTAAAAATACGAAGAAAAAAAAAAATGTTATAAATTTTCACGAAAATAACAAAAGTTCTGCATGCATAAACCATATATGCTAACAACAATAGCAACAACAATAAGAAGAAAATCTGCTTCTGCTTAGTGTCTCCTCATCTTCTCATAATGTTTGGTATTAGTGACGTTTAAGTTTTAACTTGATCTGAATCCTTAAGTTTCTGTTCAGCACGATGACTGCATTTGAACAAGTCAAATTATATTTCAATTATTCTTTGCAGTTTGTTAACCAACTGTGAAACTATACAATTTCTTTCTTTAATTCTTTATCAATATACCCATATACAATGGTATTCTCCTATTTGAAACAACTCATAATCAATCGAAAGTATTTTAATACTACGCTCCGAATGCAGTAAGAAGATACTCGTACATGTCTATACTCCCAAGGATCCTTCTACATGCATAGTGACTGTAAATTAAATCAAGGTCTTATTATCATCGTTATATTTGAAATTATTCCAAAATCAATATAAATATTGATTGTTTACGAAATCCATCTAAAAACTGTTCACTAGAGATTCCAATTTCGCCCTTGGCTCATTTAAAAGATTATAGTGTGTAACTTAATTATGATTTATAGATGATCGAAGATGTAAAAGCTGTTAATGTTAACACAGGTAATAGTATAACCAATTGGCATTTATTAGCAAAACAAAAGACTGACTTTTCGCGTTGATTTTGCTCAATTTTTTGTGTTTTGTGTTTTGAGCTTTTCATTATTCTTATTATGCAATGCACGTGTTTTTTCATCTTGTTTCTTACCACAAATATTGGCACTTATTATCATAATAAGTTGTTGCTGTACGAGTATTGTACATCGTGTATGATTATGGTATCTATACTCACCTGCTTTCTTCTGTGCATCATCATCATTAGCATTAACAATGTTTTTTCTCTTTTTGTTTTAGTACTTCATTTTCATCTCCACTTCCGCTGATTAACATAATTCGTGGTTTTGAGATGCTTTTGGGCCTTCACTACACTGATTCGATCAGGAGATACTCGTACACACATAGATATTTTGATACATTTACCACAAAAACGTGTCTTACATAATTTAATGGTTGCATTTATGCATAAATTTACACTCGTACTTGATTTATGTGTGTATTGATATTATTGTATTTAACAAGTAAAGAATGGGAAAAATATTTTAAGAAATTCAATATAATTTTAAGCTTAAAGATTCTCAGCAAATGTAATCAACAATTTTTCCATTAAATAATTGAAATTCCACTTAAATTACATAAAAATATATTTTACAACTTTCAATTGTACACACAATAAAAGTAGTTTATAGGAGTTGCTCAGACATCCATTTACCTTTCTAGTCACACAATACTGTGGTATCTTTTTCCTTTCTATTAAATTTCATATTGTCCTGCATTGAGGAGTATTGTGTATCCTCACTATTGACTACGTTGTTGGGCATTGTCCTGTAACATAGCGGACGGCAACAATTCGTTTATCGTCGTCCTTTTTGGTCAATTGCATTGTGTGCGTGCCAGTTCGTGTCATTGTTCCTTGGTGTCGTCTGCCATGTGCTTCCTCGAATAATGACAAATTCTAAAGTAATGCGCTCATGAAAAGCTTAAATTCCTATAATAGAATTCAATATTTCGTTTCATTCATTCATTCATTCATTCATTGAACAACAATCTACAATATCAGTCAGACGTGGATATTTTCAAATAAATGCAATAAATATTTAATTGATGGCAACTTTCAATTGTCGTTTCGAATGAAAACTATTTTCATTGTATTTTAATGTGAAAATTGCAATTGAAGAAAATCACATATGAGAAACAGCAAATCAACGAGTAAATGATTGATTAAATGAATGAAGGAATACGTACTGTTTTTTCAATCATGTACACGCAAAGGGGCAATTATCTTAACAGAACTGAACTGAACTGAACTGAACTGAAGTGAGCTAAGGACTTGTGTTTGTTCTAATCGCATTGTAAACGTGGAACTATACGAAATTGAAAATAAATTGTTTTTCTCGTTTTATTTAAAAGAAAACTTTAGTAATTTAATTTAAGTGCCCTTAAAGCATGCAATGATTTCAATCACTTAAGGGTGGAAAGTTATGCAAATGTAATTTTAATCGATATTTATTTTATTTTATTTTATTTCAACAAACTTTTATCATCATTTGAAAATTCTGTCAAATGCAATTTTCATAGCTTTCAGTCACAAACTCACACACTCACTCACTCACTCACTCACCCACTGGCCTTGTGTGTGTGTATGTTTGTGATGAGCCTAAAAGTAGACACAAATTATTCATATTTTAATCAAACACACAACACCTTAATGCCTTTACATCTCAGATAAACACAGCAAATTGCAAATTGCAACCTAATTATGGTCAACAGACAAGAGAAGATGAGTCTTTGATCCATTCCTATGCTAAGATGACCAAACCCACCAAAGAGTGGTGTGTGACATGGATCATGTGACACACAATCTTATGAAATCTTTTGATTGTCACTCTACACAAGAAGAATACTTTATACTTAGTATGTTCAAGTATACATTTATCAATCTCTATAGAAGTAGTATAGTGTAGAAGGACAAAAGACTTGTTGATGTGCTCATGCTGCTGCTGCTGCTGTTGTTGTTGTTGTTGTTTCTATTGTTGACATTGCTTCCTAAGTTTTATACCCTTAAGGGTATTATTACACTATTAAGCAGTCACTCAAAGGCTGCTATTACAGAGAAGAAAGAAAGCTTGTTGTTTGATGCTATTCGAAAAGTAATTATGGCTACGAAGATAGCCGGAACTCACTGAATGAAAGTGAGTTGAGTGACATAGTCGCTCACACAGATACTCTGCATTCATGATTATCATTCTCACAAAATTGACCAAAAAAGACCGAAAGTTGTTGGTCAAGGCAACGCAACCAACCAACCAACGAACCAACCAACTGATTCTCCAACAAACAAATAAACAACAAGCACATATGTAAATGTTAGTGGTAGCGCGTGTGAGATGCAAATGTCGTCGTCCCGAGCGGAAGTTACTTAACCGTTAAAAGTACAAAATCATGTGTGTATCTGTATGTGTTGTGTGCTTGTGTCTGTGTGAATTGGCAATTACATTGACGTTGTTTGTCGTCACTGTTGTCGTTGATGGCAACCACGATGATGACCCCTTTCAATTGCAACAACACTGTACTTCTATATATTTATACTGCATACTACTTTAAAGTCTGTGTTTGTGTGTGTGTGTGTGTGTGTGTGTGTTCCTCACTGGTTCACTCAAAAGCATGCTACATTTTTCGGACAACACACATTGACAACAAGAAAATGCAATTAACACGCCAACAGACAAACCGGAAATGAAGCGCTCAGCGTAACACACACACAGCCTCCACATCCCCCTTTCACTTCACCAATGACCCTCCTCCCTCTGAATGATCCCTTCTTCTTGTCCATACTAAGTGGCTACCGAGATTGATGCATTCGCTCTGTGGCAAATTAGTCAATGTCTACTCATTCTTTTGATGATGTTGCCGGCGTTGATTGAATGAAAGTCAATTAGTTTTAAATTAATATTTTTTTTTTTTTTTTGCCATTTGGTTTTTCGATATTTGCCACTTTTTATCTATACTAACACACAGTTTCTCTATCTACTTGACATACGTATCTCTAGCTATTCATTCGTAGCTCACCAAATATCAAATACCAATAAGCAATTTGAAATTATTGTAAATGGAAAGTGAATCGAAACGAGATATAATCGGATTGGATCGATAGCTTCAAGATGATAAATAAATAAAAAACTAATAAAAATCGCCATTGCCATTACGAGTATAAATATAAATGGAAAAGAAACGAAGAAAAGAAAAGCAAAGCAAAGAAAATGGCATAAAATGCAAAAAATTTGCTTGTTAGATGTCGCAGTCACTAGCCCCACAACACCGCCAGACAGATGCTGCTTTTAAGTAACTTCTACTACTACTACTACTATCATTGCCTCCTATTAGTCGTTCCCAAACATTTAGGGTCAATCAAACAAACGAACGAACGAAGGAATGAATGAATGAATGAAGAAAGCCACCCGCTTTACTCTAACATGACACCTTTACATGCAGATTGCTGAAGCTGCTGCTGCTGTTCACAATTGCTTGAATTCTTTGCAAAAACTATCTCAAGACAAGAAAAATAAAATAAAAAAAATAGATTAAAACCTGCATAAAGGTACTACTATTACTAGTAAAGGTAGCTTAAGCATCCTCTGATCATTCGCTTGGCTTTTTAAGATGTTCTATGTGAATGTGTGCTGGAGTTTCTTCCTTTTTGCAACCAAGATATCTCTGAAGTGTCTTTCACTTCTTTGGTTCCTCTTTTATTTTATTCTCTCATTTTCCGTTTTTTTTTTTTTTGTTTTTTTTTTGTTTCTTATTTCCCACATTATCTGTTTAATCTTTTATTTGCAGTTTAATGCACACTTTGCTGCTCATTTTTGGTCGTTTTGCAAAGTAATCGCGCTAAAGCGTTTGTTTAATATTTGCCAAAATGGAGTTGGAGTCTCGGGTTAAGCAGCATCAGCAGCAGCAGAAGCAGCTTCAACTTTCAACATTTACATTGTGCAATGTTTCGTAAGCTAACGACAAACTTAAAAGATACTTTCCATTCAAGTATTCAACTATAAGATTGACAATATTTAAAGATTCTCAATTCTTTTGCATAGAACTTTTAAGGATAAAGTAAGAGAGAATTTACAATGTTGCATAAATCACATACAAAAACAAAAATAAAACCTTTAATAGACTAAGACAATAAGAGAAGATGTAAGAAACACACCAACCAAAAGTGTTATCAAAACAAGTTCGTAAAATGACCACAACAACATCAACTACTATTATGATGACGACAAGAAGAATAACTACATTGACAAGGACGACTACAACGACAAGAAAAGCACTTATACACATTACTCAGATACTTATAACATATACGAGTATATGATAGAGGGACTAATGTTAGGGAGCTTTATTATATAGTACATACGTATGTGTATTTCTTTATGCTCATCTATATGAATGTGATTGCGCGTCTAAATGCGTGCTTCATGTACGTAGTACCTTTGTAACAACCAAATTTCATTTCCCTTTCTCTAATGTACTACTTTGTTCTGTTCTGCTCTGCTCTGCTCTGCTCAGCTCTTTGCATAGTATTATTCTTATTTTTGTTGGTGTTGCTTTTGCTTTTGCTGCACGTTTATTATTTATTCATTTAATATTTATGCTGCATAGTTGTAAATCATGTGTTGCCAACGAGCAAACGTTGAGCAAAGGCTCATGTCTTCTGCCAACAAAAGTATGTACATACTTCTATATCTGTAATACTTTCCTCCTCCCGACTCAGTCACTCGATTATACACAGATACACACACATTTACAATGTGTTACTCTAGTAATATAGGCCGAAAATAACATAAAACATGTTGCAAATGACCAAAAGTATAAAGGGTATTTGGGAACATAAAATGAATGAAATGGAAACGAAGAGTGGCGAGTAGACTAAGGATTGGTAGGACCAAGCCATTGCTGCCATTAGCCTTTTTTGGAATTCGGCATTTTGCTTCATATTGTGACTCTCTCTCTCTCTCTCTCTCTCTGTTGCTACATACTTATTATTACAGTTCTTTCTTGTTATTGTTGTTGCTGATACTCACATTACTTGGGTGTTGTTTTTGTTTGTTCCACTTGACCACGAAAGCATAGTTTTAGGCGCTAAAAGCTAAATACCAAATTTCAAAAAGCAGCTGCTACTACTACTATAACCCACCTAACCCACTACCTTCCTACCAACCCACATATCTATTACTGCTTGCCACTAACAATTCTCATTCCTCGACCATCATTGAACTACTGCTGCTGCTGCTGCTCCTACTCTTTCTCCAGATCCTGCTTTTATTGTTGGTTGCTCTTATTGTTGTTTCCTCTTTTGTGTGGTGGCCTACAAACTTGGCCCATGTTTGCACCAAACAGGCACCAGTTGTCATGTTGTTCAACTTGCTGTCATTGCCTACTTACTTTTTGTTATACGATTTTCTCTATCTCCCACTCTCTCTCTCTCTCCCACTCTCTCTCTCTCTCTCTCCCTCTCTCTCTATGTATATGTATAAGTGTGTTTTGTATTGTGTATCTCTGTGCTCTTATGTGCTGTTTGTCTGTATGTTGACCCGTTTTTGACAAACATTTGAGCGCATTTTGGGGCACATTAAGTTGTACTTTGTTAGGTGAGCTCAACTTAACTCTTGGTGAGTTTTATACTAATTACAAAACAGGAAACTTTTCCAACAACACCAACACAAACAACAACAACAATAAAAATAACATCTACTGATATGTGTTTAGTGTTAAAAGAAATGAGATACAAAACAAGGTAAAGTAATCAGGAAAATGTACCAAATTGTAAAGTGTCCTTTGTCATAAAAGTGTTAAGTGTTTCTACTAAGATCTTTAACTTGTTCAAAACAACAAAACACAAGGTTAAGAAATGTTAAAACATATTTCAAAAAGTTTTTGAGTGATTTTCACTTGCCATAAATCCAATGTCTAATTGCTTATAAATATTTAAATTGAAAATGGTTGAAAACAAAAAAAAACTTCATATTTTCATAATAAAATAATTGCCAATTTTTTTCAAAAAATTATAAAAAAAACATATCAATTTGTGGTTAATTTTACAATTTTCCGCATTAAATGTTGGTGGTTTTGCTTTGCAATTAACTTCAATACAATACACGTAATAACAAAAACAAAATAATATAGAAAAAAACCACCAAAAAAAAAATATATTATAGTATATTTGTATTGGAATAATTTCAAAAATAATATGACAAACAATTCATTGGTGTTAATTAAAACAGTTTTATTAAATGAGCAATTGTCTCCTCTCCCCCCTTTCTTATTACAATAAATAAATATTATTAAATATTTAGAATATTTTAATTTAAATTTCATCTATTTAAATATAATTAAATTCTTTATTGGTTATGAGCTAATGACTATCGTTAAATATTAAAATAATAATAATGTGTACTATAGTTTTTAGAAAAGTAACATACTCGTATTCATTAAAATTGTCCAAAAGTTTGTTACAGTATGAAGGAGATCATCGACATGAGCATCAAATGAAATCAATTTCTTAACAGAGATCTTTTATATGAGATACTACTAAACAAGACAGACTATTTTCAATACAGAGAGCATTACAAAAATAATAATATAAATACTGAAACACTTCTTTTGTCATCTATTTTACGCGTAAACTATTTAATCGATTTTTATAAAAAATATACCATTCGATGGATATACATTTGTGGATATGTACAATTGTACATTCATCTTCCCTTTTCCTAAATTTTATTATTATTGATAGAAATAATAATTAATTTTATATACACTTACCAAACATTTTGAATTAAATATCTAAAAAGAAATAGAAGAGAATAAGAAAATATTGTGTTAATAAGAAAAAATCAATATTATGATAAAATTGAGGGATAACAAATTTTTATTTTAGTTCAATTAATAATTTTACCATTTTTAATATAACAATAATATTAATTAAAATTTATTTAAATTTACAAAATTAATGAGGGTAAAATTGTGGTAATTAAAATCCAAAAATTATTATATTATTAAATTAAAATGCTCATTTTATGATATACTATTTTGTTGAAAAGTAAACAACACACACTGTACCTTTTTAAAAGAATTTTATTTAAATAAATAAAGCAATTAATAAATATTTTATTTTAATAAAAACAACACAAAACAAAAACATCAAAAATGTCATGTAAACATTTTAAAGAAATAACAAATCATCAGAAGATTCTTGCAGGACAAGTAAATTTGTATATTTAGAAGGAATTGAGGCTGCCAGCATTTTATTCTAAAAAGTTGAACACAAAACAAGCAAACAACGAACAAAATTGAGATCGATCAATTTCCAAAAAGCCACGCGAAATAATTTAAACAAAATAAAAATAAAGAAAAGAAAAGAAAAGAAAAAGAAGGAAAAGTTGAGAAAACTTTTTGCCTCAATGCATAACGAATGGCGTAAGTCAAGAGTTGCGTATAGATTCTCATTAAACTGTTCTTTTGGTAAGGATTTCATTGAAGACTGAGTAGAGAAATTGGAAACTTTCAAAAATAAAAAAAAAAAATAAAAATACTCAAAGTACAAACGAAAGAGTTTCATTTCAAGAAAGATAGAATAGAACTCAAGACTAATGAAAAGCAAATAAGAAAACGTTTTGAAGTCTGTGCGGATAAATAAGCGGAAAGGATATTGCGCACTAACAAAATAAAGTGAATAAAATGAAAATACTAGAAAGAGTAAGAACATGTAGAAGATAAATAAGTACGAGAAGAGTTCATGTCCAACACAAAATAAGTAATTATTGTTGTCTTAACAAATGCGGCAGGACCAAAGTGTTACAATCAAGTGCAAATTCATACTACTAATACAAACATAAAGCACACATTATATACTATTGTATAAAGATTTCCATACAATATGTTCTACTACTGGTAGTCCAAAGTGGTAAGCACAAATGAATATTGAAAAAGCCAACGTTACTAAGAAGAGATTTCCATTCGAATCTGGAGACCATAACCTACATACATAAATTGAGTATTGTGAAAATAAAATTGCATTTAAATTTGTGTTGCTTTTGGTTTTGTTTTTGTTAAGTGCATTTTCAGATACTTGATACTTTTATATTAAAATATTTATCCAAAGACTTTGCCTCAAAGTGCAATTAATTCAAATTGATACCACTCTCAAAATAAGCGAACTCATCCTCTCTCACACACACATCCTGGTAAATTTATCTAACCAAAATTCAAAATTTACAAATTAGCGGTGAAAGCACAACAAAAAACCAAATGAAACCCGTTGAAAACTCACCTAATTTATGGTGTTTAATAACTCAAAGCCTGCGGTTTGAACATCACTTGAACCATTCGCCTGCATTAGTGCTTTCCGCTTGCATTTAATGATCTTTAACTATCATCTCTCTCTCTGCCTCCCTCTCTCTCTCTCAACTAAATTTCTAAGAAAATACTACATAGAAGTATGAAGACAAGTAAACGTTAAGATGAAGAGCAGTCGCCCAAAGCAATAAATTTCACTTGAAAAGCCACAAGTCTACACGTTAAGTTGTAGTAGTAGCAGTAAAGTTGAGAGCATCTGAAATAAGTATATTTAATATTTGCAAGTGCAACGAACACAAATTATTGGCCACAACTCAAAGAAATTGAAGCCTCCAAATGAAATTCAACTAAGTTAAAAGGAAAGATTTTCAAAATTTTCTTCTTATTGCAATTGAATACACATTTTGCAAATTTATTTTGACCATCACTATTTTGTTTTTGTTCAGTTGAGTTATTTCTGGGTCAATATAATTGACAATTGTTTATAAAGAGAAGGGGAGAGAGTGAAGCAGAGACTCCTGACTTCACTTTTAATAAAAGTGCAAAGTTTTTTCCTTTATTTTTATTTATTTTTTTTCTTGCCAAAGGATGCTTATTTAAACTTTTCTTCCTTCGATCAAAAATTTATTGAAAATTGTTTGGCTGCATTTATTGGCAAAATGCAACTGAAGAAGATTTCTGCACGTTCGAACTGTTTAAATTTAATTTGGTAACTGCTTCCTGCGCTACTGCCCACACTATCTAGCATATCTAGGTGCATGCAGCATACTTCCCGCTGCTTGACAAATAGACTGACAGACAAAAACAAACCTAAAGAAGAAAATCAACAAAAGTAGTTGGAGAAAGGAAGATTCCATTGGTGATGATGCTGTACCTGTTTCAGGTCACAGGGAAATCAACTGGAATATGCTGCATGCAGCAGCATACAGCACGCAGCAACTAGCAACGTGCTACTGCAATAAAGCGTGAGCAGACAACGAACGCTTGAGAATTGGAGGTAAGCAAGGAAAAAAGGCTTCCTGCCTGCTATCAAAGTCAGTGGTCCCAGACACAGCTGTGCGTTGTTTTGGCTTTAGAGACGATTGAGACGAGTTGAGAAAAGTCACACACACACACACACACAAATTGTATGCAACTTCCGCTATAAATATGACAAATATTACATATGCAACTTGTAAGTTTGGTTTTTTTTTTTTTCTTTTTCCTTCGCCTTCAGCACGTACTCAGCATAAATATGAACTTATAACTGCCAACCTAAGAAAAAAAAAAAAATGGAAAGGGTTTAAAGCAACCCAAAAGCAAATTAGAAGATGCTTTAAACTTCTCATCCCCCTCCCACTCCTCCTCCTCCTTCTACTACTAAATACAATAATGCAAGAATAGAATGCCACAAAAGGATGAACGAATGGTGTAGAGTCAAGTCGATTTGTAAGCAAAACAAGACACAAAACAAAATCGAGCGAAATACAAAAAAATATTTAAGGTTAACTCAATGCCATGCGATGCTTTTAGACAAGTTTTTCAAATTTGAAACAGAGACGCACACACTCACACACACAATCACACAGAGGAGTTGAGTAAAAACATTTTTGTGGTTGCAACTTGCACAGAAATGCATTAGAACCAGGTAGCATCATCTATTGCTGACTAAAGTAGTAAGTATATTTGTATCTATGTGTGTATAAGTACATTTATGTACGAGTATATTGTGTGTGTATCTGTATGTGTAAAGAGGCAATTCGACTTTAGCTGATTTGCAAACGAAAAAGCTGCTTTAAGCTAAAATATGTAAAGTGCCTTTGAAAATGGCTTCAACCAACCGACAGCAGGGACCAAAATAATGATATGCAATACTTGAATGAGAAGGGCGGGACGGAGTGGGAGAGGTTTCACATGATAGAAATATTGTAGATTTGAGAAAAATACAACTGAGTTGGATGCATTGAAAAATACTTAGATAAACAAAGGAGTTTTAGTTCGAATTAAGGTTACAAAATCGACTTTAAAGTAACATCAGCTCACAACATTAAAATTGTAAAAAGTGTAGGAAAATCATCTGAATGAAAGAAGAAATGCTTAAAAGGCATAAGGGACGAAGATATTAAAAAGTGACAATGGCTAACAATTGAAGACCTGGCAGCAGCAGCAGCAACAGCAGCATCACCATCATCATCACCATCACCAGTATCAGTTAATAATCGAGTTGGCCACAAAATAAGGGTTCTGTGTTTGGCCACATTTGGTATCGGATGCCGTAATGTTGGCGTCACTGTGTCCATTCACATGTTTATAGACTCGTTCGTTTATTTATTTATTTGTGTGTGAGTGTGTGTGTGTGTGTGTGTGTGTTTGGGTGTGTGAAAAATGAAACTGCAATTTTACGAGCTACGGAAACGGAAGTACGTAAAATCGATTCGACTTGAGTTTGATTTCATTTCATTGTTTACTTTGTCTAAAGTATCTTTGTGTGCATAACTTGGCCCAATGTGTGAAAATAGTTGCACAGGCAATTGAACCTTTTAATGTGTGTATGTTATTCTTATGATGAAGATAGCTTACTCACACTCGCACACATGCACACTTTTACATATATATTTCCAATTTTTCCATAGAAGCCAAAAATGAAAATGGGCAAAGCTGATTTAGTTTATTTAATTCACTCATTTCATTATTGGACAGACAAAAATAAAATCAATCAGTTAGTGGTCATAACAAATTTCCCAAAAAAGAAGAAGATTGGCTTTCTACAACAAATATACGTGTTTTTTGGTTATAAATAGATCACATAAGAATAAAAATAGAAATTATTAATAAAACTGAGATTCAAGGATTTCAATTTTAAAAAATAAAGCTAAGATTTCAATGTTATTTAAGCTTCGTTAAAACAAAATTAATATTTTTCTTCTTTTTTTCATTATAATCCTATTTAACTAACTCATTAGGGAACTCGAACTAGTTGAAGAAAGCAAATCTATTGGACAAAACACAAAATAAAATGTCATGAAGAATATTATAGAGGAGCCACCATTTAGATGTCATTCATGTTTCATGCTTTGTAACGACGTTGAACATATTGAAAACAAATTTCTTTAGGACTCTAGTTATAAATTATAAATAACAACTAAAAACAGTAAATCATATGCAATCAATTTGTTTATTGGAGCACAAATCTTGCTTCGTTTATCAATTTTGTATCAAAAAAAAAAAAAAAACCCAATATTTTTGCTAATTAAATACAAAAGCAGATTTTGTGTTTTGTTCTTATTTCTTTGCAGTTGATTTTAGTTCATGAAATATAATTTCGTTTTATTATACTCTTCACGCAGTGAATAGTATTATAAGTTTGTCATTAAGTTTGTAACACACAGAAGGAGACATCACAGATCCCATAATATATATATATTCTTGATCAGCGCGACGAGACGACTGTCCGTCTGTCTATCTGTATGTCTATATGTATGCAAACTAGTCCCTCAGTTTTTGAGCTAGAGAGCTGTAATTTGACACGGTGCTTTCTTTTACCATACGCAGTACATTTGTTGGAATCAGCCGATTCAGACCCCACATACAAACCGGAATCCAAATGAATGTTCCTATAAGAAAAACTTTTTTGCTTTTCATACTATTGACTTGATATGTGAACCCTATAAGCTTCTAACCGATATCCACTAACCATATAAATTTCAAGACCCTCGGACGTGAAGAGTATTACAACTTCGCATAGCCAAAGATGGTTTTTTTTTCATATTTTTATTATGATTTTATATTTTTATATTTATTTACATAAATTTAATTGATTTTCCCTCTGTAAATTGTTTTTATGTTAATTGGTTATTAGTGGTTAATTTGATTCTACATAATGAATTAGAGTTTTTTGTTATTTGGTTTTCATAATTTTTTTTTTTTTTTTTTTTTTTATATTTTTTTTGCAAATTTCTAATTTAAAATCAAATTTTGATAATAATATTTTTGCAGTTTTTGTTTTTATTGCTTAAATATGCTTAATTAGTACATAAATTACACATTTACCAAATGAGTGAATTTTAATGCTTTTAAAAAAAATTGAGGTGAATTGTATTGGAAGCGGATGAATGTTCTTACTATTTTACTCATTTTTCAAATATTTAATATGTCCTAAAATATTGCATTCGTATATTGAAAAGAGTTCCAGTCTGCAGAAGATTTTCTTCTTCTATGAATGATCTGAAATATTATTCATTTTAATGTAGATTTGACCTTTGAGATCAGATAAGCCACGTAGGTCATGTTAATTTCAACATTCCTTGAAATTTGATTGTCAAATCGAAGTCTGCATCCATCATATACTTCGTTTCCTCATATTCGATGAAAATTAGTAAAAATTTAATAAAGAATGAAGACATCTTTCATTGAATAAATGAGACATTGAATTTCCTTGGATCAACTTTTGATATTCTCAAAATAAAAATCTGTGTAATTCATCAGTAAATCAATCATATAATCGATATTCATTTGCTGTACGTGCATTCATGTCCTTGCATTAATAATGAAATGAATATCAAAATGTCTTTCTTACTTTTTAAGTTACTTGTTATGGACTGGAAAACAATTTTTAGCATTATACACTTTGGTTGAATGGTTGGTCGGTCCAGTGTCCATAAAAGTTCTCTTCATAATTTATGCAATGCAATCGAGTAGTGCGAGATGTGCTATAAAAAGTTTTAAAATTCATAACCCTTTAAGTGCGTTTTCTTCAACTATCATCATCGTCATCATCATCATCATAGCGATTCCCTGCTATATTCATTATTATCATTCTTGGCATTTATGGACAAACGTGTTACTACGCACCACTGGAAAATTTAATCAAAAAATGTCTCCTTCTTCTTGAAGTCAACCCTTTTTTTTCTTTTGCTTTAGCTTTTGCTTACAAATTTAATATCAGAGTAGATGATGATGCTTGTGTCGTTTGTGATTGTCGAAAGGAATCACATTCCAGCCAAAATATAATAACTTGCAAACACCAAGAAGTGAATTGGCAAAAGTTTCATATTACCAGCATTAACGGTCAGGGTGTATGGGGAAATAGTAGAAACATCTTTGAGTTACACGCAAGAATAATCAAGTATGTTTTGATAGAAAAATCAGCAGCATGCAATACAATTTGCAATATTTGTACTATGTAACAATTTTACACAGACCACGGCGGCGGCTCCATGCAGAAGGACACGCAAATAATTTTGCCTTTTTTATTGAGCAAACAAATGAACAAAAAGGCAACTCAACATTGTGAGTGAGTCCATCCTTATTGCTTCTTATTCATCTTCTCGACAAGAAAAAAAAAAATGCAAAAAAAAGGAAAATAAAGGAAGCCGGTTCAAGCACAATAAAAACGTCGAAAACATTGCAAACATTAACGGAAAAACAATTTTCATAAATCTAAAATTATTACCAGAAAAGAAAACAAACAAAAACAAAACTGAACTGAAATGAAACCAAGATCATGATGATGCTGAATGATGATGATGATGATGATGTTGATGGAAGTCGTTTACATGAAAGACCAAATTTAGCGGTCGTCACTGAACCGAAAAAGTCATTCACTCGCTCACTCAGTCACCATCGACTCACATATGTTTAGAGTAGAAAACTTATACAAATTCATTCTTCAAAAGGGACACAAAACATATTTTCATCTTCTCAAAACATTTAACATATCATTTTATGTACTTGTAAATATTTTGTGCTTATTTTAGTAAATTTAACCAATGCGTTTCTAAAGGCTAAAAGCATGCATGCACCAATTTGAACCAATAAACATATTTATCAGGCTGAATATATATTGAAGGGGGGTGCAAATGTTATAAATGCAACATAAATCACTTTGAAAATGGGAAGAAGAACACTGAGTGAGTGAGCGAGTGAGTGAGTGTGAGTGTTTGGAGTGAGAGACCATTTCCAATTTGATCCATGCGCTCATGTGTAGAATACTTTATGGGGCGCGTTGAAATATGCTTTCATCGGAAGACGTAAGTTTTTTTTTATGCTTTTGGGGTTGTTCTGCTTTATCAATTTTAATTTAATTTTTCTTTTATTATCATATCTTTTAAGTGGGGTTGCTGCTGCTTTTAAGTCCACTCAAATTTCAATTTCTTCTTTCGCTCTCATTTTTTTTTTTTTTTTTTTAATATTTGCATGACAAACAAAAACCCAAACAAACATCAATTTGCACATCATCAAAATGTATGTGTGTGCGAGTGCATGTGTGCAAAAGATTTCAGTACTTAAGCATTTATCAAACATCAAAAGCTAAAGAAAACTTCAATCTACAAAGTATGGCAGAGGATTAAATCACCAATCACCATTGATGTGCAGAATTCAAAGTCTTTTCTATTAATACTCAACTATTGCGCAAGTAGAATAGAATCATAATAAGCCACTCGAGCCGAGCCGAGCCGAGCCAAGCCGTTTCATGGCTTAAAGATGCTTTTCAATGGCTTATCGAAATCTAAAGTTGCACTCCAGCAACGAAGTAGACAAGCCAAGAGAGACAACAAAATAATACAATATTAAAGAAAAAAATTCTTTTAAACTCGTAGACAGAACAAAGAGCTTAGGGCATGCTTTATCTGTGACAATTTATGAAATTAATAAAGAAATAATAATAAAGTATTAAAGTATGTTCGGTTTTAACGAAATAAATTACACTGCAATCGACAGAATTTTACTCCCTCAATCAAGGAAGGAATATCAACGCTACAGGTTGCAAAAACTCCAAACAAACTAAAACTAGACATACTCACAACCCCTAATAATGAAAAATGATATCTTTGACTCTCTCACTGGACACTATCTGAAAGGAAACCATGTGCCATCGTAACTAAAGGCAAAGTGAGAAGCCAATTTGGTGTTACAAATCAATTGCCTCAAAGAATATACTCTAAAATTTATTACAAATATATTCGTATCGAAATATTACAACAACAAAAAGGGGATGGATGCGTTTTAATGTCCTGATTTCATCACTCTTACAAAGTAAGCCAAAGCAAAAAATCATACAACTGTAAAATTGCAAGAGTTATATATTGTTAGATAACGAAAGACGACGACATCAACAACAATATGAAGTAATGTCGAAGTCGAAGTTGATGTCGATGTCGATGTCCTTAAAAATGGTTTTTAACAAATGGGCTAAAATGCAGCCAAATGGAAGAATGAATTCTTTGTGAAAAATGGCTATTTTCCAGTTATTTTTATTATTATTTTCTATCTTATGATTTTGTATTAAGTTATTAAAAGCAGTCACCAGAAGTTGAATAGAAACACAATTGAATGGGAAAAGAAGGGAGATCCACAGAATTATGTTGGAAGTCCTATTATATAAAAGATTTGTTTCACTAAAGAAGTAAGTATTTTATGGTTGGACTAGACAATCTACTTAGCTTCATAATAAATAATAAATAAAAATATTTATAGAAGCCTAAGAGATACGTATTTCCATTATTATTATTATTTTATAATATGTAATTAAATGACTACTCTCTTATGAATTTGATATTGTGTTCCACTTACCAGTGCCCAAATATTGTTATCTCAAAAACTAACCTATTTATGAATTGCTTGAGTGATGATAATACCAACTTTCCTTTTATCAATGCCATCTGCTACACGACCCTCGTATATTTCAATATTTTAAGCTTTTACCAAAAACTCACTTAATACATTTTGAATTAATTTGCATTTGCTTAATAAGCAAATGAGCCCATTAGAACACTTTACAATGTTTCTGATTCTGTCATTTTATAATCACATAAGTTGTAGTGTTCCCTTCCCCTCTTATGAACCGAATAGAATAGAACAGTGATGGTGATTCTGTGTTGTTGTGTTGCTGAAAATGTCATCTAATGCCGCATAAATGATGTCAAATGCAACCACACATAATAATAATGAGCTCTCATCAACGTGTAACAACAATACCAATATAGCATATTGGCAACAAACCCTCAAAAATGTGCGCTTTCAATATGAAAATTTTGCAATTTCACTAAGCCACACTTCATTGGTAAAATGTATAATGTTGTTTATCTACATATGAGAAGCAGCAGGGAAATAGCAAAAGTGCCAAGAGTGAAATGAACGTGAGAGTGCGTATGACATCATCATCAATAGCAATATTGTGAACAAGACTGCGTTTTACAAATATTTTTGCTGTGGTTGACAATTCAATGCAAATGAAATCAAATATAAAATGTTGCTATTCCTCCTTAACCATTTAAATATTTTTCAAATAAAATTCATTGCATACATACTTTTGTATTAGAAGGATGATTTATTTCTTCTTTTTTGCTCCCTTTTTTTTTTTATATTTCTACAATATTTGAGTTTTTTTTATGAGATCGAAACTAATTTAGGTGGAACATAGCTCGTATTTAACTTGTGAGGAGAAAAAAAAAACAGCAAAGAATCAGAATTGAAGACACATCAAGAAAGAAATAAACACGTTTTATTTGTCACACTGATTTGTCAAGCGGCACTTACATGCAGACACACGAATATACGTGACAATTTTGGATAAAAACAAATACAACATAGAAACAAAGTTGGGAAGTTATAGTCGACTATTGTGTACTTTATACCAATTCAATTATTTTTGGGAGTGTAAATGATTTGGCAATGATAAACTTAGACTTTTTGTCATTTTTAGTCTTCAAAAATGCATATTTCTCTATGTAGGAGTGTCTGTTTTCTTGTTGTTAAGAACCAAGATAACCAAATATACTTATGACTCATCATCACTTTTGTGTGATCTTACCAAAATTCTTTTCAATATATCCAAACTTGATTCACTATAGATTATATATACTCGTATGTAAGTACATATGTAAGATAATAAACTTCTGAAGTAAACACATACACCTGATGGCATATCCGTTTCCTGTTGTTTTGTTTCCTGCATTCATTCGTTGATTCTTCCATTCGTTCGTTGATTCGTTTTGTTTAAGTTAATTTAAGGATATGTGTTCAGTTACTTCAACGACAATGTTCGCTCCTGTGCTCCTGTCGTGATTGTTGTTTATGTATGGCGCGTGTTACTTTGTATCCTGTCACCTACTATAAACACAATCACATACACAAAGATACGCATGCTTGCACCTATAAAAGTCTATATAAATAATTGTAACTGGAGAGCGGACAAAAGGGTTGACAGCCCTTTGACAGTATTTAGATTTGATTTCTTTGTGTGTTTTCCTCATCTTAAGCACCTGATAAAGGACAATGAATGAGCGATAGATGCGTATGGTACTCGTAGATAATATCTTTGCATCCAATGGGAATTTCAATTGGCTTACGTGAGTTTATTGATACATGTAAGTGGATTTATTTATGCCACAAACCACCAACAAAGAAACCATGAAAGACGAAACACGTTTAACGAAGTGTCAAGCCTAAAAAATCAAATGTCAAATCAAATAATAGCAAAATAAACATTTGGCAAATGTACCTAAAGGTTTGCCTAAACTTTGCAATTCCTCGAACTATGGACACAAATTTGCAATCAATCCAAATCTTTGCCAGTTGCCATTAGATGAAGATGAGAAAAAAAGAAAAGAACTGACAAAAAACAAAGTGTTTAAAGTATCAAAGAAAAAAATCCACCATTAACGCATACAAATACATAACAAAAACAAAAAGTTCGCGTCATCTTCAAAATGGAAAAGGAAATATAAAAAAAAAAAAAATAGATTTAAGCTGCACAAAGAACATTCGCGAACTTATTTTCAACATTGAGTGCTTATCGCTAGCGTCACAGAGTATACATACTACTAGACAAATACTACAAAATGACACACCACACCACCAATCAAAAAGAAATATAAAAAACACCAAAGAATCTTTCCAAAAAACAAAAACAAAAAAATAAGTAAACGATGAAGCTTCACTTCAACGGCATCAACAGACATACAGAAAGAGTGAGTGCAACACAAACGCAAAGTACTTCATACACTTCTTAATGCAATAGACTCAAGTTGAAAGCGGATGCTGTTAAGTATACTTCGGTTTATGGCTTTTGCGTGACCGCAACGTAAAGAAAACTCAACTGAAAATGTAAAAAGAAACCACATACTATAGAGGTGGATAGGTTAGAAATTGTATCTTAGCTAATAACATCCATAGATACTTACTTGCCAAAGCACCAAATTTAACGTCTGAATTGTCAGCAATAAAAAGTATTTTCGATATATAAATGTCTCAATACAAAAATGGGTGCAAAAGGAATTGGAAATGTCAGTATAATTGTGTCTGTGTCTGTGTGTGTGTGCTCATCAATTTTCTATGAAAATGCCTTTCAAAGCAAAACACAAGAAAAGAATAAATATACGAAAATATAATAGACATTTTTTCTTCTTATGAAAAAAAACGTTATAACAATTCATCTTCATCATTGATAAACTTCATAAAACTAAAAACTAAATGCCATAAATGCAAAAGATAGAAGAGAAGAAGAATACTACATATTCTGAGTAAGAAAGAAGTTAAATGCCAATCTACGAGTAAGAGAAACTTTTTCAAGTAATCCAACGTCCCTTTTCAAAATGGTTTCTTTTCTGTGTGGGTGTGAAAATATTGTATTCTACTATTGTATATACTTACGTGTATGTACATAAGTATGAGTATCGATATTTTATTGTTTGCAAATTTCCCTTGGGTCTTATACAAGGATTCTTTTTTTTTTTTTTTTTGCCTTTCTTTCTTTATTCTCCACACACAATTCAAACATTTGCTGATTACATTTAATACTCTAATCGAATGTGTAGAAAAATTCAAAGCAGTTCAAACCAATGGACCAATGGAAGGTATGATAAGTAAGTGAGAAATTGACTAAATAAATACATAAGAGGGAAGTGAATGAATGAAGAATAATATGAGTAAGTGATTAATATGAAGTATGAGTTAATAGATAAGTTTATATTGTAATAAGTAAAAGTTATGTTTGACCTTAACCGGGCGAATATGATCTATTTGATTCAGGGACAACAGTCAAATGATTTTTGCAATTTTCGATTGAAGGTTCTATGACATAAAATTATCTGCAGGGCTTTGATAAATTTCCCGTTTTGATCAAAGATAAGTGCCGCCTGCCATTACCTGTTAATTGAGAATAAAATATCAAATCACAATCAATGAAAAAATTGTTCAATAAGACATATTCTACCAACAGTAATAATTAAAATGAATATTATAATGTAAATTTCGATTCTTCAGAGATATCAATCGGCTATGGAGATCGATTTTTTAGTATACTTAGCAATCCCCGTCAAAATCAGCTTTGTACGGGAATGATAGAAAAAATGATATTTATTTGATTTTGTTATGACTAACAATTCAAAAATAAATTTCTTATAATATATCTGACATGAAAATATGTCTCTAATGTTTAAAATTTGATCCATCAATTCATTCCTTTTCCGTTGATCCTAAAAAAACCAACTGAATTGTTTAAAAATTACGGACATTAGAGGGAAACGGAGCTTTTACCCACTATGTTTTATATATAAAAAAATATATATAGATTTCATTAATATGAAAAGTTTTATACTTTCACACAATCACATCAAAATATGCAAAGAAAAGTTTTCGAGGCAATTGAAAAACTGTCATTCATTATAATGATAATAGTACTGAAACAATAATATTTTGAACAATTTTTCATATATAAATTTTTTGTATTTAAAATTTTATAAAATTGATACTCTCGCTAAATGCCAGCTATCATATGTAAATAAATCGAAAAACATTTGTGCAGTTATTTATAAATCTTTATCTAGCATTTAGCGATGTCAACATTTTCAAGTAAATTATTGGAATATTGTCGATTTTCTTATATGATTGCACCCATTATTTCTAATGAAATGAAAATCAGTCAATTTAATAAAGAATATCAATATCAACAAAGACAACAACGTCAACGCCAACTACAGAAATGGATGAGACACATGCAACAAAGAGAAGACATGAAACAT
The DNA here is from genome assembly GCA_035041805.1 of Amiota mariae. NCBI lineage: Eukaryota > Metazoa > Arthropoda > Insecta > Diptera > Drosophilidae > Amiota > Amiota mariae. Next base: position 4,717,599 of record JAWNKV010000348.1, read on the forward strand.
TGTATAAAGATATGGGGAATACCAACACGTTTGGCAAATATTATATTAACCTTTAGTATTATCTCAATGCAATATAGCAAATACCACCCTGTTCAGAGCATAATCAGTAATCAATGGGCAAAACAACAAAGCAAATTCCTTAAATTTATCTTTTCAAATGTTTTTCTTGTTAGGCGGACTAAGACACCACCGACTTATGCATCGAACAAGGATAAAAATGAGAAAAAAACTTCAAAAAAGAAAGTCAGTAGTAATAGAAAACGTTTTCGGGAACAAATGGTACGAACATATGAAAATCGTTTACGTCGATACTCGGAGCCGGACAAAGTCTTTCGCTATTTTGCTACATTGCGAGTACAGCGTTCACCAGGACGTTGGGAAGTCTGTATGCGTCCAATAGATTTTGTGCGTTCGTTTTATCCCAATTGCACACAGCCACGACAATATGGTTTGGATCAATTCCGTGCAATTTACTCTCCAAAAACTTATGTGATGAGTACTTATTTAAAACCGGATAGTGTTTTTTACAAAATCAGTCCAACCCTCATGTTGAGTTACCATGATTTTCTCTTTTTGCGAGCGATTCTTTCCGTGCCCAGAAGATTTATTCAAATCGCTTTTAACATGTTCAATTTAAACGATAATTTGGAATTGGGTATCGAGGACTTTAATACAATTATTAATATATTTAAGTCAGAAAAATCTCATCGTTACACACAAGTTATTAATGTTGCTCTGGAGAGTTATTTTTTTGGTGAGAAGGCTGATCGCAAACTGACTTTTCAAAATTTTATGATTTTTCTAGAGAGGTTGCGTCGGGATTGCATAGAACTTGAATTTGCACTTATGAAGAGCGACCATCTGCAAAATATTTCCGAGCTGTCTTTTGCTAAAGCGATGCTCGCTTATTCAAATATTCCGGAATCTTTACGGATAATGAAATTGGAACGTGTCAAATCGGCATATCGAACAGAAGGCACAGGAATTAGTCTCACAGAATATATTGATTATAATAAATTTATCGAAGATATATCCTTGATCAATACCGCACTTATATTTTATTATTTATCTGGAGCACCTGTGGACAAAAAGACTTTGAAGCATGTGGCCAAGACTGTTGTGGGCACAGAACTACCCGATCATGTTGTTGATATTATTTTCTTAACATTTGATGATAATGGTGATGGCTCTTTGACTCGCCGAGAATTTGTACCAATGATGCAGGATCGGGTTTACAGACGTTGCCAAAGTGAACGATTAGGTGTACTGAACTCGGTGCTCATAATGGGAAAATGTGCAAAACAAGCATTGAGAGATTGGATTGTTTATCAACTGACAAGACGTCGAAAATACTACGATACATCAGTTTGAGATTCTTTTGTCAAAATTCTAAGTATTTCTGAAACTAAAATTTAAGTTTTATTCTTTTTCGATGTATAAAATTATATTTTTTATTAATGTGAGATCTGCAAGTGTTTTACTTCATAAACAGTACAATGTCACATCACCTCAGATCAAACTGCTTTCATTGGAATCATTGCCTTCGTCTTATTGTCTAAAATGGGAATATTTCAATGTTATACCAACATTGAGTGCTGCCATCAATTCTAATGACAAAACATCAACAGAAGGTATTAAGAAATCAAATGGCAATGAAAGCAAAAAAAATCCAACGAAGAGTGGTCCTAGAGAATCTAATTTCCGCAGTAACAAAATTCTACAGTATGAAAATCGTTTGCGTAAAATGTCAAATCGTCAGAAAATATTTCGTTATTTTGCAAGACTACGTGTTCAACAATCACCAGACAATTGGGAAATTTGCATGCGTCCGAAGGATTTAGTACGTTCACTTTTGTTAGGTGTAAGGCAACCGGAAGGTGTGGGCCTTGATAAATATCGGTTGGTCTATACACCAGCAAAGCATACGAGTCACTATCTACCAGCAGAAAGTGTTTTTGATAAAATCAATGATAAACATCTATTAACTTACAATGACTACATTTTCGTGCTGACTATCCTTAATATACCTGAACGTGTACTTGAGATTGGTTTCTGTTTGTTCAGTCACAAAGATTTAGAAGGGGTCGATGAATATGGCCTAATGAAAGTAATTCAACTATATGAAAAGAGATATGGTGAACGCATTATCTTAGATAATAATACAATAAAGGACTTCTTCTTTGGAAAATCTCGCAATCAAAAATTGACTTTTGCAAAACTCAAAGAATTTCGAAAAGATTTGCGACACGAATGTGCTCTCTTAGAGTATGGTCTCTTGGTCGCTTCAGGTTCTCATCTAACGGCATTTAAATTTGCCAAAATGCTACTTGAATACAGCAATGTACAGAATAGTGAGAAGAGAAACATATTGCAACGAGTCAAAAAAACATTTAAAAACAGGCACATTATCGTAACACAAGAGGAATATTGTAATTTTCGTCGATTCACCAATGGCATTGGAAGCATGTCAACCGCTTTTAAGTTTTACAATTTATCTGGCAAACAAATTTCACCGCAAATTCTTAAACATGTCGCAAAAACTGTCATTGGAGTTGATCTGTGCGATCATATTATTGAAATAATGTTTGCGACCTTCATAAAGTCAGCCTACAATAATCAATTAGATACTGTTCAATTTTTGAAAGCAATGCGCATTCGTTCCAACAGAGCAGCAGAGCATCGTTTGGGTGTCATAGAATCATTCAAAATATTGCACAAATGTCTACAAGAAACAATTCATTTATTTTTTAGATAAAATCATGCATTAATTTGCTGTTTTAATCGAATGTTTGGTCTTTGCTTAATTAATAAGAAATTATATTTCTTCAAATCAAAAACATGATGTTTTATTCTATAGTATATTTCTATTTCCTGTACTTACTTTCTTTTATCTCAATCTTTTTTTGTTGTTGTCATTATAAAAATAGTTTTGAAGCGTTAAAGCAAAAGTTTCAACCAAACACTTAACCACAAAACTCGGACCAAACCACAAACATATTTACATTTTCTATACTATAAAACCTTCACCCTTCGTACGCATGTAAATAAAATTTACCAAATGAATCTTGAAGTGCCACTTTAAGTGGGTGCTCAAGTGTCGCCCTTACAAGTGGCAAGTCTTTGGTCGACAACGATGACGACGAGAACCATCTGTTGTCGTTCATTTGGTCAGTAAAATTCTTGAGGGAGCAAATGTTAAACCAAAACACCCTAAACTTGTCTTTTCTCTAGTTTCTATGAGGTTTTAATTTGTCTGTAACTTCGATCGTAGTAGTAACGCGTATTTATACTAAATTGTTGTTTCTCCTGCTTGAATTTGATGCAAAAGGTGCAAATGCCACAGTCGTCAGTTGTCCCACTTGAAACTTGCAAATTGTACTTCGTCAAGTGAAGTAAAACTTTCTCATTCATTGTCGTTGGTTGGTTCTTCATTCTTGTAAAGTCACTTTAATTTGCACAACTTTTTCAACATTGCACTTTTCGTATTGTTATTATTATACTAACAATTTGTTCTTATTCTTGTTGCAATTGTTGTTACAACATCCCCCTCTCTCCTCTATCATTGTCATTTAAAACAAATGTCATATTTAGAGTTGATCACCTTTCCAAACCACAAGTTAATATCAAAAGTTTGAATTTAATTAAATATAACAGAGTTTAAAGGCACTAATAAGTGGCGTCAAATTGGTTAATTGAAATTCTTAAATTCTTTTTTTTCCATTTCTCATACGAGTATATTATTATATCGTTTCCTTGCTCATTTGTTTCCTTTTGCTATTAACAAGTTTAAGAAATAAATTAAAATTAAATTCAAGAAAACGAAGAAGAAGAAGAAGAAGGTGAGAGGTTAATTAGAAGTTGATTAAAAGTGTAGCATTTACAGTTTATTTTTATATATTGTTCACTAAAAGTCTGTAGCCTTAAATTATGCTACAATATAATAAGAAACTTGAAAACGTAGGTAAAAAAGCTGCATGACTTAATGTTATTTGCTGCATGCCAATCACAGTTTTTTCCACTATGAAACAAAAATCATTTCAATATTCAATGTTCTATTTAATTCCGTTTCCCATTCTGTTTGACTCCTCTTCTCCCTTTTTCAATTTGTTCAGACTCTGGTTGTGTTGGGCATGAAGAGAAATTCTGTTCATCTTCAAATTGCATTTAGTTACATTTTTATGCCTAAGTAAGTTTACTTGTCACAAGAACCATTACCCTCCCTCACACACACACACACACACACATACACTTACAAAGTACACCTGTAGATATACACATATTATATTTATATATATTTATATGTACGTACTTTATTCACAACTTTATGCTGCTGCAATAGTAGAAGTAGATACTCACTATCCGTTGTTGTATGTATTTACGCAACTTAAGGTTTACCTGAAGTTTTTCATTTTTTTGTTGTTTTTATTTTTTGTTTTTGTGGATTTTGTTTTATAAAAGTTTGCTTAGCGCATACCTTTTTGTTGGCATTTTGTTTGATTTAAACTTCAAAGCGCTTTCAAGTGTTGCATGAAAAGCATTTTGTTGTCAATGGCAATAGAGTCGACGGAGACTGAGACAGAGACAGAGACTTTTGCAGCGACTGACGCTGCGGCTTTGACTGCAATAAAGCGTTTTGTGTTTTTTTTTTTTTTTTTTTTTTTTTGCACCATTTTCTTTTCTTTTCTATGTATGTAAGTATTTATATTTATTTACTTAAGAGTAGAAAGAAGACGTCTCAAGTGTTATAGTAATGTTTGTGTATATTTGTGTGCATGTGTGATTTTGTGTTGTGCAAGTACAAAGTAAATTGTATTTGAACTAACTTTATTTAAGTTACTTTCAGTTTTAAGTAAAATAGAGAAAATGCAGTCAAGAAAAGCAACAGGAAAATATAGAATTTCTTTAAAATATATAAAGTGGCTTTCAATTTCATCATCACAGTCATTAAAATATTTACCTTTATTCATTACTAGCGTACCCGACCCTGCTTCGCATGGATTGTTTCCTTTCTCTGCATCGCTATATTTTCTCTGTTAAACTTTGAGTATCAACAAAGAACACAGTTTGAGAAAAATTATGGTGTTAGTTTAGTTAATTCTTTGTAGTATACTTTTATGGGTTGGCGTTGCTTGAATATCACAGATTTTGGGAACGGAGACACATATCGCGACTAAAACAATGTTCAAGCCGAGAACGAATCATCCAATCATAAAGTGACTTTTAATGGAATAAAACCGAATGACCACATTAATACAAGACTGGAATTTCATTAATAATGAAATCGCTAATATCATCAGATGGCCAACAGCAATAGTTAAGCTAGAAATCCTACCATACAAATGAATGCCCCGTAAATGTATCATTTGGATTTTTTTAGAAAAGTTGAAACTTTGACCAAAACTTATTGCAGACAAACCCATTATCATTATCCTTTCCCTCTGTTGAGAGACATCATACAAAATATTTAACAATAAATGCAAAAAGTTTTTTAAACAACTTGAAAACACACATATGATTGATACTCGTCGTATATAAAAATCAGTATATTTTTCATTTTTATTATGCAGTAATTTTCCAATTGAATTTTATAACTTCATTCATTTTCATTGTTCATTATTGTTTGCATGTTTCACTGATTTCTCAATTCAGACGCTAATTCTGTTTTGTAGTCTCATTAAATCATAAATGTATGAGATTACTTTATTTGATATTCACATGCATTTGCCATAAAATGATTTCAACCGAAATTGTTGCTCGTAAATGTTGCTATTATTGTTATTGTTGTTTTTGCTGATGTTGTTACTGCTAACTTTATATCTACATGAATCAATCTGATGCAAAAAATTTGTGTTTAACCCGACATAAAAACGAAATATGTATACAATAAAATTATAAAAAAAAAAAAAAAAAAAAAAACACAAAAGGAGCTTGAATTTGTTGAAGTTCAAATCAGCTTATGAGATACTTGCTTATAAGATAAGAAATGTTTCTATGCTATAGATACAAGTTTATGGTACTTATAGCAGCACATCCACCTTGTTGATCTTGAATTACATAACTTTCATCATTATAAGCAACAGCAACAGAAATGATGGTGCATTTCAATGGAAGTGAGATAAAAATAAACATACTTATATGTAAAGTATAAACGGAACTTACTCTACTCTCTTCTCGTTCGTAAATTTCATGCTAACACATTGCATGAAATTTTATATTTTATTATTTGATTTTCCTTTTTTCTTTTTTCTCTTCTTTCTTTCTGTGTTTTCTCTTTCGTGATTTCATGGCTTGGTATGACGGACATCCATTTCCTTTGTCTTAAAAATTTTCAATGAAATTTTAATATATTAAATTTAATAACAGTAGTCAGTGAATGAGTAGTTGCCATGACATTGCTGCTTTATTTACTTTTAAGCATCAACTTTTGTTCACTTCATTGCCTACATCAACTTCAACTTCAACTTCATTTCATTTCACTTCACATAACAAAATGAAACAAACGAATCAGTAAAGCAAAAGTAAGATAGTAACAATCAGATTGCTGTCATATAAATACATAAAGGAAGGACAGAGTGGAGATAGAATGAACAACTGTATGCTTGTGATACCTTTGCTTGTTACCTGTCAATGATTTTAATATTCAACTTATAAAATATGTACAGATCTGAACTTTATTTTATTTTCAACACATTTGGAATGTGAACAATTTTTTCATTGCTTTTTTGTTGCATTTTGCATTGCAAAACTAAATTAGAGAATTTTCTACGCTGAAAGCATAAAAATTTATAACAAAAATACATAGAAAATAAAATATATATGAAAAAAAAAAAACCCAAATAAGAGAAATATTATTTTAAGCACGTTGTTGCTGATGGTGATGGTGATGGTGATGCTGGTGCGGATGCTGGAACTGGTAGTGATGTTGGTGATGGTGATGGTGCTGGTGCTGGTGCTGGGGCTACTGCATGATGATGTGATCTACATATGCACTCGACGCCATAATTTGCATGAATTTGGGTTAACCAACATTGTGGGAATATGCCTTAAATACACAGGGATTGTACTTATGTACGAGTATATATGTACATATGTGCTGGATATGTTCATAAATATGTGTAGCAGATAACTTGGTCAGAATACTCCTTATCTCTTAACTCATGAATATGCAATGCAAATGTATCTTCCTCATATATGTATGTATAAGTGTGTGTGAGAGAAGCATTGCACTTTTTTTTGCAACATTTCTTTGATTCATTCACATATTTTATTTTTAGCAACTTGAAATTATTTTTTCCACCATTTTTTGTTTTTTTTTTTTTGGGTTTCATAAAATTTATTTGAATTAAAGTAAGAAAAAGTGAAAACACCTCAAGCATATTATTTCACGTCTTCATCAACTGCAATTTTCTGTGTAACTTTTACTATTTTAGGTTATGCAATTTAATCGATGTCACACTCCCTCTCTCTCTCGTGTTAAACTTAATCTTCAGCATTAAGAAACACCTGAGAAATAATAATTATGTAAGTTGGTAACTCTTTTAATCGTTATTTCATGGTTCTTAATATTGAAAAGTTTCACTTAAAATGGATTAAAAACTTTTTCACATCATTTCCTGTCGATTAAAATATATAAATATGTATGTATCTCTGTACGTTTGTTAAAGAATCTGTGTTTCCTATCGCAATGTTCATGAAATGACAATGTGATATGTGATTGTATTTAGTTTGGAATTAAGTTCTTCCATCGGAATGAAGTTTTAAGCTTTAAATATTGCATAGGTTCAAGCATTTAAATCCTTCACACACACACACACACACACACATACACACACACACACACACACACATTGTATTCACATATGAGTCTGTGTCTGTGAAAGATCGAGAGTTTCACTAAGTGAACGACAAAGTAAACGAAGAAAAAATCTTGCATAACAAACTTTTGCACATGATTTCATCGCGTGTGTGTGTGTGTGTGTGTGTCCCATAACATACTCGTAGTTTCAAGTACTCTTACTTTATTTAACAATAAAAGAAAAAGAAAACTCAAATTTATTGCAAACATTTAAAAATTATGGCTTCACAAAGTCCTTGTGAAAATGGCACACATTCAAATTTCATTGCCTTACATTGCCTTCAGTGGAAAATCAAGTCAAGCGTTGTTGGCTTGTTGAAAATCAACTCAACAATGAAATTAAGTAAAATTAAAACATATTTTCCTAAGCACTTTAATGACTACATTTTAAGTTACATAATCTCTAAGCAGAACACATGTCACAGATACAATAAATACTATAAAGAAATGAAGAAATGAATGAATGAATGAAAGAGTAAAAGAAAAATGTCCTGTGAACGTGTTTAAAATTCTTAACCAAAAATATAACAATAACAAAATATGAATCACAATAATGACACAACTAACTAACTTTAAAAGACAACAAACAACAAAAGATAAACATACTCGTGCTTACTATACGAGTATAATCAACAAACTAATAAACTCAAAATGCTGCATACAAAATAAGGGCAGCATCCCTAAATGTTTGCAAAATAAAATCGTTAAAAAAATCCTCTTTATGCCAAACAATCAGGCAGACGTTGACGACAAGTTCTTGAGACACTTTTCATTAAGGCATTTCTACACATTTCCTCGTTTTATTCTTTTATTTTGTCTTTTTATTAATACAATATTTGCCTAAAGTTCCTTTTAAGCAGAGTCTTATGACTTTTCATAAATGTCTTCAAATCTCTTTTTCATACCTCGTTTTTTCATGCTTCCTTTTTTCCTTTTATTTATTTATTTTTATTTTTATTTTTTTTTTTTTTGGTATTCCTTCCATGATTTACTCATACATATGAATTGCTGTGTGATGATGTTGCCACTTAAGCTACTCTTTGCTCTTCAATTTTGACTACCATAACAGCCGAGCATGATAAATGACTGACATTGACAGTTGATGAGCGGCAATGTCTTCTACAAGTATGTTTTTCTTATACATATACAAACACATGTCACAGTGTGTGTCTGTGTGTGTTTATTTTATATATTTTCCTTCAAGATTTACGGTTTTAATAAAATTATGTCTCCGCGGTTCATTAGGCAAAATTTGATTTAATTTTGGTTGTTTCCGTTCATCAACTTTTGGTTTATTTCTTGTTTCTATATTAAATCTTTGTACATTTTTCCATTAAAGCTTTCATAATTCTTTAATATTCTCCTTCTTTTTATTATTTATTTGATAAATCAATAAAGATATGGAGAAATGCATAACATACTTATAATCAATAACACTAGTCTACAAATTTTGAATTTGAAAAAGTATTCTTCAAATAAAGAAGCATTTTTTATTTATTTTCAGATACTAAATACGAAAATGACAATTATATTTCAAAATTTAAAGCAGCGTTCTCTGCCCGGTCCTGTAGACACTGTATACCTCCTAGGACATGGCGATAATTAAAGAAAACACAGATATACCGATTATACGGCCATAGTTTACAACTCCAGATCACCTAATGAAGCGGCAGAAAACATAAATCATTATTTTTAAGTTTTAAATTTACTTAGATGTTACATGAAAGTAGAAGTTTTTATTTTTTAAAAAAGATGCAACATGGGAAAAACACAACAACTAATTTATTTTAAAAGAATAAAAACTTTTCTTAGTCAAAGATTAAAAATTAAAAAAAAAAAATGTGAATATCAAAATGACGAACTATTTTTAAATAAACATAATTTTCACTTTGCTTTATTTCTGCATCAAAGATAAATTAAGGAAAAAAAAAATTTCTTTTTCTATTTGACCAATATATTCCGACGAAATTGATAGTCAAACAAAAAATAAAAAAGAAAACACATATAAATGCAGGTAATAATAAAAATCTGGAACAAAAAATAAGTAATTTAAAACGATCAAATTTTTTAATCAGTGAACGATACAAATTTCAAATTGTACAAGTTCAAAAGATGAAATACAAATCAATAGCCAACAAATAAATACGCCAAGATAAGTTACAAACTTTGTAATACAAAGACAAAAACAAAAAATTAAAAGAATGCCAAAATTAATGGAGCAAATAACAAACCCACACTGCAATAATAATAAATAATAAAAACAAAAATTAGAAACTATTTAAAATTGTTCTAAACCAATAGACACATCAAAAAAAAAAATACATACAAATATACTACAATAGTATAAAAAATCATGTCAGTCAATCAATAATTTTAACTCTAGATGAAGGCAAAAAACTAAAGTAAAAAATAAATTAAATCCAATCTTAAATTTCCATGTATGCAACTACAATTGAATACACCAAGAAATTAATGGATACTGATTGGTTGATCTGATCATATGTTTGTCAAAGGTGTCTTGCTTGATTTTAAAATATTCCTCTAAGCTTTCTACTATGCATCTCATTTACACACCTCACTCGTTTCAATTTCATTAGATTTTTCGGCTGTTCCTGTGGATTTTTTCAAATTGCTCGAATTTTTTGCCAAACCTTTCTCATGTTCACTCGGTCCATTCATCAATCGTCTAATTTCAAGCAATATCAAGCATATTTATAATCTTCCTGATGAATCCCTCTGTCCATTGGTGAAAACAGTTTAAAAATCGGAACGGTAGGTTTTGAGTTTATCGCGTTCAGACAGACACAGCAAATGGAATATGATTTGTTAATTGCACTGATGTTTGAAGAAATTTTGTAAATTTACGAAATTTAATGTTATGTCTTGTAATTATTTTGACCAAAGCAATAAATGGAATTTAATTAATTAAAAGTATTTTTATTATTGTAATTATCAATACAAGTGTTTCCGTTTTATTTTAATATTTATTAACCATCGACGATAAAATTATAACTTTCAAAGTAGTTTTCTGACCTTAATTGGAACTCAATAAATTAATGTAAAATATAAATAAATATATTAAAAATGCATTGCTTCATTTAAAAAATCATTTTAACAAATTATAGAATTTTTCGCAATTATAAATTTTTCGATAATCATCCAGCCATCTTTTTATTTTTTTTATTTTCAAAATTAATTTTAAATACTTTTGCAATGTTTCAAAAGAAAATTATAACTTTTTGCTGGTTTATTTGTTTGTTTGTTTTTTGTATTTTTTTCAATTAACTATTAATTTAATAAGTAAAAGTATTTTATTGATTTCAATCAAATAATTTATTGAGAGGGAGAAGAAGATGAAAGAGTGTGTGGATGATTGACATGAAACTAATAATGGAAATTAATTTGAATTGCAAAACTTTCTTGCAAATTTCCGTTTATAATAAAATATTTAATATTTTAAATGGCCGCTCCCAGGAGAAAAAGAGGATGAGATATAGTTCAGGATTATATGAAATCAACTGAACCCAACCCAAAACCAATTCAATATGAATACAATGAATGAATCTGTGGAGCACATATGAACTTCAAAATTCATAGTTACTTAAATAAATGAATAAATATGAAAATCTCCAAAAAATTGTTGAATGAAACTGTGCCAAACAACAGGAACAGCAACAGCAATAGCAATGGCAGCGGTAGCGGCCATGGCTACATCAACGGATGATAAATGATTAACAAAAATAAAGCCTGTCAAGCGATTAAAAGGCGTCCTTGGGACGGAGGCGGTGGCCCTTGCTTCATTTTATTTATGACAATCATTTATCATGACGCAATGTAGTAGGTAGCCAGTCCAATGATGAAGGCGGCGGTCAAAAGGCGAACTGAAATTCGATTCACTAGACATGGGATGATAAACGAACGAAAGAAAGAGTACAGGAAACATGCGATTAAAGAGGAGCGCACACAAAGGACACACAACTACTATGTGTGCTTATCATACCTTTATCAATTTTTTTTTTTTTTTCTTCATTTTTTGCACATTTTATTATTATTTTATTTATTTGCTTTGGCTTTGGCTTTTTCTTATTTTTCTTTTCCATTTCCATTTCACGCACCCACAAACACACGCACACACTCACACACTCACAATTATTTTTTTGCCGCAATAGAGTCATTTTGTCTCGGTTGAATTCAAACTTTTACTCACTGGCACCTTTTGCATAAAAAATTTCCACTTCGTATTGATTCTGATGCCGCCTGCCTTCATAAAATATTTCACAAATGACAAAAACAATAATAACAATAATACGTAATAACAACAACAAATATGGCAAGTTGCCTCAGTTCATTTGTTCGCTCGCTCGATCATTCATTCTTTGGGCAGTAAAAACAATTTTGTTACCATGTGGAACGACGACGTATGCGAACGACAACGATGATAATGTTCTTTATGATGATGATAACAACTGAGAGGTAACACGAAACACACAAAAAAAAAAAAAAAATAACAACGACCAATAACCAAATAAAAATTGTATGCAGTCAGTCAGGATGTTGAGTATTTGTTTGTTTGACTTGAATTTACTCCAAAAACCCACTCCACCATGGCCAAGCCAGGGCTTGCCTTGCCTTGCCATGCCATGCCATGCCAGGACTGGCACATGTCAATCGGAGCAAGCAAGAGTTGACAGACAAGCAGACTGGTAGCTTGGTAGAATGGTAACAAAGTGGTGCGATGAGGGAGGCAGGCAGCAAGGCAAGCATTCAGGCAGTCAGTCAGTCAGACATAATCTCCGCTTGACATGAACTTAAAAGTATTATGACAAATATTTTGCAATCTGTGCTCTCATAGCATTGTTGTCTACATGTTGTATTCTTTATTCTGATGTTTTTTTTTTTTTTTTTTTTGCCAGTAAATGTATGTATTCACTATTATTTATATACATACCAACCACACCTACTACATGCCCCTTTCCAGTCATCATTTATGCAACTTGTTTTTATTTTATTACACTTTATTTTACTTTTCTTTTTGTTTTTTCTTTGTGATAAGGTCCTTACTGTATAGTGGCAGCTATTATCTGAGTGTGCATATCTGTTATGTTCTTCACTTCTGTGAAATGTCCTGCTGTAACTATAACTCCAAACCCCCAACTCTTTTAATCTGCCACGTTTATTTAACAAGGAAACTTGTTTCGTTGCAAATTTACTCTGCTTTTGACATGAAGTTTTTCTCCATTCACATCCCACTTTATTAGAGTCCTGCCATCAGGACTATAACTGAACTGACTCATGTACTGGCCAAATAAATGACTATCGCACAGACAGACCAACAAACTAAAAGACACAATCACCAACAGTTGAAACCAAGTTGCCTGTTTTGTCGACACTGTCACCTCTTATCAACCGACAATCTGACTAAGCCTTTCTTCCACTCAGGCTTTCATTCTTTTCTTCTTTTCATTTTTTATTTTCATTTCTTCCTTTCATCATTCTCTGCTCTATGATTATTGCTTGTTAAGTTTGTTTTTTTTGTCATCATCATCGTAATAGTCTTCATCCAGGCAGGCAGGCAGGAAGGCAGGCAAAGCACTTGGCTATGTCACCGCCTGCCATCATTGCACGTTACTATTACTTTGTCAAGCGATTGCCTCGATTGTGCTGAATGACCGTAAATCAATTTTATATTTATTATTTTATGGATTGCACTTTTAATTTTACTTTCAATACACACTTAAGACCCTTCGTCATGCTATGCCCTTTATCCAGGCTATGCTAACCAACATTCAGCCTATATTCATTGTTTTCACCATCGCATCGTCGTCGTCCAGGCATCAACAACTGTAAAAGAGGAAAAACCATTCGAGAAATTTAATTTAACGTGTAATGTGCAGATGCAATTTTGCACGTTACACATTCGTGTTGCTTCATCATCATCATCATAATCATCATTGATTGTCATTTACAATTTTTCAATGGATTTTTGTGCAACACACAATCAACAAAGTGAAAACGCTGCTGAAGCACGTAAATTTGCGGTCTCCAGAAATGAGATTGAAAGCGATTGACAACAACACAAAAAATACAAAAAAAATAAAATAAAAAAAAAACAAAAATAAATAAATAAAAAAAAAGTAAATGAATTGAATGCAAAGATCTTCAAAGAGAAATCTCTTGAGTGGTAAGCAAACAGAAGTGACATCATTCTCATCTCTCGCTCTCTGTATATTCCAATTAATGCGTGATTTTTGGTTTCACCATCAATTCTTCTAAGCTATTTTCGCATTAAACACTTTGTTATCCTTTGCTTCTTTATTTTTTATTCTGTTAATTTTATTTTTATTTTGTATTCTGCTAAGCATAAATTGTGCTTTACAATAATAAAAGTAAAAATAACAGCAACAGTAACAGTAACAACAACAGCAACAACAACGAATATATGGCGATATATAACGACACATGCCGGAAGGAAATTTCATTTTATGACCCGTAAATCCGTGAAAATTCATTTTATATCCGGTGGTACTGCTGACATTGCATTACATGACAGCGTAGCACCAAAGACTTGCATAGACAACCATAACAGGGGCAACGACTATGACTACGACTACGACACAGCAACAATAATAATAATGGACTACAAAGCGACCAGATACAGACAACAGATACAACAGGCATAGACTCGGACACTTACTTATACTCATGTGGGTGCAGAAATTTACACGTTGTTGTCATTTATAATTTTATTTGTGAACAACAAAATGGTTTCAACGACCATCAACAAATCTGAACAATGATAATTTGTACTCTCCTGCTCAATAACAATACAAGTAGTAGTAGATTTAAAGAAAAATTCTCTTCAGTACAAGGATCAGAATCTGTTCGATTCAATAAAAATGTATCTAAATAAATTTCTATGTTCAATTTTGTAATAATATTTCTATTATTTTTAGGAGACTCTCTCTCTCTCTATCAGACAAAGCATCCTCAAGTTGATTAGAATTATGGCACCAAGCTCACAAAAGTTTCTTTGTTCGTAAAGAGTAAGCCAACTTCTGTTATTAATTGTTAACAATTTCTAAAAGATCCTTTCCCTTAATCTTTCAACTTAATTGCTTCAACCATTTTTCATTTAACGCACACATTTCCATTGAATAATTTAATAAATCTAATCACTTTCGACAAAACATTTACATTTACACATTCTTTTGCATAATAATTTCCAGCAGAGATCTCACGATGTCAAAATATTATTGTATAACAAAAAAGGACAATCAAGGATTCATACATATGTCACGTTTAATTGAAATATTTGGCGTTAATGAGGGTTTCACGCGCCTCAAATTATATTTACAACAAAACTAGCAATCAGAATAACAAAGAAAACATGAATAGAACAAGCCACGACCAAAAAATCCACTTACCAAAAACAATTACAAATGTCAAAATTGTACGTCTCGTATGCGGTTCGCGAGACCGGCAAATGACAACAAACATTAAAACTACTAAAACACGGAAAGCGCTAGCGCAAATAACTTCAGTTAACCACAAATTAAGGTCGTCCAACAACAACAACAACAACAGCAACAACAACGACAACAATCCCATTACTGAAACAAATTCCAACATAGAACATTAACAATAATCATGCATTCCTATCATTTCCCTATATACACATATAATACATATGTATGTATTAATTAAAATCTAGAAGACAACTTGACTTGACTCAGCGATGACTTTAACAACAATGTTGACAATTGATTGAGGTTAACACACAATAGTTTCATGGATGTCCTTAATGAGGCGTCGAAAAGCAGGTGAGTTTAATTATTGTGGCTTTTCCTGTAAATATTTAAATGAAAATTTTAGACAAATCAACCATAATAGAATAATGATATTTATTAATAACACAAACCCTTTCTACACAAGTTCATGATCCACCCAAATCTTGAGTTTTACTGATGTTTGATTATCTTGTGGATTTTTTAGTCCAATTCGATATTATGATTGTCAAATACATATGACTCAATTAAAAATGATTGGACGCATTTTCTGAACGCAGTGATGATTGATAATTAGTAGTAAAGTTACGGCGTTGTAAAATGTGCGGCATAGAAGTCTCAAGCAATTTAAATGATGGCTTGGGAGTGTTGAACATTAACAGCTGATTGCGACATGACAATGAATAACAAAAATTATATACATAAATAAATCTTATTACATTACACTTTTCAATCAATTACTAACAATACAATACTTATATATTCTTTATGCCTTTTTAATTCCTAGCAACAAAAAAAAAAAAAACAAAATAACAACTGATTAAAATCCAGTGACTTCAATATGGCGGAATTTTTTTATGGTAAACTTTCATTACTAAATTTTTCGAATTTTTAAATGAAATTGTTTTTTGCCAATAAAGGCTTAATTCCACATGGCTAATTCGCAATCCAGTAGCCAGCCAATTCACCATCTGTTAGTAAATTCATCCAGTGACATCATGTTAAATAGTAACAATCTCACTGTATATTCTTTACCCAGAAAAGTTGCTGCCAATTAGTGCTCTCACAGATTCACAAATTCTCTCATTTTCAACGTCAATTTGTATTGAGTCAGCTGAGAGTATTTCAGTTGTACACAAAACTGCGTGACTACTGAACGAGTGAAGAGCTGTGTGTGTCATCGTTACTAGCGCACACACCAACTCGCAGGTTTCTACACTCTGCTGCTCGCTGCTTACAAACTTGCCCAGTGGAAACCAACCTTAACAATGAACAATAAAAAAGTCAGTGGGAAAAAATCAGAACTGACTTCCACTGACTGCGTCCCATTGACACATTTCCATAATTAAAAAATCATATTTTCTCCTCACAGACTTATCCACCCATTCAATTCAACTTTGCTACCACAGATTTTGTCTTTGTTTTATAATCTTTTATTACATAAGTACAATCAGATTAAGTTAATCATTTCATTTAGGTGTCAAATTCAATAATTTCATTGCAATCAATTTTTCCTTTTGTACAATATTGCAACTCGGGCATTGACGGCTATGCATCAATGCAGTCAAAATACAATTTTTGCAGAATACGTGGCTGCATTTGGTGGCAGTTGGCGTGCGCTCAAGCAAACAAACTGGGCAGTGAAAAAACTCTCCATTTCTCGAATCCATTTTTTTTTTTTTTTTTTGTATTGGTAACTAAAAAAGAAGGGGATATTATTTTTGGTGAATTTACAAGAATTTTTAAACAAAATTACTTACTTATTACTGCGTATGTCGATTTACAATAAAATTACGAATTTCAATAAAAATAGACAAACAGATTTTTTGCTTCTAAGATCACTTAAGAAAAATAATATTTTTTTCTCACGTATTTTTATTGACGTTTGTCAACCAATTAAAATCGAATCTCTAGATTGTTCATTTCAATTTATTCTTCCTCTTTTCATTTGAAAGTCAAAAATATTAATCTGAATTATTTATATGTGAATGACAAATGTTACAACTCTGTATGATTTGAATTAAAGTTTTACCAATCTTTAATTTACTGTTTTTTTTTTTTAATTGTCAAACACTGCTACTACAAACACTAAAGCACATACATATTTTCTATTTGAAAATCATCGGTCATGACCATTGTCATTGTTGCTTTAATCACGTTGCCAGATTAATTTGAATTAGTTTCTAATGGCGCTACCAGATGAAACCTGATTGATATTGATACTAACATATGGACTGGGCCCATCCAATTCACATTCTCATACAATGTTTATCTAGTACGACACTCTTCCTTCGACTTAATGATTGCGTAAAAATAAAAAAATAAAACAAAGTAAGTGGAAAGACTTGCTAAGGCGATTGCTGTGACAGTTGCCGACTATTAAAATTACCTATAGCTTGTTTACAGTGAAGTCAAAATGCGCATTTTTCTCATTGTGAAAAGATAATAGTTTGGATTTTACATGATTCTATGCATCCAACTTAAAGTGATAATACATTTCACACAATAGCAAAACAAAAATTTCCTTGGATTCTATTCTTTTTGTATCTACTAATTGATGCAGCTTAGTAATTATTTCCCATTAACACACACACACAGAAACACATATGAGACGCACACACAGACGAACGAGCAAATATTTGTTTTCGAAAGTTATAATTGGTCCCGGAAAACTTTTCTTTCGGTGAGAACTAAATGATGATCATGATGATAATGATAATGATGATGATGAAGACGAAACAAGTAAATGGTTGAGAAGATTGTTTTGGCATAAGAACGCAATACTACTAAACGCTTATCGTGCAAGTAAATCCAATTTGCAATTTCGAAATCGCATCAAACGCAAACAGCAAAAAGTCGGTAACAATTCCCATAACTCAATTGAATATAAAAGTCAATGCATACCGACGAAGAGAAGGATAAAAAGCAATTTAACTTGCATGCATGAGTGTGTGCCTAAGTGTGTGCGTGTGTTTGTTTGTGTAAGTGTACTCAACCCAAAATTGTATACTTTAACTTCTCGATATCGAGTATATTGGAGCTGAAAAGATGGTGCAGAGATCTCAGAGAGAGTCAATGGCAAATGCTCGAAATCGTTGTAAACTTGTAATAAAATATAAACTTTTTCAATGAGCGGCAGGAAAAACGATTAGAAAATGTCTAACACACAAATCATTGGCAATAAGAATTTTCGTTTTTAAAAGCAAATTACAAAGCAAATAAATTTGTTTTCATTTTATTATGTTCGTAGGTATTTCTTTCTCACCGACAAACCAAAATATTCCCTTTCGATATTAATAAAGTTCATGTGATAAAATCTCAGTTGCATAACGAAAGAAAATACAATATTTTAAAATGGTAAAATAAAAACAAAAGTTCATCAATTCTTCAGAATCCAGAATCAGAATCAGTTTACATGTTGTAAATGTAACATATAAAGGAAATACTCATACAGGAAAAAGCAAACTAACAAATAATCCTAACCAAAAGAAAGAAACAAAATACCAAACCAAAGTAAGTCTATTTTTGCCTATTGATGAAATGAAATTTGTTTTTGTAACAATTTTGTGCAAGGATACGACAAACACAAGTAAGGATATATACTATGTATTTGAATAGATATGAGAAATAATTGCCAAAAAAAAAAAAAAAAAATCCTGTGAACTAAGGCACTGAAGGACATTGCATAAAGTAACAACAAAATCCTTACCTATGTATGAACTCGTATAGAGAAACAAAGTGTTTTGGTCAAGTCAGGTCAATACTAGCTAAAAATCTCTGATGAAAAGTTGATTTGGTTACATCATCCATGAGAATGGGTTAGGAGTTTTGCCCAAAAATGCTTCAAAAGCGTTTTTTTACAATATTTTTACCTTTGGTCCTTCTTCTAAGTCTTCTGACTTGTTGTCTGTCGTCGTGTCTAAACCAACAAAATGAATGCCTCACGGTCAATTGGAATCAATAACGTAACCAAGCAGATTCAAATTAACAACAAATATACAAACATACAAATGATTCAAGAATGAATGTTTGTTGATGATGATGATGATGATGATGATGATTATATGATGATTGACTAAAAGTATGATGACTTAAGGATTTTATAGAATATCAATTCTTTGCTTTTACCCTTAAAAATTACCACTTAACAATGTTTAGTTCTTATTTGTCTTTTGTGTTTGACTAAAAATCGAACGATAGATGGAGGAAGGATGCTACAATAAAATAGAAGAAAAGCAAGAGTGGCAAAGTGTGTCGCTCATGTTCATTAAACTAATTACTTGCATAACATTTTCACTCACATATACACACACTCGGATACAAAGATACAAACAATTGTAGATATATATGAATGTATTATAGAGTAGAGAAAACCGCACATTTCTGTGGCCGTAAGCGACTCATTAACTCAAACGTAGTTTGAACTAAGACAAGCAAATGTTTCTGCAAGCGACAAGCCACACACATAAATGAATGAATGAATGAATGAGTGACTGACTGACAAACTAAATCGAATGAATGATTGACTATGTGTGTGCGTGTGAATTTACTGTACTATATACCAATAAACTACAGGTAACGAAAGTCTTGCAAACTTATCTGAACTACGAACTGAATTGAGATAATGGAATGGAATGGTTTCGTTTATACTACTCCAACATTAAGAGAACATTTTGTGAAGCATTTGGATTTAAGTCAAATTGCCAACTGTACTCGTATACAGACAGAAGTAATGAGTGGACCACCGACCAGACCAACAAGATGCTTGTTGCTATTATAGAGAAAATGCTTGAAAGCATGTAGAATACAAACATCAAATTGATTGATAACGTACAAGAACACGCAATAACAAGGATAACAAAGAGTCACAGGACATCGATGATTGAGAGTGAATGAAATGAGAGAAAATACAACACATATAAACATCCATACATACGAAGACAAGCAGATAACTTCTAAAGCTCACACTGGACAAGCAAGGATTCTGGGTAAATTTCAGCAAATAGATTAACATCAATTAGTAAAGAGACAATGACAAACGTAACTCCACACACCATATGAGTATACACAACTCACCTCACAAACTTTATAGTATTGTATGCTTGGGTAATAAGTTCTACTTCTACCTGTGGACATATACGAATATAGACAGATAAGTGCATCGCATGCCAATGAAAGCAAATGAAACACTCATTAAGCACCCACATATGAACATATCATAGATTTGGTCTCCTTCCTTCTTCTTTCCTTGTGTATGTACGATTGCATGACATTTACTTTGTCGAATAGACAATGAAAAGTGTTTGTCATGGCTTATGCTACACAAATCCTTTGAGAGATATGATATTGTATAGTAGGAAGTAGAAAAAACCAAATAATGTTGCAAAAGAGTGAAATAACATAATATGAAAATAAAAATTACAACAAATAATTTTTTTTTTTTTTTGGCAAATCATTTTGCTGTCCCACTATCCTTACCACCACTTTGTTGATGACAGCGACCATACAAACACACACACACACACACACACAGACATTATTGTTGTAGTGAGCTTAACTTGAGATCTGTTGGCTCAAAATAAATATTAATAACTCAACGCAACTAAAACCAAAAACAACAAAAAAAAAAATGTATACTGTAGAAAGGATATTATAAAAGGACAAAATGTAACTATATACAAAACCTAGTTTCAGCAAAACACAAAGTGAAGCTTAACAGAAAGACCAAATCATAGAAAAAGTAAAAGGATAGACAGAGAATGATAGAGTTTGGTGTACACACGAGGTGTGGCTATGAAATAGTGAAAGTAATTCTATGTGTATATTTATTTATAATTCCACGGACATAATCGCCATTGAGGTAGCCTTCGGAGGGGTAAGAGATCAGATGATCCGAATGAGATGCTCAACCATGCGCTGAACATACAGCCTAATACCCAACAAAACCAAATGGCTTGGAACGAAGCATGGCAAAGTGAATTTTTACCTCACTCAGCTCCAGACCAAACATGGGAGCTTCCGCCAGTACTCCTCAACCTGTGCGAGGAAAATGCTGAGCATGTGATATTTGAATGCGGAAGTATCAATAGAGAGTGTGAGTGAGCCTCATGTTGGAGAAACCGTACAAGTGGAATGCTGTTAGGCTTAGGGAGAGATCCCGCCACAACCAAGATGTCGGCTAACTTTGCCGGTATCAATTTTTTCCTTTTTTTTCTATTTTATTTTATTTATTATATTTATTAAATAAATTAACAAAAAAAAAAGAATCCCATGCACATCTCATATCTATCTATCTATCTATCTATCTATCTATCTAATACTAATTGTAAATTTTCCGTTGTTTCAAACAGTGGTAAAGGTCTCCTTAAAGGTTCTCCTTAAAGCAGATTTTAGTCTGAGAAATACAGGGTTTGAAGCCACGCAAATACGACAAATGATATAGCTTATTGGGTTGGAAAGTTATTCTTTGTTAGTTTCAATGGTTTCGTACGAGCTCTGAAGACAATTCATGGACACATAAAACCAGTGAATATTTTCTTTTTAAAAATAAAAAACAGGAACATCAGTCAAAACAGAAAGCTACAAAGCTTTTGATCGTATCACTTCTATAGAAGCATCATTGTCATTATTTAATAACCACACCTCGTGCATAAAGAATCTTTATTTTTTGACAAAATAAAAATGGAATAGACAAATAGTTGCGTCAGTTGAGTTGATGATGGCGAATGGTGATTTTGGTTATGATGATAGTGACAGTGATAGTGATGACAATACAACAATATGACAACAAAAACTGCAACAAAAGATAGAACACCAACAACAACAACAATAATAATAATAGTAGTAATACTATGAACAATGAACAATGAATGATAAACAGCATAAAATGAGAAATATGAACAAATAATAATAACTTTAGCATTTGGACTAGTGTAGTACGAAAAGCTTAGGTTAAATTTACAAAAAAAAAACACAAAAAACAAACAACAACATAAAGCAAAAGAATGAAGGAATAAAATAAAGGTAAAGAGAACAAAATTTATCTTCTACTAGATAAAAATGAAAGCACAAGCATATTTTAGTTAAATATTAAAATTCATATGCTGCCACGATGTTATTGTTGTTGTTTTTGTTGTTTTGTAGTACACATACATTGCTGAGAAATAAAGCCTCTAGCAGAGCATAATAAATATGCCATCCTCCTACTCCCTCACCCCAAACATTTCAAACATTTATGTATTTTCATTATGAATCATTTTGCATACATACACCATAACCACCACATCCTATAACCTTTGGCAACTTAACTATTCTCGTTCAGTATAAACGAATAGTTGTTGTTACCTTGTTACTCTCATATGGACTCAGTCAGTATATCCATTCAACAATGGTCAACTGAGTATGAAAAGCGCATAACTAAAAACTAACAACAAAATTGAAATTGCATAGGAAAAAACGAAAAAATATGTGAGATGTAACCAAATTACAATATTACAAATTCAAAATGCTAAATGTGCATTTAACTTGTGTATTTATGTAAATCTCTGCGAAATTATTTTTGTGACCCAAACCAAACAAAACAAAACACATACCATCACATCACATCATATCACATACTCTATTCCTATTCCTTCACTCACTCATACATCTGTGTACATTTCATCGTCATCATTTTCATCGTCGTTGTCATCGTCCTTCCTTCCTTCCTTCCTTCCTTTCTTTCTTGTTGTCGTTATGAAAAATATTCTCATTCTCAAATCAAAATTTACTTTATTCAAATACTATATACCAACACCCACAGCAATCTATTCACTCATTCATTCATTCATTCACTCAGTCATTCATTCATTAATTCAACAAGATTTCTCAACGATGTTGCCACAAATGGCAAAGCGATTGGCTTAGTACGTTTTATTCTCGTAACTCAACTTGGCGAGTTTGGCGAGTTTTTTGTTCATTCGATGGTTGGTTGCTTGCTTGGATTTTCAATGCTTTAATAAAGCATTTCACATCATTCTGTGATCCCCATTACCATTACCATTACTATTACCATCCTTGTTCTTTTTATTTTCTCACTGTCTGTCTGTCTGTCTGTCAGTCGTCTATTGGTTTATTCTTTTTGCTAGCTAGCATTCTCTACATCACTCTTTGTCACTCTTTCTTTCTAGTATATGTCATAGTCCCTTTTCTCTGTTCATTTATGTGAAACTCTTGTCTCCTTGCCAATTGTTAGCATTTGATGTTTTGTAGCATTTTGCTCTATTCTCATACATTTTTACAATCATTTTACTTCATACATTCACATAATATTTGCATGTATTATAGTACAAATACTTACAGATGTATTAAAACAAAGATCTTTAAATCTCTTATAGTTTTGTTTTGGTTTCCTCTGATTTTTCCTGTTTGTAGGGTATCTACATTATTTATAATACAAATATCACTAAAAAATCTAAACAATTGTGTTTTCTAAATTCATTTTATTTGGATTATTAAAAAAAACTAGCATTTATTGATTCCAGTAGTTCGTTTAGATTATCTCATTGCTTATCAAGTGAAAAAAAAATTGCAAATGTCGTGTCTCCCTATATGAAAGTTATTCATTCATGCAACATATCTGCATATTTTTCGATGGTGTCAATAAATTTGAAGAAAATATTTGTCTTTAAATTAATATTTCTTAAAATTATCACCAGATAAATTAGCTTCTGAAATGAATATATTCAAATATTTATATTTGTTACTTAGCCAAAAGAAAAGCGGTATGTTTATTTCCATCTTAAGGAATAAAAATAAAAAAAAGAAAAGCATCACAAGCTTCTGAAGAAGGATAGCAACAAAATAATATTTTGGTGATAATAATGATTGCATTCTTCATCAAAGGGTGACTAAGAAAATTACCAGAATTTTATTTACCAATCATGAATCGGCGAATACAAAATCGCAGACAACTAAAAAATAAAAACAACATTAAATGTGAACTAAGCAGACAACAACATTTAATGAAATCAAATACCAAGTATCTTCATCATCGTCATCATCATCCTGACATCTATAGCTTAATCCTTTTTGCTAATCGTTTTTTAAATTTATCACTTCAGCACAGTTTGTTTGGCAACATTATGCTGGCATACTAAGTACTTACAATATTTTCTCCCATGCGATAATTTGTTGCTATATTATTTGCGTTGTTGCTACTGTTGCTGCTACTGTTGTGTGTTGTTTATCAATTTTATGCAAATCTTGCATCATTTTTATTTTTCATTTAACCATTCAATGCTGCCCTGCTGCCATTTGATAGCCAACAAATTCGAATTGAATTAGGTTGGCTTTTTAACAAAATTCTATATAAATTTTAATAATTTAATTTCTGTTTGGATTTTAAATGTTTATCAATTTATTAAAATCAGATGTAAACCATTTTTTTATTAATGAATGAATTCAAATTGAATACAAATTCTGCTAACAACAAAACAGTAACAAAAATAATAACTAAAATATTTTTTTTTTTTTTTGTTGTTTTCTGTTTTAATGAGTCAAATTTTTCCATATGCTGGTGCTATTGTTGTTGTTGTTGTTCATGATGTTGCTGCCACAAAAAGCTTTTTTAATTAATTTACATAATTATTTAATTCACGAAATCAGCAAAAATTTAATTATTACAAACTTTGTTTGTTGTTGTTACTGTTGATGTTGCTATTATTTTTGTTGTGTTGGTATTATGGAGATAATAAAATAAAATTGCATAGCAGGTGAATCATTTGGCAAGACCAATAAACTATGATGTTGACTATATACGATATTGTGTCCTATAATAGGAAGTTATCCTTTTAACCGCACCCGTACGTGCCTCATAATGTGTTGCGTGTTGCAAACGTTGTTTACAAGCTTATGCCGCATGATTTTGTGCTGTTAAATGATTTACTATTTTTTTCATTTTCATTTTTATTTTCATTGAATTTCTTTTATTATTGTACTAGTATTTGTTTGTCCTTAGATGCCCATTGAAAAATGCTCCTATATGCCCTGTTTGAGAACCCTTTCAATTAATTTATTTATAAATTATTAATGCGTATAATACGCCAGCTTGAATTATTGTATTTTTCTTTTATCAACTAAACTCAATTTCATTGGCATCTTTTAGTCGTCGTCATTGAAGTCAAAAACTTTATCCACATCACTTCAAAGTAACGTAGTTTCTTGAATTCATCAGATTGACTGGAAGCAAAATAGCGAAATTAAATTTTCAGCCCTCAGGCTATGCTAAGACAGAAAATTTACTTTAATCTCCCGCATGTATCATGAACAACACACAACCACCCACCCACCAATCATAAACTTACTACTACTTCAGTAGTTCACTTTTACTTTCACTTTTATTGAATAAAGCAATGAATGAGTGAGTGAGTCAGTGAGTCAGTGGCAGACTGACTGCTGATGTTTAATATACAAATCCTCTAAGTCTTACCCCCGCCTCAGTGAGCATCAGAAGTAGTAGGTAGCCTTTGGGCTCAATACGACTTCTCAACCAAATTTTAATTCAATTACATTTGTTGATGCAGTCGTGTGCAAATATTTTCATAGGACAAATTAAAACGTTACTCTCGCCAGCCATCCAGCCAGCATCACCATCACATGGACAGCAACGTCATCGCTTTTCCATTGCTATCCATGCTATGCCATGTCATACCATCCCAACTTATCTCATGCAAGCATTGTCCAACCCTCATTCGTCTGAAGATCAACAAATTTGTGCGCTTGTGTTTAGTCTAACATGTATCGAGGGCGACAGACGTTTATTCTAAAATATATTAAGACTACATGCCCCCAGCTGTCGTACGCACTTGAGACTTGTGTACAAACAAAATCGAAAATTGGCTTGAGTTTGGGGAGTATGAAAGAAGAGAAGGAATATTGAAAGTTTAACAAATCACGGCGTCAAAACATACGTCAACATCATCATCATTGTGGGGCAATACTAGTAGTAACACAACAAGGGTCATAAGGTCAAGCGTCCTTTATTAGGCACTAAAAATTTGTAAATTCTGTTAAGATTTTTTAATAATAATATAAATAATATTAGAGAGAATTTAAGTAATTTCCTTTCTCCTTCCTTTCCAATATTCATCATTTCTTAATTTCTTGATTCCTTCCTTCCTTCTTTCCTTCATTCCTAACTTCTTTGCCAATTTAAAATTGAACTTTTATGAATCTATGGACACCAATGAATGATATTTCAATTCCTTTAAAACTAATAATCTCACTGATCAGAACTTAAGTCCCATAAATAATGAGTTCTATATATTCACTATAAAATAAGACAATTTCATTTCTATAGACATCTAAATCTCTTCACTTTATCAACAACCCAATTTATTCAAATTTATTATTCTTCATATATATCATATACCAATTTCCAATACCAAACCTATATATATCCTACTTCTATATGTTATACTTATTTATTAATCCCATCTTCTCACCCAACTCACCCAATATCCAATCACTAGACACATCAAATACAGATACAGTACGTATGCCCTTTCACTTGCCCTTTCAAATCTGCTCGTTTGCGATAAGTGAATCATTAGCATATTCCATATTATGTTTCAATTTTTCAATTTTCCACTTTGACGAATTACAACAAAAGGATGACACAAAACCACCACACGCACACACAACACACACGACCAAATACATCTCTGTCCACAACCATCTATTCAAACAAACAAACAAACAAATAAAACAAAAACAAAAACAAACAATAAGTAATTCATGCATGTTTTGACTCTTATCCGCCTGGGAAGGACATGTGTCAGGTTTTTAGGGTTTTTTATTTTATTTAGTGTTTTTTTTTTTTTTTGTGTTCTTATTTTGGATAAAAATCAAACAGACACCAGACCAACCAACAAAAATAACTCAAACCCAATCTAAGAATGCAAATGAATGAGTGAATAAAGCATAAAGCAATCAGATAATTGAGTTAGGAAACCCAAATGCACCAAATATAATATCTAAAGTCAACCAAGTCATCTGAGTTAAGCTACGAAAGTCGTTTGTCATTTGTCGTATGTATGTCGTATTTCTACTATGTCGTCCTGTTGTCACGCTATGAATGTAATTATGAATTTAACAGGCTACAGGAAACAATAAGGAAGAAGGAAGGAGGATGAAGATAAAGAAGACCAACAAGACCAATAAGACCAACAAGAAGACGAAGAAGATGTTGTGAGTGACTTTACTTTAGTCTATATTGCATGCATAATAATGACTGCAGCGTCTGTTGTGGTTACCATATCCAACATAGTAGTAACTTTGTGCCAAGCACCAAGAGTTCACAATTTCCCATGCTATCTTTACCAAAACAAACGACTATTTTCTGCTTCTACTAACTATGATACTACTATATGCAAAATATTCTATACATATTCTTATGTGTGAGTGGATCTGTGTGTCCCTACTTGCTTCTTGTTGTGTTGTGGCACCCATTCTTATTGCATGCAGTTGTAATTATATGAATATAAGTCGTATCAAGTGTAACCGAAACAAACCAAATCAAACTGAGCCAAACCAAACCAAACCAAACCAAACCAAAACCAAACCCAAACCGAGACAGACCCAGTCAAGCATCGAAAGAGAGTCATACCAATGAACTAAAGGAAACTGAAAAGCTCATTGAAAGGAATGTGCGTCTATGTCTATTGTACAGCATTGCGCCGATCTCAATTGTAATTGTCTGTTGCCAGTCTTTGATGTTCGCGAATGTCAGCAGTTTGTGCTCCAGAGAAAAAGATTCCGATTCCAACAATGACCAAAGTCTACATGACAGCGACACTAAACAACAAACTACAATAATTTTCCTTTAACGATTCGCTTTGTTTGAATTTCTCTCAGAAGGAAGAGAAGAAAAACTTCGTTGTCGCTTTAATTGATGCCAATTTAAGTATGCAACTTATTTTCATATCCTCTTTCTCTCCTTCTCTCTCTCTCTCTCTCTCTCTGACAACAACAAAAAATACATAATTTTTTTTTCCTTGAAACCAACGAATTTGAATAATTAAAATGCAGCAAAAATCGTTTTTCAATATTTCAATATCCTTTTACATCAACTTGATCTGATGTTCGTTCTTCTTTCAACAACAACATGAAGCATCTTAATTCAAATTTTACTTATTGCTCCACTCCTTTCTATATTCCTTGAAATCTTTTCATTTTGATAACGAAAAAATGGAAAATAAAAATACGAGTATAAAAAGAATGAAATGAAGTAAAAGAAAATAGTATAAAGAAAATCAAAAAGCGCGAACGCGTACAGGAAGCCACTGTGGGTAAATCTGAAACGGAAATCGAAATTTGTTAAATGGAGCAATCGAATCGAATGGTATGAAATGGAAATGGAAGCGATTTGAATCAAAGTTGGGAGGGGGGATACAAAGGAAAAGCATGACATCGCATGAATTCTCATACCAATTTTATACTTTATCGCTTGTACGTTTACA
The DNA here is from genome assembly GCA_035041805.1 of Amiota mariae. Taxonomy (NCBI): domain Eukaryota; kingdom Metazoa; phylum Arthropoda; class Insecta; order Diptera; family Drosophilidae; genus Amiota; species Amiota mariae. The sequence continues at coordinate 4,746,458 of JAWNKV010000348.1, forward strand.
CCATTTCAATTACAAACAATAACAATAAAAATACTCTCAATGATTGTACAACGTAGTTCGTACTCGTACTATTGTCGAATGGATGGATGGATGGATGGATGGTTGGATGAAAAATAAGACAAAGTATCAGAAGCATAAGACAAAATAGTCTAAGATGGCAGTATGAGTTACACCGGAAACACAAGTGCAAGCGAATTAGTTCACGCGGAAGTGGCAGTCGTTTATTCACTCTATCATTCATTCATTCAAACCATCCACATGGCATGGCATGGCATGATGGCACTTCGAATCCTACTCCCTTGATCCACAATCTGGCTCTCTCTCTCACTCTCTTTATCTCTCTCTCTCACTCTCTTTATCTCTCTCTCTCACTCTCTTTATCTCTCTCTATCTCTCTCTCTCTCTCTCTCTTAATGTACGCCCAGTCAATTCTTGTCAAGCGAACGGAAGTGAGGTGTCGATGCGGGAATTGTAGGTAAATATTATTGTAAGAATATTTAAATAAGAATTTACTACATCTTTCTTTCCCACCATCACTTTCCTTTAACACTTGGAAACTTTTTTGTTCTCCCTTTTTTCTTTTCCAGAATTCTTGCTTCTCGAGTTTGTGGATATCTTTACTTGGTACTACTATTATAATAGGAAAGATTTTATTTATTTAGCTTTTCATTTTTTTTTTTTCCTCTCTACTATCTTTATCTCTTTGTTTTTTGTTCTCACATTTTCTTGGTTGAGTGGCGTATTAAAGTTGTTGATATTCCTGTTGTTGTTGTTGTTGTTGTTGTTGTATTAGTCTTAGTTGTTATTGTTGTTGCAAGTAAGATAGGGCAAAACTTGTACTGAATTTAAATTAGTTTTTCAACTATTTTTCGAATTGTGTCAGGTATTGAAATAGAATCCTAAATAAATTTTTTAACAAGAATTTTCTCTCAAAATTAAACTTTAAATCAGAAAAAGCTTTCAACTTGGTAGAAAATAAAAAACTTTTAACTCACCATAATCTTGTGGTTAAACAAAAATCTGTAAATAAATAAAAATGAATAAAAATACATAGAGGAAACTAAAATAAAATGAAATAAAAAAAAATTCGTTATCAAAATTCAATTAAAAATGATCTCAATAAATAAATAAAAAAAAAATAAAATAATCTGAGTGGATCAGCTGGTCTAATACCTTGCACCACAAACTGTTTTAAAATTTAAAGAAGTTTACTGAGTAATTAAATTGAATGCAAGAAAATGAATGCATTTGCTTCAAAATGATTTGAATTGGTAAAGTATCTGATAGTTGATCATCAGATATTAAATTTTTTATAAAAAGAAATCTTGACTTACTTGTAAATGGTTCCTTTCAATAAACTAAACATAAATATCCAATATCAAGTGCACTTATATCTACTCGATTTCATTTTAACAAATCAATTTTTCCATTACTATAACTTATAATTATAAAGTGAACACGAGCGAATCGAAACCAACAATCAGTAAAGCGTGTTAGAAACCATTTTAATTTATACTTGATAAACTTCAATCTGCGCCACATTCTACTCTCCTTTTCACTATTCGTAAATGAATGTTGTAGTCGTAAGATAATAATGAAATGAAGGAATCAACGAACTATCAATCAATATAGTCAAGTAGTAGACTAGCATACAATATCCACACAGTTCACACCTACCAACTCTCCCAGTTGCGACTTAGCTACATTTTCATAGCCACCCACTTAACGAGTGTTTTTGCTTCTTTTGTGTAGAGCGCAAGCGAATGATTTTAACCCATTCAACACACAAGTTGGGGCACGCCCTCGTGGTCCCTTTCCCTTCAGCACCCGCCATTATTTAACTATCAAGTAAATTTTTATTACATTTTCACAACTTAACAGATCATTGAGTTCATTCATTCATTCAATGGAGTTTCTCATTCGTCGTTAGTATTGTGACGACTAATGGTCAGCCAAATGATGTAAGGAAAGTCACTATTACTACTACTAACGGTTCCCTGAATACTTTTGATTTTTATCGATTTCACGTTTTGTCGATTTCATACAATTAGCTCGCTTTCCTTCTTTCCTTTCTTCTTTCTTCTATCGAAGTTCACTTGAAACATTTCAAGTGTGAATTGTGTGCTGCTGCAATAAACTTATATAAAGTTCAATAGGAAATGAAGAAAAATCTTATTACTTTGTTTGTTGTCTTTGTTTTATAACTAAATTATTTTTCACTTCACCTGAGGTGAATTACTAGAACAGAAAAGAAAAGGAAAAGCATATAAATTAAATTATTTCGATTAACTTGATATACTGAGAAGTAACCAGTAGTAGCAGAAGACACATGAATAAATGAATGAAAGAATGAAAGTAAGAAGTTAAAAGAATCAACCTAATAAAATCTAAGTAAAAACTTATTTCATTAACAATAATTTCCACAGCAAACAAAACTAAGCACAGTCAGTCACAGGAGAAACACTAGAAACACTTAAACAAAATAAAGCAGTTGGTAATTTTGTTTGAAAAATAGGAAGGAAGTCGTATAGTGTTTTCTCAATTTAATTCAACGTCAATAAAAGTAAAAATAAAATTACCAAATATAAAAAGGAAAAGTCTGAAAAGTGTGACAAAGTGAAACAGACCAAAATAAAAGATAGAAATAAATAAAAAAACTTTTCGTTTTCATTTGGTTTTGTTGCCCTATCTTCATCTGGACATAAACATTTTTAGTTGTGGTCAAATGAAGCCAAGTAGACACACTCACTCATACTATTGTATATACGAGTATATACACGCATTTATTACTCAAGTTGTCCAACTGACATATCCTAGTGCGCCTGTGGCACTCATGCTTATTCTCATTGTCCTTTTTGCGGCTTTTTATTATTATTGATGAGAATTTTGTGCAAACAATCAAAAGAAAACAAAACACGAAAACAACAACTGAAACAACAACGAAAACGACAACTTCTTTACAATTGACTAGTCACATTCGATGGACTGACCAACTGACTATTAGACAGACAGACAGTCTGACAGACAGACTGAGAGTCAAAGAGACTGCATGGGTCAGTGACTTAATGACATTAAACTATAAAGCAAAGTGCTAGAGAAAAAGACCCAACAAGGAACAAGAAATGCGATTTATGTGCTAAACTTTTGACAACAAAAACAACAAACAAAAAAACAAATTCAAGAAAATATAAAAATAAAAAAAAATTACTAATAAGAAAATAAATTATAGCATTACCGTTAGTAAATTTCGTTAAGTTCAACTTCCAGCAATGCAAACAACTCAAAAGCAACGAACGCCACATCAAAAGTTAATTTCAAAGTTTCCTTCTTTTTCTTTTATATTTTTTTCCATTTTGCTGGAAGCTTGAAAAATTATTAGTTTTGTAAGCAAACAACAAATGCTGCAGACACGGCAACAGCATTCAATCAATTTAACCACGCCCAAAACACACGCCCCCTCAACTTCCTTGACTTTCTTTACTTCCTTCTTGATTTCATCTTTTCATACTTCCAACTCTAAGTATTTGCGTCTTAGCATTGAAC